>JAKSZT010054308.1:3385-62440 GCA_026826555.1 Tolypeutes matacus
CCTTTTACCACGCTGCTCTCAGTTTTCTCACTCTACCACTCTACTAAAACTGCTTAGTGTCAATTCACCTATGATGTCAAAGTTGCTGAATAATAGCAGTCAGTACTCCATCACCATCATTTTACTCATTCTCTTGTTAATGGGCAATGGAGCTAACAATTCCTTTATTTTTGATCTCTTTTTGTTTCTTAGATGTCATGAAATCATATTTACTTGTTGTAACTCTTACCTGTTGCCTGCTCTGTCTCAGTATTCTTTGCTAATCCCTTCTCCCTTGTTCATTTTCTAAAGGTTGAAACTGCACATGGCTGTGTCCTGGGCTTCTTTTTTATATCTACACAGTTTTCCTAGAGAATCTAATTGGATCCCTTGATTCAGATGTCATCCATTTGTTGATTTCCAAATTTATAACTCCAGGCTTGACCTTTACCCTTGAACTCTACACTCATTCATTCATTCTTTCTTTTGTTTAAAAAACATTGAGCACCTACTACAGGGTTAGGCATGATTTAATGCTGTGGAGATGCATTAATGAACAAGAGATTTAAGATGCCAGTGATATACTTAGAATTGAAATAAGAATTATGTGATATATAATTATAATTATAATTAATATATAATTTTGGTAGAATTAACGGTAAAGGGGATATTTGAGCTCACAATGTAAATATATGAAGGATCTACCTTTATTGTACAGTGTGAGAATTTTTGGCAAATATTCCTAGATTTGACTGAGCTTGACATGTTAGAGACATAGGAAGAAGACCAGCTTAGTTAGAGTATTGTGTGTAACCAAAGAAGCGATGAAACTTAAAGGCAGAGAGATAGGCAGGGTTCAGATAACATTCATCTTCTAAATAGTGTAATATTGCACATTTTTTTCTAGATGTGTTGGGACATTGTTAGACAGCTTTTTGATAGGAGAATGATCTAACAAGATTTAGTTTTTATACATCAGTTTGAACATAGCTTCAGAGTAACCCCTTTTTGAGAACAAATAGAACAAATAGAAAGTGGGAGTGTGTGTGCATGCATGCATGTGTGTGTGAGTGTGTCTGTCTGTCTGAAAGTATCAGAGAGCTCTCAAGGTAGTCACAATAGATAGAGCCTACATTCAGATTGGGAAGTATATAGAGTAAGTAAGAGTTTTCTAAAACTGATGAAAGATATCAAGTCACCAGTTCTGAAGCATTAAAAACTCAAAGCAGGATAAATAAAAGAAAGTCACACCTAGACACATGGCAAGAACTGCTGAATATTAAGGAAAGTGTAAATCTTAAAAGCAGGCATGAGGTAAAAACATATATTCCCTTCAAAGGAGCGAAAATAAGACTGACAGAGAGTTTCCAAAAAGAAACAGTGGAAGCCAAAAGACAATGAGATGTTATCTTCAATTCTGGAGGAAAATATTTTCTATCCTATGATTCCATATTCTGTGAAAATATCTGTCAAATATAAAGGTTTAATGAAGATATTTCAAGCAAACGAATACATAGAACCAATCAGCAGCAGATATCTGTAACGGAAATATCAAAGAAGGATCCTAGTGGAAAATGCAGAAAGACAACAAAATGTGAAGAATAATTGAAAGGGTAAATGAGTGGAAAAATCCAAATGGATACTGTCTGTGCATATAGTCATAATGGTGATGGCATTTTAGGTTTAAGGGTAGATAGAATTGAAACACACAACAAAATCAGATAAGGCTGGAACAGGTAGATGGAGTTCAAGTATTATACAATTATTGAACTGTTTGGGTAGCAAAGTACTTTTAAAAATATAGACTAGGGGAGCAGGTATAGCTCAGTGGTTGAGTTCCTGCTTTGCATGTGTGAGATTCTGGGTGCTTTCCTCGTTATCTCCTAAAAAACTAGTCTAATAAGTCAGAGATGCATGTTGTAATCTTAAGGGTAACTGTGCTACGAATTGGGAGAATAGACAGACAAATATTTAAATTATCAAAAGGTCAAGAAGAGAAAAGGTAATATGCAATAGGTGGGCTCATATGAGCCAAGTAATTAAATGATATATTGAAATTAAATATTTCAGTGACAATACTGAGTATAAGGAGATTAAATACTCTAAGTAAAAGACAGAAAATTGTCAGATAGGATTGAAAAACAATTCTATGCTATTTAAAGGAGATATATTAATCTGGGGAAAAATGAAAGTAAGACACAGAGGAGAGAACTTTGTCATTTTGATCCTGCCATGTGACAGAAAGGAGAAGGCTCAAACTGCTAAAACTCAGGAAAAGAGGGACCATTTGCCTGATAGCTTACTGCTGACCTAGGGAAGAGAGCCGAGACTGATATAGGAAGCCCAGAGGGGAAGGCTGAAACCCAACAGAGATCCCCCGCCATCTTGCTTCAACATGTAGCAGCTGACTTTGGTGAGAAAGTACCTCTTATGGTACCTTGAGTTGGACTTTCTACACCTTTGGGGCTAAAGATTTTACCCAAAATAAATACCCTATATAAAAGACAAAAAAAAAAAAAAAAAAAAAAAGAATGAAAGAAGAAAAAGAATATAAAAGGATATGTCATTCAAACACTAAAAAGAATAATATCTAATAGAATAGATGTTAAGGCAAAAAGCATTACGATGGGTGCATTTCATAACTATAATAAGCCCATTAGCTAGAAAGATATAAAAAATCTAACTTGATGTTCACCTAATAGCATAGCCTGAAAATGTATAGAAAAAAAAGCTGGTAGAAGTATAAGGAGAAATAGAGAAATGAACAATCATAATGGCAGATTTTAACACCCCTCTTCCAATAACTAGTAGAACAAGTAAGTAAAAGAAATATAAGAATATGGAAGATTTCTGCTATATGATTCACAAAAACATTTTCTAACATATATTGCACACTGTAATTAACGACTGCAGAACACACATCTTTTAAAAAAAATTTTGTGGTACATTTGTTACAATTGAACACATATTGAGGGAAGAATACACATCTTCTTGAAATGTACACAAAATGTTTAAAAGTGACCATATGCTGAGACATAAAGCAAATCTCAACACATTTTACAAGATTGAAGTCATTTGTTCTCCAGCCCAGTGGAAGTCAGCTAGAGTTCAATAATAGAAATATAACTAGAGAAATCCCCAAATGTTTATAGCTTAATGAATGTATTAAAAAAGAAGAGAGGCTGAAAAAACAATAAGTAAGCATTCATGAAAGAAGTTTGAATAAGAACAAATTAATTCCGAAGAAATTAGAATGAATGAAATCATAAACATAGATGAACTAGTTAGCAAACACAGAGGATTAACAAAGCCAAGATTTAGTTTTGGAAAAGTTAACAAAATTTTTTTATTAATCAAGGAAAAAGAAAAGCAAAGGGAAAGGATGGGTTTTGACTAAACAGTACTGGTTTAATTGAATTCCCATGTGGAAAAAGCACAATTTCCAGGAGGATTTTACATGTACAAGATAAAACAAGATAATGTGGAGTATATCTTCAAGACTCTGGGGTAGGGAAATATTCCTTCAGTAGAACTCAAAAAGTTCTCATCATAAAGAAAAAGATTGATAATTGGACCATAAACTACAGAAGCATTTAGGAAAACTGTTAGATAGTATCTATGACTCAGTAATTTACTCCTGGGAATATTGCCAGTAGAAATGCATAGATGTGTGTAAACAGAAGTTATGTTCAACAATGTTCATATCTAATACCTCCCCAAATGAAAACAACCCAAATATCTACAGATGGAGAAAAGGATAAATAAGTTGTGGTGTTCATATAGTGTAATAGTCCGAGAATGGAGTGAGATGGCCTAGACTAGGGTGCTGGTAGGAGGGAGAAAAGTGGATGGATTCTGCATGCTTGTAGGCAGAGGTGACTGACATTGTGATGAATCACATGTGTGGTGTAGGGGAAAGACAAGAATCATGGATAACTCCTAGATTTTGGCTTGTGCAGAATTGCTTCTCACCTTTTCTTTTATTTCCATCATCTCTCACCTAAGCTATTGCAATGCATCACTCTGGTTCCACTCTTGTCTTTCTACAATCCTGTTTTCCACATAGTAGCCCAGAGTGACCTTTTAAATTCATACATTAGTTTATGTCACTCCCTCTGTTTAATATCCTCCAATGAGTTCTCATGCACTTCAATGTTCAACCTCTATTTACTAAGTCACTCTTTATATGATCTGTCCCTGTCTAGCTTTCTGACATCTCCGTATACCAGTCTTCCTCTTAAATATGCTCTAGGCACACTGCTGGCTGTGTTTTATTCATGAAACAAGTATATTTCTGCTTTAGAGAATTATTCTTTGCCTTGGCTAGTCTTTTGTCATTCTGATCCCAGCTCAAAAGATATTTCCTCAGAGATGTCTTCCTGGGCCATCTAATCTAAAGTACTCTACTGCAGCCCACTTTTGTTTTCTTCATTGTACATTTCACTCTTGTAAATTATCTTATTCATTTACTTATTGTTTACTGAGTGTCTCCATCTACTAAATGTAAACTCCTATAGTAGGGGTTTCATACTGTTTCTTCTTCATACTCAGAGCAAGTGCAGTGCTGGCAAATAGAAGATAGTTGATACATATTTGTTGACGAAGGACTACATGGACATTTCATGTACTCCATGGACTACTAATACAGAGAATACTGAGTAGCCTCATAGAAAGCAAGTATTTCCCTCAACTTTATTTCTTTACCAAAATACAGTTTTGCTAGCAGTGCCACTAAAAATAAAGAAAAAAATTCACATTTCCATAAGCTTTTTGCCTTAGAATATACATCCAGATTTCCATATTGCTTAACACAATGTAGATATGTTAGATGTATTCCCTCTTACTTACCTTGTTCACCAGAAGAACAAGCAGAATGTAGCTTGAAGGAGCTTACTGGGTCCTGATGTCTGGGCTAACGACCTTTTTATAGTAGGAATATGGTCCATCCAGGGAGGAGCCATACTCTGTGGGATGGATTGATTCATTCCTAACCAAACCCAGGTCCACCCATTTCTCCACCTCTATTTCTCTAGAGGCAAGTGTTTACTTCCCACCTCCCTCACGTACTCATCTGTATTTCCATTATCAAGTTCTAAGTTGAGGTTCCCATGTGCCCCATTTTTTGGAGATTCTATGCAAGACCCCCTTTGGGTATCACAGGTTCTTTTTGTGCAGGACTTCACCTACTTTTTTGGTAACTCACACTTTGAATCGGTAGGTAATTGCTAAATATCTTTTGATAATTAACTTCCTGATCATTGTCTCTAGAAAGGTAGAGTATACATTTATCAGAAACCCAAATCTAATTTATGGTAAGAAATCCTCACAAGCACTTACTTCTTGTTTCTCTCTTTCAATTCCATCTCAGCACAATGAGAGAACATGCCAGTGAGATGAATGCTGATCTACAAATTGTGACGAATGGAGAGAAGATTGGTAAATTTTGTTTTGATTTTTCAGTAGAGTGAAGGAGTATGAGTTCTTTTGAGTGGTGACAATGACCACTCGGAGTCAGCACAAGTTTTTTAGGCAAGAGTCATTAGTCTAATTTTACCTTATTTTCAAGGTTATTATATTGGGGTTTTAGTGGAGAGTTCCATATACACTTCCTCCTTAAACTGTGGAGTTTCTCTTTCACTCTTATAAACATGTGCAAGGCTATCCTGGCCTCTCTCTTGATTTCCATAGTGTTATGTCAAACAGGCTACATCTCTGTTTAGATATCCCCCAGTTACCTCAGTCTATACTGTTCAAAATTGTTCTCATTATTGTGCCCCTACCGAAATTTACTACCCCCCAGAAGACCTCACATTGGTTAATTACCATTCCCATCCCCTGAGTGTCTCAAGTTAGACAGTGATTTTTTATTTCTCCCTCTCCTTTTTCCTCTTGCTCATGTCTTACCTATTTCACCCAGATATACTTTATGCAAGGTCTACTCTCTGTTCCCAGTGCTGCAGTTTTAGATCTGGACTCATATATATTTAACCTGAGTATTTGGTGTAAGTGTCATAACTAGGCCCTTTCTTTACCATTGGGTTACTAGACCTATCTTCCAATCTTATCTTGTCATTCTCTGCTTAAAGACCTCTGCTACCTTCTCCTTCCTCTTCAGATCCTTTAAGGATCCATCACAGTTCAGAATCTCTTCATGCTTTCCTTACTGCTAGAGAGATCCTGAACCTTAACTTCTATTTCCAAATCCTTTAAGACTCTCCTGACTCATCATCTACAGCACAAAGCCTTACCTGATGTCTCCAGAGAGATCACTGTTCCCTCTTTTGTTCTCTCTCACACTGTATTTATCTCTGTTATATCACTGGCCATTTTTTCTTTTCAATTATTTATTTATGTGTCCTTCTTGTCCCAGGACTTTGTGTTCCTTCTCACCCTAGCATTCACCTTGTCTCAGTCATCCTTTGTATCTTTGTGTCCTAGACAGTTAACTTAGAAATGCAAGGGGGTGTCCAGTCTCATTTAGAACTAAGGAGACAGAAATATGCTCAAGTGTAAAAACTTTTTTAATGCCCTCATTCCTGACCTTATTAGACCATCAGTCTCTTTATAGCTGAATATCAGTTAACATCCAAGAACACAGTTTTCTCTTTTCTCCTCTTTTCTTCTTGAATTTGTTGTCTCAGTATGAATAGTTTTGTTTTTGTGTCTCTCGTACCATGCTGTAATAATTGTTCTTTATATTACACACCTATTATGTCCAAGCATGTACTAAGATTTCGCATATATTATTTCTAAATACTCAGGACTATCTTGTGAGGTCATTGTTATTATCCATACTTTAAAGATGAGGGATCTGATAGTTATAGGGTGCCTAAAGTCACCCAGCAAGTAAGTTACAGAAGTAAGATTCAAATCCAGGTCATTATGGCTCTAACACCCATATTATTTCCATTAGACCATGGTGTATTGTGTATTAATTTCTCTCCATTGTTTGGTTGGCTTTATTTTTATTTTAAATGTTTTAAATAGGTTTTTCTTGCAGTGCACTCCAAATCCTGGATTTCAATTTAGAGTTAGCAGAAATATTGGGCCATGGAGTAGTGTGCGTTTTCACAGATTGAGTCCAGAGAATGCTAAGGCCAGGGCAATGTGGGCCAGAGACTCAAGTGTTGGAAATTCATATCAATATGGAGGGCAGTCTTTGTAATGCTATGATCATTATATTTTATCAGTAATTTAGATGAAAATGTTGGCAGATTACAAATATTTTGGGAATTGACTGAGGAGTCAAGAAGATATTAGCATTTTCCACCAATGACTATAATCTAATAAAATGAATCTTACTGAGGGAAGAGAAAAATTTTGACTTGGATTTTCAGTTAAACTTCACAAGGACAAGGTAGAGGACATGAGTAAAAGAAGGGTTGTTGTAACAGTGACAATGTGATATAGCTAAAAAGATAGTGGTATTTTAGGCTGCATTGAAAACAGTGCAATAACTAGCATGAAAGTGAAGTTGCACTTCATGCTTATGTCCTGGGTGATTTGATATTTGTCAGATTGCTTCTGGAGCTTTCCTTTGAGCTCTGATGACCACTTTTAAAAAGGGATATGGACAACTTGGTCTGCATTCTGTGAAAAATAAGTAGGATGACTGGTTTAGATGAGTTGTATAGAGAACTGAGTGAGAAGCAGATGGATGGGAGTTGTATTATCTGCCTTCAAAAATGCAAGTGGCTGTTACATAGAAAAGAGATCTGTTTGGTGTATATGATCCCAAGGTGGATTGATCCAGATAAATGGGTAGAAATTATAGAGAAGCATATCTTATCTTTGTGTTGGGAAGAATTTTTTAATATTCAAAATCATTCAAGCATGAAACGAACTGTCTTTGGATGGAGTCAGGACCTCTCACTGTGTAGAGAATTTATTCCTTGATGGCAACTTGGCAATCTTACTAGTCTAGCCTCCTCCTAGTGTAGTGGAATACCATGATGTCCAATGTTGTATGCCTGCCAAACAGGAAATTCAGGACCCAAGCTTCCAACTCAGGGCCTTTGACTCTAAGTCCTCTTTACCTTGTACTAGGTTGTGTCAAAGTCTGGGAGATGAGTATGTTGGAGGGGAGTAAAGTAGAGCAAAAAAGTAACATTGGTGCAGATGTTGGATAAATCTCCCTTACAACCTGAGTTCTATGATTCTGTGATTCAAGTACATTTCTCTGCCTGCATCCATTCAGCTCTGTTTAGCTCAGATGACTGTAACTGCAGGGGTATTAGAACCAGCGTTTCTACTTTTTTTTGTGGATAGGAGGACAATACTTGGCTCTCCATGCCCCATCTCCTGTCAACACAGCTTATCCCACTTACATTCTGGCGTTTTCCCTCAGCATCCGAGAGGTTTCCCCCTAAGTGCTTAAAATCCCTGACCATGGAATAGTGAACTCTGTGATATGGGGCTCCATCTTTATCTCCAGAGAGACTTTATTTTTCATCTAATTTTTACCAGACAATGGAAATTGTCCTGAAGGTGTTTGAAGTGTCTGTAATTACATAATATGGCTGTCAGCATTTGTTTAGGAGTGAAGAGAACTTCCCAAAAGGCAGGAGTTATTGACAAATCATAAATTACAGGATTTTAATTATAACCATTCAATTTTCTGTCCCTCCCTTTTCCTAACTAATGGGTTGGAAGGGCATTATGTTGCCATCTGTTTCTGGGCTGTCTGATATGGTCCGGTTGTCATGATTCAAGGGCACAGCTCTTTGAGATGTGTGGCTGAGGCCAGAGGAGTGAAGGGGAGTTGGAATGTGTGGTTAAATGATTTCGTACATGAGCTGTAGTCATCTCCAGGGAGGTCCTGTTTTGGGTTTGGAATTTCTCCAGTTGAATATTGGATTCCTTGGCATAGTTGAATCTGATGTTCCTTCTTAGGTACACAGTGGTGGGGAGTTATCTAGCAGGAATACCCCTATTCACAGCATGTACTCGCCAGAACAATGGTGACGGAAAGTAATTTCGATCCTAAAGAAAGTTTTCATGTTGACTTTAGTACTCCTTGACTTTACTTTCTTTAGCCTCCTTGTGTGTGTGTGTGTTTGTGTGTGTGAAAGAGATTAGGTGCATAGAGAAAGAAGGTAGGAATATCAAGAGGGTATAAGAACGAGAGAGAATGAGCTTTTTCAAAATATAAGTACTTTTTTCATCAATCTGGATTGCCTCTTAGTGTTTTGTTATCCACCATATTCATTCATTCAGGGATAGTGTCTTTGAAGTATGGAGAAGAGGATACCAGAAGTGACTGACAAGTTTGGTAGTTGAGACTGGACTTGAAGCAAACCAGTGGTGAGATGTGTGTGTATGTGTGTGTGTATGTGTGTGTATGTGTATGTATATAACTCGTGTTTTTCCAGCTACTACAGATGCAGATTCAGTGGAGACATACATTCTCTCTCTCTCTCTGTCTCTCTCTCTCTCTCTCACACACACACACACACTGAGAATGTATGTGAGAGAGACAGAAACAGAGAAAACACCAATAATGGACAATAAAACTTTTGAATACTGGGAAATTATGTCCAGGAAGTGCTTATGTCAATAAGATGTTATTTTCCAAAAATTCATGATTATACCCCTCAACCACAACTGCATAGATGGTCAGAGGGCATTCTTGGGGAAAGAACAGTGGGAGATGGACCTGAAAGGCCACATGGAAAGACCTTGAAAGCTATGCTAAGTGATATGGATATTATCTTGTTTTCAGTGGGTATCAACTGAAAGGTTTTTAAGTAGAAACTGACAGGATCAGATTTTTCCTAATAAAAATAACTGTTCTAGGAGTATGGATGGTTGATCGAGTTGGATACAGTCAAGGATACAGTTTGAAGTTAATTAAATAAAAGGGATGAAACAGTAGTTCTCAAACTAAGGCACTGGCAGTGGGATTGAAGGGAAGAACCGGTTCATAGGTAAATCTTGGCGATATGTTGGATGTGGAGGCTAAGGGAGGGTGAAGAACAAGAGGCAATATGTGAGAGTCCTGGCATGCTGATGGTGTTTGGCAGGTTGAGGTGGTGCAACCCAGGTGAAGCGGGGTCTGACAAGTATATAGAGCTGAATAAAGAGAAGCCAAATCAGAAGATGTAGATGAGCTGGTATTGGGCAATTGTTATCAACATTGTCAGTCAGCAGGAAACTGTGCTTATTGTCAACAGCAGGATTTAATTTTGGAAGTAGGAAAGATTGAAGAACAAAGTAGATTTCCTATTATGAGATACTTAAGGACAATGACCAGGTAGAGGTTTGTTATCATAATATTGAGAGGAATTATAACCAGATTAACAGGACACATGACCTGATGCTGATTCCTGAGCTTTAAGGAACTTCCATCTTCAATCCCTCCTGCTGAATGTTACTACTTTTCCTGGGTGGTGGAGACCTTTACTAAACCTCCTTTATCTATCTATATCCTATCTCTTCTTCCCTACTTGAATATTAGTCCTCCTTGTAAGTCTCCTGATTACTCATCTATCATAATCCACCACCTATACCACCTACACCCTGAGAATAGGGAGTTGTTTGATTGATAATCTCTGTGACTTTTGGTGTAGCCCAGTACCAGCCTGTGACTATGCCATACCCGTCTCACCCAGGTGTAGTTAGGGGAAGACCTCCAATAACCATGTGGCTTAGCTCTGGGGAAAGAAGGGTTGTGTAGTCTAATAGCCTGGGAACCAGATGGATCCAGATGGTAAACATCAGAACTACTTTGGAGTTATACAGGCACGTTATTTACAATTTTTTTGCTGATAGCGAAAGTTAAAAAAAAATCATTCAGGGCTCTGAATCACTGAGACCCCATGCCCCAAAGTCCTTAAAGTATGACTTTATGATGCTAAATATGCTCTTTTTGTTTATCTCATAGATTGTCACATCAATGGTGATGTTGTTGAGGTAGAGGTGGACTCTTACCTCACCAGCATCTCAATTCTTTTTATCAGAATCCCCTAATGTATGATGTGATTTTTTAAGTGTCTTAGCTCATTCATTCCCAAAGATTTATCTTATGTTAGGGTATCCAGATAACTTGGGATAATATCCCCCAGTGTTGTATCAGATAGCTTTTGGTGGTATTCTACAGTGTTGATTATCAAAGCAGTGTGTTAGAGACCTGCAGTCTAGGTCTTTTGTCCCTGGATGTTTTCAATGTAACTTCCCTGCCCTTATGGGGCAGACTTTGAGAGTTTGAGGTAGTTTTTGACCTCAAGTTTTGTTTAAGCATTTTAATCCATATTTTTCAGAATCTCCCTCTTAACTTCATTCTATCATTTTTTTCTAATGAAGCCATCAATGACTCCTGCAAATTATGTTCTGGCAGCCTTTCATGTATATTTATGATTAAAATAACTCAGAAAAAATTTTACAGTTCTTTTGACAGTGTAGATTTAGTACTTGTCAACTAATCATTTTATTTTCCTCATGAAGTTACTAATATAGGATCATTTTTAGATGAGGTACATGAAATGTTTGAACTCAAATGACATTATAGGCATAATACATCTTAATTGGTGCCAAGATCACCAAATTCCATGGTTTTGTGTTGAGCACACAGGCTTTGGAGTCTCACAGACTTACTTTAACTACTGGCTCCTCTAGTTACCAGCTGTGTGACTCTGAGAAAATCTTTTAACCTCCCTGGGTCTGTTTACTTATGATTAAAATGAGGATAAATAATACTTACTTTGCATGGTTGTTGAGGATATTAAATGACTTATATGTCAGTTGTCTAGAACTCTGCCTGGCATTACTGTAGGTATTCAATAAATAGTAATTATTAGTAATGCATGTTGGGTTTCAAAATTGGTAACTCAACATGAGGAATTCTTATTTTGAACAAATTTTTGCATACCTGTGTGTTTCCATCAGGAAAGAAGAGCAGGAAATGTACAACATTTTCTTTTTCAATGACTTTTTCTTCAAGAGTTGAAGAAATCCTCTCCTGAGATATGGGGATTATTGAAAGTCATTTAGAGTGATGTGTGATCTGCTGGATTACTTTACTAACTCTAGGAGATCAAGAAGAAGGTTTTCATCTGTTTTAGGAAAAGAGTAGCTTTAGTGCAATGTGATGAATGCAAATACTACAAAAACTTGTTTAAAATTACTCTAGTTACATTTATTGTTTGCATCCCCTGTAGCCAATCCACCTTCTTCTAGAAATAAGTCCCCAGTTTTCATTTGAGGATCTACTCATTGCCCATTCTCACTTCATGTGTTTAGGTGAGGTGGAGGTCTACCTTTGACTATAAGGATGAAGCATGTTGCTTGGATATTGGTAGGCAGGGGTGGGTGGGCATGTGACCTGGGTTGACTAAGGCAGACTGAATCTCAGAAGTCTTGTTGGAACAACCAGAAAAAGAAACATCACTCCCTTCCTCCATAGCCCTCCTCCCCCACATGAGGTTTTGAAACTGAAAGGATGTAGGCGAGGTACTATGGCCATCTTTCAACTACATGCCTAATTTCTGATTGAGAATGGAGTCAACACAGAGGAAAGCATAGTTGAGAGACTGAGACTCACTCAACTTAATAACATCCTTTCTGTCTCAGGCTGAGTGCTGCTTACTAGATACACTCAAGGACTTTTCAGTTACATGAACCAATAAATCCCCTTTTTCAATGAATAAAGTTTGAGTTGTGTTTTTGTGTTATTTCAAGTGGAAGTATAACTAGCTAATATAATTTCTATTTGATCTTTTACTGTTCCTTGTGTTTATAATAAATATAAAAATCATAGCAAGATAACCAGGGACATGTTATGGAAAGGGTGGTAATAGGAAAAGAGGAGGAGGAATAACAGCCCACCCTCCTGAGAAAAAAAATGAAAGAAAACGGAGTTACTATGGTTAAGACATTTAAAATGGAGTCGGGAGCCATTCAGGAAGTTACTTACTCAGGTCTCAGCCAGATATCACAAATTATTATTGAGCAAAGTCTCACTGCTCAATGTACACAGAGGCCAATTCTACGACTTTGGGATTTTGAGAAAAGAAAGCGTTTTAATGCAATGTTGATCAGCATGGAGACAGGAGAAAAGTCTCAAGTCAGTCTCTCCAATCTGAGCACTAAGGGAGATTTTATGGGAATGAGAGGTGAGAGATGGAGATTGAAGTGGGAAGGTTTGACCTGGTATAGTCCAACTGATTAATTATAGAGTCTATATATATAGTAGAGTGGATTTTAGATCAGATCTTCCTTATTGAAGAACCTCTCACATTTGATCTGCTTCTGATGTCTCCCTGTCCTCATAATCTTGGTTCCTAGTGTCTCAAAGGTTGTCTAAAGGACAAGAATCTGTGTTTTCTGTGCATGGTCAGGTTATACAGGTTATACAGTTAAAAAGTTCATAAGAAAAAGTTACAGGAACAAAGGACACCCCCCCCCAACTGGTTTTGGCCTGCCCATGGTTCCAGTTCCCCCTTGAATTTTTGAACATTCCTCAATATTGAGGGATTCAGGACAACAACCACTCTGGCTGCTTCATGCTGATTAAAGGTGTAGATTAGGATGTGAGGAATGGAATTGGTTGGCGTGGAGCTGAAGGTATTCACAAGTACCTCTTTTTTTTTTTTTTTTTTTTTTTTTTAACCAAAATGCTAAAACTTTAATCGCATCAGAACTACACCTCTCAGGGACCTAGGCACTACAGTCTTCATAGCACCAATTCCTTTTGAGGGGGAATTACACAAGCCATATGAGTAAGTGTTCAGCTATCCACCAAATCTGCTATAGAGATGTCCCAAGCATGGTCTCATTAGCATTAACTTCTGGGCATACCCAGGGCTCAGATTTCTGGAGTAATACCACTTTTTCCACCACCCCAAGAGGGTCTCACGGTAAGCATGTGACTCTCCACCCCCATCAAACCATGGAGTACCTCTACAGTTTGTCTTTTTCTGCCTCCTTCTTCTGGAAGGCAGTCAGGATGTTTAAGCTCTTCTGGAGCTCCTCCTTCTTTCCGTCACTCATCTTGTTCTTTTCAATCAGCTTGGTGCTCCTGGTCATCTCTGATGCAGGCAAGTCCTCACCTTGGTCTAAGACCTTTACCATGATCTTCAGGTATTGCTCAGCCCACTTCTTCTCAGTCTCCTTCACACTCTTGAGGTTGTCCTGCCCTCGCTTCAAGAGGGCCTGGCATGTCTCCATGTCAGAGGCCTTGATGAACTCCCCAGCCAGGGTGTCATATGCAGGCAGGCAACCAGGCATACCCAGGTAAACCCCATGCCCTTTTAGCCAGTGCTGGATGGCTCCAACCTTAACTGCCCCACTCTACAGGACTGGGTTCTCAAAATCCCCATCCCGAAAGAGGTTGAAGACTGGGTAGTTCTCTTTGTCCAGCTTGTTTTTCTCACCCAGGTCCATGTTCAGCTTGTCACCGTAATCTGAGATCCCCACCTCGGCTACCAAGAGATCATCGCTGGAGGCAGAGTTTTCAGCCAGACGCTTGAACTCATCTTGCTTCTCACCGTAGGGATACTGGGTGTCGAACTTCATCAGGACGAACTTGCTTTTGGGAATAACCTTGTAGAAAGTGACTGTATCCAGGGGAAGGGCGCCCTTTGTGTGCAGGCCACTGCCACCTTGCCGTACAAAGAAGAGCAGGAGGCCCAGGAAAAGGGGAAGCAGCAGGGAGAGAGAAGCGGTGCGGGGTACGATGGCTGCCATAACGCCGGGTCCAGCCAGGCACAAGTTCCTCTTCATTCCTGGAGGGACTAGTACCCCTGGGTTTCAGGGCTTAACTGGTATAGGAACAATCTGGGGGGGCTTTAAGTCTCTGAGAAATAAACTTAAAAGGTAAATTGAAAATTATAGGTCCAAATTAAAGAAGTAGAATGATCATGATTAAGGGACTTATAAGTGATTATAACCATGTCATACTGGGGAAAAAGCTTTTCATAGGTTCCCAGATAGAGCCTGGGGTGTTGATTCCATAAGCCATGTGGCTTGTTTATGGTGTCTGGATGTTCCTAGGGTTTTCAGGAACATTTTTGCTTGAGGCTTTACATATTGTGACAGTTTGTGAAATCTGGCTGAGACATGCATAACAGTAACCTCCAGATTGACCTCTTGACTCCATTAGAAATTATTTTGTTTTATTTCTTTTAACATATCCCCTTTTTGATCAAGATCCTTCTCTAAAACTTTTCCTTGGTGCCAGGGAGGCTCATCCCAGGAAGTCATCTGCCCTGTAACGGGGAAGGTAGTGAGTTTATTTGTAGTGTTTGGCGTAGAGAGAGGCCACATCTGAGCAACAAAGAGATTTTCAGGGGTGACTCTTAGAATTAATTATGATTAGGCTTAGTTTTACCATTACAGAAATAAGTTGCATAAGAGCAAGCCTCAAGAGCAAGGGTTTGGCTCATTAGCTTATTTCCTTATTTGAGGCAAGGCTCATATATTCCAGAGTTTATTTTTATAGGTCTCCCTGTTTATAAGTTCAAATGGGGAAAATTTATGTTTCCCAAAAGGTGTCAATTTTAGATTTAGAACTTGCAAAGTTTCTTGATTACAGTTTTAGTAAGTTGGGAGGCCACATTACTTGAGAGAATAGCAGGAATTCCCTTGGTGGGGAAGTTTAATAGTTCCATGCTTTCCTTCCTAGTCCCTCAAAGGACCTTGCAAATACTTTTTCACTTCATGCCCCAAACACTCTTAAATGCATTAGGTTATTACAACAACCTGTGCAGAATATCAAGATCTCATCCCCTATTCTAGGGTCCATGTCAAATAAAGCTGAGTTAGGTTGTCCAAATAAACTGACCAGACAGGTTAAATCAGATAGTGTGCCGCAAAAAGTTTAAATTTTGGACAAAGTTAACTTCTGTGGGAGATCAAAGAAGGAGAGATTTAAGTCCCCAAATACAGACAATATCACACTCCACTTCTGATTGACCTTAGTCCTAACCAGAGCTGCCCATTCACATCCTTAATCAGTCTGATCCCTTCTTCAGTTTCTTCAACAGTTGCTATATGGAGCTCTCCTCTAGAATTTGTGCTGGTACTTCATTACCTCCAGGGTTGGAGAATTCCAGCTCTGAGTTTCAGTTGTCACACAGATACCCAAAGTTCCAGGGAGCTGCCAGATCACACACAAAGAGAAAAACACCTCAAAATTTAGAAATAACAACCAGAGCCCAGGAACAAATGTGACTGCTACAAGTACTTACAATGTAGACCCTAATTCTTTTATGAGCATAAATTTGAAATAACTTCAAAATGAAGTTATTTCCAGAAACAAAAACATTTGACAATTAACTTATATTGAGGTCCTCAACCACAAACTATAACAGAAGTTTTTTGGGTTTTTATCAGGGTTTATACTTTCATAAGGGTTATGTTAATTAACATTAATAGGTAGAACATAATTTATATACTTGGCTTGCTTCTTTTTTTTTTTTTTTTTTTTTTTTAAGATTTATTAATTTACTTTATGCCCCTCCACCCCCATTTGCTGTCTGTGTCCATTTGCTGGGTGATCCTCTGTGTCTGTTTTCCCGCCCTCTCTTCTCATCCTTCTCCCCCAGTCTTCACTGGGATTTGATCCTAGGGACCTCTGATGCAGGAGAGAGGCACTCTGCCACCTGCACTGCCTCAGTTCCTGGTTTCTGGCACGTCTCATCTCGGCTCTTTCCAGTGTCTCTCCCTTTCTGCGTCATAATGTTGCTGCATGGCTGGGCGGGGCCTGGCTTGCTGTGTGTGCGTGGACCGGTGGCTCACCTGCACACCTATTTTCATTTTACCAGGAGATCCCGAGGAGCGAACTCAGGTCCCTCCATATGGCAGATGGACGCCCAACCACTTGAGCCGTATCCTCCCCCCTTGCTTCTCTTTTAAAGTTTGTTTTTGTTAAAGATGAAGCTCTGTCCTGTAGCTGACTGTATGCAGTTTTACAGAACCATCAGAGTAAAACAATGTTACTGACAAGGAAATTTGGTTGCTTCTGTGACATGTAACCTTTTTTTAAGAATAGCTAAAATTATGGCCAATAACACTATACTGTTGTCTAATGTCATGCAGATGAGTATCAGGACATATCATATGCAGTGAGGACACTGTAAAATCTTTAATTCTATGTAATCTCTAAATATTTATATGAATAACATTTCACAAAACAGATTCAGCCAACAGGGTTAGAAAATCCCTTTTAATTTGGAAACACATCGTATGCAACTCATAACAAATCAAAAGAATATTTCTAGGACCCCTCCACCTACAAGGTGAAAGAATAAATCCTTTGTGACAGTTTAAAAGAAAAAGTATCCTTTAGGGTTTGATTTTGGGAAGGCAAAATGTCAAAAGTTGTCAGGCTTGAACATCATGTTAAGCAGGAAAATGGGTCACTGTGAAACAATATTTGATCCCCTGTTTAACCAAAGTGACAATAAAATAGTAAAATAAAAGTTAATATGATTGTAAGAAAAAGACCCTTTAAAAGTGAGAAGACTTGTCTTCCAAAACAGTAAAGGATGATAAGGTTAACATAAACATCAACAAGAATATTATTCTGATATGACATAGAATCTTTGTCATATAGGCAGAATACTCAGATTAATAAGGAAAACCTTTTTTTTAACCTCTCATTAAGAGCAGACCAATAATCTGAGAAAATTTCATTATTTTAATAGAAAGAAAATGAAATTCTGGCTTTCCATGAATATAATGTTTGATACAAAAGACGTTTAAAATACTATAAATAAGCTTATCAAACCCTAGTCAGCATCAACTATGACAAATAAAAATCATTTCTACAAACCCTCCACAACATTCCATATTCACCCAAGCTTTGTCCTACACATTTTTGCTTCCCATTCTGTGAAAACCAGTCATTTTACTTTAAGACAAAAGTACACTCTTTTCCCTAGTAAAGCACATCCTGCATACTTTACAAACCTGCATGCCTTATATTAACAAAAAAATCTTTGAAACTGTCTTCAAACATCCCATAAAACACAATTATTCTTAAAATAAAGTTTGTCAAAATAACTCAGTTTTGTTAAACATAAATTTATGTATTTAGTCATCTTAAAGATCTAGTAGATCTTATTGTGGCTGTAGTGATGAGAAACCCAAACGGCATTCGGAGAAGCGGAGGAACCAGGCTTTATTACATGTGCAGGCCCAGAGGAAAGTTCGGTTTCCAAATTCTGGACCCCCAGCCCCAGTTTTCTGGAGTTTTTACTGGGGTCTGCAGGCTCCCATTCATTGGCTAGCGAGTTGGCAGGTGGAATTTTCCATTACCTTAGGCAACTAAGCAAGCATGGTTACAGAAGCAGAACTGCAGTTTACGAAATCAAGTGGGGCAGGGTTACAGAGCCAGAAGAGCAGGTTTTAGTTTTAAGGCAGGAGATTCTTGTCAGAGAAGGGGGAGGGGTAGGGCTGCAGTGACTTTTCCTTATCAATATAATCCTAGCTTATTTTATCAGTAAACCTTTATAAATTAAGGAGAACATACCCAAGTAGAATAAAATTATATGCTTGTTTTGCACTTAGCATTGATAGTTCAGAATCAGAGGACATAGCTATTTTAGGTGATACTTTCCAGAAATATTGCTTTCCTCAGTTTACCATTTTATCAGTGAGATACATATTCTAGTGAGATATATTATGAATATTTATGAAACAGCTTTTTGGAGGTAAGTAGGGAGGACTGGTTTAAAGCCACGACTTAATTGCAAGCTTATATATATGCAGCTAGCATTTTTCCATTTTTTTCTTTCATTGAAAGTAAAAAAAAAAAATTGTTTCCATAACACCCTCAAATTACAAACAACTTTAAAAGAATTTTGACTATCAAGCTTTGGAAAATATACTATAATTGTTTAATTTGTCCTAAGCATATTCCAGGAAAACCTTTTTATAGCTCTCAAGGACATTTTCCTCACCTACTGAACCTTTTGAAATTTGATAATTGGATTTTATTCAATTACTCCCATCCCAAGGCTATAAATAGTTTTAATAATGATTCCTCTACTGTGGCTACCACTGCAAAGGTATTATTAAGAAAAACATTCCAAATTGGGGAATTCCCCTGGAACTCCACAGCAACTGAAGAACATGTCTTACAGGACAAACTGTGCAAAACATGGCCTATTCTACAACAGTCCCCTGCTGTGCCTATCATTCTTAATCTCCAGGCCCAATAAAAAGAATTCTAAACCAAATCCACACCTCCCCCATATTCGTGCACCCAGCCCTTCCCCCATAGCTGCCATAACTAGTTCTTTTATATTTGGTGAGACAGAAAGAAGGTAGCCAGGTCTGTTGAAACTGGTTTTAAAGGCTCCAAATGAAGGCAGTGGGATTTAAGACAGATAAGGTAGCCCTAGCATTGATTAGAGCCCATATGCCCTCACTTTAAATTGTTCACAATTATCAGATCTATTTCACTTAAAGATGTGACCCAGTCAATTGAAAAAGTCTTGGTGTTTTCCATTTTCCCAGCTCTTGCATTGCAAGGCACTTTGCTTTCTTTTGGAGGCAAAGAGCACTGGGGCATGGGGGTGGGGGTGGGGCTTACTGCTGTTTTCAGGAAATTTGGGGCAGTTTCTTTTTTAATGCCCAGTTTGTTTACAATAATTACAAATATCAGTTTCCTGAACCCTGGTACATAGAGGATTTATTGAGGCTTATTTTAGCTAATGTTTTTGAATTGGGAGGAATTTGTAAAGGTTTGAGTATTCAGGTTTATAAATCTGAATGATAAGATTGAATTCTTTTTCAAAACCCATTGAATCTTCAGTAAGATTTGGGAAATCTTATCACTATAGAGAGGGAGTTAGGAAGACATCAGTATAAGAAGTTCAGCTTCTTTAATTAGGAGTACTAATGTATATATAAGCACTTATTTATCTTTGAGCAATTTGAATAGAGCGCTCTTAGGAATTAGAATTTTTAAAAAAGTTTCGTATCACCCTTCAGAGGTAAGAAAATATATATTAAACAGACAGACACAAATAGAAAGCTTACAGCTTCAATTAAAAATCTTTAGCCATGAGTCAGACACAAAAACACAGAAATATAAAACTTAACATTTTAAACCATAATTGTGTACCTTTTCTGTAAATTTTTATTCTGACACAAAGACATAAAAGATTTGACATCTGGGATTTAATTCTATTTCTCTTCCCTTTTACAATACAGATCAAATTGTACTAATATATTATAATTGACACCCATTCTCTGGCCATTGTTCCCCAGATTCTAGTTTATATTGGGGCCAGGTGGTGTTACAAAAGAAAATCATCTTTTCTTTTTCATTGGTTCATAACAAGACATAGACCAATTATCTAAAATACATTTCAAAGGACTGCAGTCAGATGTACTATTAACATTTCCCATGGTTACAATTATCTGGCACCAACTAGAGATTTTTCTGGGTTAGATCTGCCCAGCAGGACTTGAACCTAACTTCTATTCCTTGTCCAATTACCCAGAACCAGAACCAGAAACTGAGCACTTTCCATGGCTAATTTTCATAAGTCTTGGGTCTTGTTCCTAATAACAGATTTTAGGGTGGAACTTGAACCTGCAATCCTAGCATACAAGATCTCCCAGAAAAACCATAATGTAAGTACTCCCAGAAAACCAGAACATGAACAGATTCTGTGCTGGGTCTCGAACCCACAATCCTAGCAAACAAGATCTCCCAGAAAACCAGAATGTGAACATATTCTAGGGTGGGACTCAAATCCACAATCCTAGCAGACAAGATCTCCCAGAAAAGAAAACCAGTAACAGGAGAGTAGGCAATAACATGAAATTACTCACCCAGAAGAATCTGTGCCCAGAACTGTTTCGTTCCTCAAAATAGCAGGAAGTGCCAAAGGGCCTGAATTGCTGGCAGGGCAGAGGGGACCATGATTGTTGAGCCTCTGGACAAAACCAGTCTCGACGACCACACAGGGTTGGCAATGAGGGTCCATGCCCTGCTGAGGCTGCAGTACCTCAGACAGGAGGTCCTGAGACCAGAATGGTCCCCTCGTGGACACCAAATTTTTACTGAGCAAGGGCTCATTGCCCGATGTGCACAGAAGCCAATACTATGACTTTTTGGGATTTTGAGAAAAAGTCTCAAATCAGTCTCTCTGCTTTGAGTACTAAGGGAGATTTTATGGGAATTGGAGGTGAGAGATGGAGATAGAAGTGGGGATTTCTGACTTGGCGTAGTCCAATTGTTTAATTGTAGAGTTGTTCATATGTGGTAGAGTGGATTTTAGGCCAGGGTCTTCCTTTTTGAAGGACTTCTCATATTTGATCTGCTTCTGATGTCTCCCTGTCCTCATATTATTGGTTCCAAGGGAGATGACTTATGTTCCTGGTGTCTCAAAGCTTGTCTAAAGGACAAGAGTCAGTGTTTTCTGTATAGAGTCAGGTTATATGTCCTGCAGTTAAACAAGCTCAGAAGAAAAGGTTACAGGAACAAAGGACTCCCTGCCTCAACCAGTTTTGGCTTGCCCACAGTGTCAAAGTTGCCAAGGTATGCAAAGACAAAAGAAACAACATTTCTTAGGACATCTGGACACCATGAACCAACTACAGAATAAAGAAATTGGTAAACTGTCTAATTTGGAGGACATTTGGAAAGCCCCAACTATCCACCAATCATAATGCCTTACAAATAACTTATGAAATCTCCTTATTTTTCTTTAAAAACTCTGGCTTGAAAGTCCTAAGGTAGGACACAGAGTGGGTTGCTACCTGAATCTCTGCTCCCAAAACTGCAATTCCAAGACCCCAAATAAATGCTTGTGTTGCCTTACAACTCAGTCTGTGATTTCTTGGTTGACATTTTTGGTGTTCAGAAGTGGGATCTGAAGCTACCGCCACCTCAACTCTGAAGCCACAGCTGGATTCAAGAAACGGTGCCTGCTAGAGCCCCTTGTACTCTGTCATCCTGGATTTCTTTTGGTGAATCATCTCTGTTCTGAAACTTCATTCTTTGATTGAGGTTCTGGACTTTGTTTGGATATCTTCCGGTTAAGACATTTTGAACTTTGTTCTTCTGATTTTATTTTATTTTATTTTTTTTATTTTTATTTTTTTTTTAAGAGGAAGTAGATTCTCAGTTTATTGTAAGTCATTATTTACAGTCTCCAAAAGATAAAGGCAGTTATCTCTTAAATAACATGTCAATCATATAAAACACAGCTGGCACCAAAGTAGAGAAATATGTACAATATAATACATCAAGTGCTTTCAATATTAATTGAATTTCTCATTAAATTAAAAGAGGCTATTATGATTTACTTCATTTCTATAGTTAAAATTAAACTGTCAAAAGACGCAATGTACATTTTTTTTACAAAACCGATAAAGCAGCATTAATAAAACTGCTCATGATTGTAAATTTTATTTTTCTATAATACACCGGTGTTACAAAAACAAAAAAGGCATTGCACTAGAGGGTTTGAATACTGCAAATGTCGGTATAACACTGGAGGAATAATGAATGGCCTGATCTTTCACTAACCAGGCTCACTCAAATTAGTTTTTCTTTGTTCTTTTCATTTGGACTGGTGGCAGCCATCCTTTTGATTGCCCTTTTTGTTTACAGGAATTTTTTCTGTTTGGTGGATACTTAAAATATTTAGAATCTCTTCTTTCTCTTTTTCTCTGATATTCTATGCAGAGATGCCTCTCTAACGTTTCAACTGACCTTTGACCTGACTGAGAGCAATCACATAATCACTTTGGTGGGCACCTAAACACTGTTAGAGCACTTGCCACTTTTTAATGAGGCTTCAGATTCTGAAGACTAAGACTCCCATTTAAGGATAAGGTGGTCACGGACAGGCAAGATTGACAATGGGTCCCCACCACCCTCAGAACAATTTCCAGGCAAAGAGGGACGCCTCATTGGACAACTGGAGGACAGGCTCTATGTCAGATTAAAGAAATATTCCATGTAAGGCACTGCAAAACTCCTCATTAACCTAACCCTAAGATAAAACCTGGTTCGCCTTTGTTGGCTTTAGGATTGTTCTCAATCAGAAACAATGGGTTCTAATTCTTCAAAAAAATTCAAGCACTCCAGCTGGTTTTATGTGTAAGAATTATGATCCTCCATTATGAAAATTCTTAACTGACATACAAAGTTAATCTTGAATTATAATGGCCACAATGAAACTTTTAATATACCCAAATCACTGTAATTTCACACATAATTAGAATATAGGGGCTATAAAGAGCAAACAACCTGAATGGAAGACCTTTTCTTAATTGGTACTTGAAAGCTTCCAAATGTGTAATAAATTTCAAAATTGCCTCTCTTCAAGAAACAAATACCAAATTAACAAAAGAAAGACTTATCTAAATGCATAACTAAACTTGATAATCTGTCTGAAGCCTCTAAATTTTCTGAGGCTGCCTCAGCAACTTCTCCACCTTCTTGTCCTCCTTCTATTTATCTTAGCTTTGAGGAATTGCCCCTTTATATTAAGAGTCCTGATGTTCCTTCAGATCTACCCCTCTTAGTCCCTTTTAAAATTAACCATAATAATGGCGGCTCAGAAACTGCTTCTGTCACCTACACTCCTTGGACTAAAACTGAACTAAAAACCATAACTAAGGAAATTCCAAATCCTATTGAAGATCCTCCAAAACAGTGGAATGTATCCTTTAACTTATTTGTTGAGTCAGCCAAAAGAGTATCTGACTACAAAATTGCTTCTTTAAAGGACTACAGAGAACTTAAAAAAATAATGAATAAAAATCTGTCCCTAATAACCCTCTGATCCGAAAGTCTGGACTAAGACGTTGCTACCCTTTCTGTGTCTCCTAATTCTCCTGCTCGCCGTTTTGTTCCTTCCTTGTGTACTTCTTTGCTAAAATTTGATAAACGCCCTAGAAGACCAGACCTTCTGAGACTGCTGAAATGGCACCCTTGGTACCTCTTAGCCCCTGGTCAAGGGCAAAGCTCAGGGATACTGTTAAGAAACTTCGTAGGGAAGCGGCTGTGGCTCAATCAGTAGGGCTCTCGTTTACCATATGGGAGGCCCCTGGTTCGGTTCCCGGGGCCTCCTGGTGAAGGCAAGCCCACCCACACAACGTGGTTAGCTGACCCAGCAAGCACAAGCAGCAAGGGGGGGGGGGGATAAATGAATAAATAAATAAAATCTTAAAAAAAAAAAAAGAAACTTCCTAATCCTAAAATGAATAAAAAAAATATATAAGGAATTAAAAATTCTAATTGAAGTTTATAATCCAATATTGCTGATCTTCAATTTGTACATGTGGCTTTAAGTCCAGGTGAAACAAAAAATATAAGTAAATCAAAGCAGCTAAATGGGCAATGCTGAAAAATTATATAAGGGACCCTACAAATATTACAAGTAGGAATCCCCACCAGATTGCTAAGGATTCGCAAATGTAAACCGTGCACTATAGTTAATAGTACAATTTTAATAATAATCTTTCATCAGTTGTAACAAAGATATCACACTAAAGCAAGATGTTAATAGTGGGGGAGAGGTGTTATATAGGAAATATATTTTCTGCAAGATTTTTCTGTAAACCTACAACTTCTCTTAATTAAAAAAAATTTGCTAAAGACTTATTAAAAGCCTTACAAAAGATTTTCCCTCAAAAAACTGGTTGGCCAATAATCCAAACCTATAAACAAAAGAGGATGAATCAGTCTAGAATTAAAAGAAGTGATTGCCTCAGACCTGAATAAGTGGTGCTTATTCAGGTTTTGATCTTTTGCTGGTGCATTTGAAGGTTTTTATTTGTCAGTGGCTTAAACCTAATCTTAGGAAGTTGATTAAAAAAACATAAACTTAAGTCAAAAGCTGCTCCTTTAGATAAGCTTGTTAAATTACCTAAACATATTTTCAAAACTCTGGGTTAGGATAAAAAAAAAAATAATAATAGTTTTACAATTACAGCAATTCCAAAAGGGTAGGAAAAAAATTATAAGAAGTCCCCAATTGCCACTTTCAATGACAATCAATACAAAAATAGAGGTACCTTCAAGGAAAAAAATGTGAAAAGAATAGCTATCTATATTGCAAGCATCAGGAACATTGGAAATGATGTTCTTTGTTGTTAAAGGGGGAAAAAAAAGTAAGCATTAGGTACATAAAAGACCCAGTTTAAAATGGATTCCTCGTGTACATTCCTTTTTTTCATATATACTTAAAACACGTTTTTTGAAGATATTTCAATTACATAAATGTTACATAAAAAATATAGGGGTTTCCCATATACCTCGCTTCCTACCCCTCCCACATTTTCCCACATTAACAAAATCCTTCATTAGTGTGGTACATTTGTTACAATTGATGAACATATATTGGAGCATTGCCACTAAGCGTGGATTGTAGTTTACATTGTAGTTTACACTCTCTTCCGCACACTTTTGTAAGTTATGACAAGATATATAATGGATATATAATGGCCTGTATCTGTCATTGCAACGTCATTCAGGACAATTCCCAAGTCCTGAAAAAGCCCCATATTATACCTATTTTTCCTTCTCCCTCCCCTTAGAGCCTCCAGTGGCCACTGCCTCCACATCAATGATAAAAGTTCTTCCATTGCTAGAATCACAATCAGTCTATAGTAAAATGACAGTAAGTCTACTCTAGTCCATCCAATCCTGAGGATTCTGGAATGGTGATGCCCACACCATTGGCTGAGAGGGGACTTAGATCCCATGGGGCAGATGGATGGGACTATCTTGCTTGCAGTTGCAGACTCTCTCTGTTCCTTGAGATGGTCATTGTCCATCATCATCTCCTTGTTAGTGGTCCTAGCTGAGTCCAATGAACTGGAGAGTAGGTGTTGCAACTCTGTTGAGATTCAGGGCCCAACTGGCTCATGGACAGCCCAAAGATTTAAGTCTCTTGGACATACACCTATCAACTCTAGCACTAACTATAGGTTCAGATAGAAGGGGCAGAAGAGCCACATGTAGAAGGGGCAGAAGAGTCAAGTGTAGGGAAACCAGAGCTGAGTCTAACTCTGTCACACTGGGGAGCATAAATTCCAAAGTAGGGCCCACTGGCAGGGCGCCCTGAGCTGTCTGCCCTGCCTATAGTGTCTGGATGTCTCCAGAGCCCTCAGGAGCCCTGCTATTTCAGGCAATATACTTTGGCAGTTAATGAGATCCTGCTGATACATGCATAAGAGTAACCTCTGGAATGACCTCCCGACTCTCTTTGAAGTCTCTTCGCCATTTAAAACTCATTTGTCTTTACCCTTTCCCCCTTTTGGCCAAGGTCTTTTCCCAGTTGCATTGTTATCATGTGCATTTATAAAAAACTGATATTTTAAACTAAAAATCGCTTAGAACTACAGTAGCCACCATGAGGATGTTTTAATTTAAACAAGATTATACACTTGAAAAGGTGCACTTTTCATTTTTCCAGACTCCACCAAAAAAAAAATCGGATATATTCTTAGTATTCAAAAGCTTCCAACAGATATAATAATTCTAAAATGACCTCATTACCAAAAATTAAAAAAATAATAAGTATAAAGTGGGGCAAAAACAGAAAGCCAGCTCTTCTACATAAATTAGTGAGATTTTTCTCTATATATTTTACCTTTCTGTGTTTCTAAATCTGTTTCTTCTCTGACTCATGGTTGAAAAATTTAAGCTGAAATCCTCTGTTTGTATACTAATTTAATATCGTTAGTTTAAAAAAATGCCTTCTATCAATGTTAAATACAAAAAAAATGGCTTGTATTTTTGGAGATGTTCTTCCCTAACAAATGTAGGCTTATTGATAAAAATAAATGAATATTATATCTACTAGATATTTAAATGAAAAAAAAAATGTAAGTTTACTTTTAGCCAAATTGAGTAATTATTCTGACAAGTTTTATTTCACCAGTAATTGTGTTTTGTAAGATATCAGCTTAAGAACAATTTCCAAAATCATTTTGGAAACTTAAGTATATAAGATATACAGGATGTGTTTTTATTAAGAAAAAAGAGAATAGTTTTGTCCTAAAATAAAATGACTGGTTGTTACAGAATGAGGAAGAGGAAATGTAGGGCAAAACCTGAATGGATATAGAAAGTTATAGAAGGTTTGTGGAAAAGGAATTTTATTTCTTGTAGTCAAAGTTGGATAAGATTTGATGGATCTATCTATAAAATATTTAAGAGCCTTAGTATCAAATAATACACTGATGCAAAACTGGAATTTGGTTTTCTCTCTATTAAAATGACAAAGTTTTCTTGGCTTGCCAATCTGTTCTTAGTAAGAGGTTGTAAAGGTTTTTTTTTTTCTTAATAATCAATGTAAAAGAGAGTATGTTTTATCAAAATAACTTCTTGTACTTAGTATTGACTTTATCATGTCCTTAATTATTTAAAAGGAACAAGTTTTATTACTTTAAAAAAAAGTTTTTTTTACCATCATGTTAATGCCTATAATTACTTTTAAAATCTTTTATTGTCACTTTAATTAAAGAAAATATCTAAGTATTGTTTCTCAGTGACCTACAGTCCTATTTAACCAATTGTTCAACCCTCCTAACAACTTTTGACTTTTTGCCTTCTAAAATCAAACGCTAAATGATATCTTTTTAAAATTTCAAACTGTCTTTGGGATTTTCCAGAGGATTTCTGGAATATCACAAAGAATCTACTCTTTCATCTTTTATAAAGAGAGGTACTAGAAATAGTTTTATTTGATATATTATAAATTGTATAAATATACATATTCCAAAAATTATATAAATTCCTAAAGATTTGTCAGTGTCTTCATTGGCCATAAGATATCCTAGTACTAATCTGCCTCATCTTAAAAGACAGTGTAATGTTATCAGGTATAATTTCAATTGTTCTTAAAAATATGTTACATGCCACAAAAACATACATTATTTTATAATAAACTCTCATTAAATATTTCATTTTTATAAAATAGTAATAATTTAATTATAGCCATTCTTTGTCTTTTATATTTTAAGTAATGTCTTTTAAGTAATACACAAATAATTTTTTATAAACACTTGTGATTAGCTACAGGCCAAAGTGCTTTAACTTCAACAACAACAAAATACTGCTTCAGAAACCTGTGAAAAGAACTGTCCCAGGTACTCTAGGGCACTGGCTTCTAATAACATTGCTTAAAGAACTTGAAGATCAGACTGACTTCAAATTTCCAAAAATCTCAGAAATTTTTGGAAAACTCAGAATTTCCAAAAACCTAGTAGGAAGCTAAGGGATTCATGAAATTGCTAACAAAATATCAAGAGGAACAAGAATCAATTACTGGGAGCAGATATGCCACAAGTGGTTGAGAGCCCACCTCCCACACGGGAGGTCCTGGGTTTGGTTCCTGGTTCCTCCTGAGAAAAAGACAAAACAAACAACAAGCAAAACAAATGAAAAAACCAACGCAGAGAAGCCGATGTGGCTCATTGGTTGAGCGCTGGCTTCCCACATACAAGGTCCCAGGTTCAATCCTCAGCCCACAGTACCTCAAAAAAAAAAAAAAAAAAAAAAAAAAAAAATTAGTTCTTTAAAAAGATCAATTAATTTCACAAACCTTTAAAAAAAAAAGAATCAATTACTTAGGACTGAAAGAGTTGATAAAATGATTATGAATTTTGTTTAAAATATTGCTAAATTTAAAAAAATTTTTAATACAGGGAATCCATTTTGTGTTTCCCTTAAGTTATCTATAACTCACTAAACATTTATCTTTTTCTCCCTTGCCCAGTCACTCCAAATTTGGAAACTTTTATTGACTATTCTTATTTTCATGGAAATATAATTAGTTGCATAAGTTCAATAAGAAATGTCCTCCTTGTTAACAGGGCATAATTGGAGATACATATTATATAACTAAAGCTTTAACTAGAGTATCATAAAAAATAATGCTGGCTAAATCTTAAATCTTTTTTTTTTTTTCAGATAAAATATCAGATTTATTGTAATGAGCAAGGAAGAGCTAACTACACATTTGCTAATTCTAAAATAATTTATAAATTCATTCCACATATTTCAATGTTTAAATTAAATTATTCCAATCACTATATATACACTCTGAAAATAAAATTGTTTTCCTTTCCATGGATTGTCTTTAGTTACAAAACATAACACAGAGAATTGATGGTCTTAACAGCCACCTTTAAAAAATGCTAACGCAGCCTTTAATGGACTTCTTGTCCAGCCTGAAATTCCAAAGCTAAAATAGTTGAATGCTAAGACTTATTATGGAAGACCAGGGTGAGAGAAAGTTGGCCCGAAAGCTGTATCACAAGCCATCCTTGAGCTCCATTCCAGATGTCAAGAGCATGCGAACCACATTAAACTCTGTCCAAGCCTGCTGTTAAAGCAACTAAAGAACGACTCCCCCCAAACCATACCTCTGTAATTCATTTCATAGTTGACCAAGTACAAAATATTCCATATCAAAGTGATGTTTTGGTTTTGTTCTTAGAATCTATTTAAATGTCTTACTATATGGAAAAAACAAGTGTCTTTCACTACACAAAATATATTTTACAGCCTACTTATCATGGAAATCTTTAAATCTGGCCCTCTGAAAGGAGGAAAAATACTGATCTTCTCACTTTAATGCAAAATTTTCTAATACTCATATCCAAACCAACTTGGAATTAAATTCCTGGGCTTACATTTATTATTTCCCACCAAAAGCAAAATCATAAGAAAAACGTTGCTCAGCAGCTAGGATTTTTCTGGAAATTTCTTTACCCTAGTTAAACAAATAATACTTCCTAGCTGTTTCTTCCTATGTTCAAACATACACAGAAAACAAAAATTTCCTGATTCTATAGAAACAGTATAAATAGAAGCATTTCAATGTTTTTTTACAATGTGATACTGGATTATGTTTCTGTTTTAATTCACATTTTCTCCCTTGATGTCAATATTTATTCAGGTCTGTAGTAGAAGAATATTTAAGTATTCCGTCTTCAAGTCTTTATTCATAAAACTTATACAAAGTTTGACAATGTATTCATAAAGCAAGGACTCCACAACAATCAGTTTACTATTTTATTTTATTTATTTATCCCCCCCCCACCACCTTGCCGCTTGTGCTCGCTGTCTGCTCTCTGTGTCCATTCACTGTGCGTTTTTCTGTGTCTGCTTGTCTCCCTTTGTTGTATCATTTTGCTGCGCTAGATCCTCCCCAGGCGGGGGCAGGCTTACCTTCACCAGGAGACCCCAGGAATCAAACCCAGGGCCTCCCATATGGTAGACGGGAGCCCAATTGCTTGAGTCACATCTTCCTCCCACAATCAGTTTACCTTTAAAAATCCTAATAACAACCAAGTCAATAAATTTTTGCTACTTTCATGTGTGTCAATTTGCTTCAAAATTATCTTGTCAAAAGGAGATATGGATGGGAAGTGGCTGTGGCTCAATCGGTGGGGCTCCCGTTTACCATATGGGAGGCCCCGGGTTCGGTTCCCGGGGCCTCCTGATGAAGGCAGGCCCGCCCGCACGGCGTGGTTGGCTGACCCAGCGGGCACCGGCAGCAAGGGGGGAATAAATGAATAAATAAATAAAATCTTAAAAAAAAAGAAAAGGAGATATGGAGGAACTCCAATAAGTTTTATAGAGGAGAGAAGTAATATGAGAAACGGGTGTTGTCGCCACTTTTATTATTCAGTTAGGATGGACTTCAGAATAAAGAAATGCAACTTCAGTACAGTCACATGTTTAATTACAGCTCAGTGTTGCAGCTGGAACTTGGTCTGGGAAATGATGGAAATACCCCCTGGGGTTACAGCTCAAGCCTGGCCAAGGCACCGATCGAAGCGCCCTGGGGGGGAAGATGGAGGCGCATGGCTCCGTGTCTTGGCTCCGCTTTTACAGCTCGTTGTTTCTCTTGCTACGAAAATGGAAAGTGCCCCAGGGCTTAGGGACTGTGCTTGATAAAAGTTCACTGTGTCACTGCCCCTGGGGGTGGAGCCCCCCGTTGCGATGCTCTGATTGGTCAATCACTGGTTCTGTGCCAGGGCATTGGTTAGGGTTTGAAGTCTAGATTAGCATTTCTTGTAAATAGGGTATCCTAACTGGGAGGTGCTGATTGGTTGTTTATGGGAAGTGTTGATTGGCTGTTTATTAATTAAGGTAATGGGTTCTATTGGTTGAAAGCTCTCTCATCTTACTGGTTGGCTCAGGATCTCTCTACCTAGGGGTACCAGCTCAGTTACTAGCCTGTTCCTTCAGCAGGCAGTCCTCATTTTCCTATCCTTTTGATCCACAGAAGTGAAGGAAAAGTCATCAAGTATCCCAAAGCTGAGCTTCTGAAAATAATTTTGGAGGTTAAGTTCCAATCTGACTTAGTAGCTTCCCATCAACTAATAGATATAGTAAGTGGGTTTTATTATTTTACTCAAAATACTTCATTTATTTATTTATTATAGCATAAAGGAAATAAAATGTCCAACTACATTAGTTAATTATATAGCTCCTAGAAGAACCCAAACAATATGCCCCTACACTGAAATGTGAACATGGTTACCTGGAAAAAAAGAAAAAGCAGTGATTATTTTTCTTTTTGTCTTCTCTGTATGTTCTAATTTTTCTACACTGAATGGATAATATTTGTGGGTTTTGGTTTTTAAGTGTTTTTAAAAAAGCACATCTTCATGGTGAGGTATCTCAAATCTATTCATTCATTCAACATACATTTTGAGTGTCAACTATATGCCTGCACTGAGACAGACTGGGGAATCACATGCATTTGCTGTCTCTCTAAAGGAACAGTTTTAATTTGGGGAAAGAAAAAAAAAAAAAAAAAAAAAAAGGGACGCTAGTAGGGGAGAGGATCGGCTGGCATGGGTAGAAGAAGAAGCATAGACTTTTCTGTAAACTTTCTGGGGCAAATTTTAGCTGAAATTTGAGGAAGAAATTTTCAGTCACTAGGGCTGAGATGTTTGCCCAGGTTGTCTTAACCACTGTTAGTCAGTAAGGTCCGAATGGCGAATGGAACTCACTAGCAGGAGGACTGTGGGCAGACGCAGAGATTCTGAAATCAATCATCCAGTGGAGAGAACAGGCTTCAACCCAACTTAAAATTATATCATTGGGTGGAAATGAAACCTAAAGAAACAGCATTTCTAATAAAGAAGTTCATGATGTCACAGGCAGGGCAATTAAATAAAATACCTCCATTTTCTATTAGAATGATTTACTTTGATCAACCCTTCCATCTACTGTCAGACTGCAGAGAAAGTCAGCTATGCTTGACTTTTTATCCATAGAGTGAAGTGGGTTTGCAACTCCATCAATTAAACAATACCTGCTCTTTCCCATTGACAGATGGAGCCCATTTTATTGTATATTAATTTACCATATAAATGTGATTATGTTTCTAAGTTCAGTATTAGGTTCCACCGATTTGTTATTGCAACAATATCACACTTTCATTATTATGACTGTATATTATGTCTTAATATCTAGTAGGGCAATTTCCTCCTCTTTATTCTTCTTTTGAAATGTTGACTTACCTATTCATGGACTTTTATTCTTCTGTAAAATTTTTAGATTAAAATTATAAACTTTCTCAAAATAATTAATGTTAATTTTTTGAGGAAGTTGTGATTGTATTGAATTTATAGATTAATATGATTAATTAACTTAGGATAAACTGACATATTTACAATATTGTCATCCCAACCAAGAAATGGAATGTCTTCCTGTTTATTTAGATGACCTTCTATGTCCTTTATTAGATTTTACATTTTCTCCATGAAGGTCTTATGTATTGTATTAATTCCTAGTTACTTTATATATTTTTGCTCCTTTAATGATATCTGGAAATGTTAAAACTTACACATATAGAAAACAACATACTTTTATATAATTCACGGGATAAAGAGGAAATAAAAATGGAGATTACAAAATATTTGTAATTGAATGACAATTAAAGCAGCATATGTAAAACCCATGATATACAAATAAAGCACTCAGAGGAAAATTTATGGCTACAAAAAAATGTAAAAACATGAATTAAGCTCCCAAGTAGAAAAATAATGGGAAAGCAAACCCAAAGAAAATAGAATGAGGAAAATAATAACTATAAAAGAAGAAACTGATAGAGATAAATTTTATTTCTTCCACAAACCATGAGTATTATAAATATAATATTATACATTTGTCAAAACCTACAAAACTGTACAATGCAAAGTGTAAACCATAATGAAAACTATAGACCTTGGTTACTGGCAATCCTTCAATATGTGTTCATCAATTGTAACAAATGTACCACACTAATGAAAGATGTTATTAATAGGGGAAAATATGGGTGGGGGAGGGGTTAGGTTATACGGAACTCCCCTACACTTTCAATGTAATTTTTCTGTGATCTAAAACTTCTCTAAAAATAAAGTTTATTATTACAAAAAATAAATAAAAATAAAAATGAAAACCAGACATAAAAATCACTTCAAGGAACAATAACAAAAATAACAGATTACTACAGATAAAGTAATGATGTAATGATTTAAAAAATTAGAATACTGTGAACAACTAAATACCAATAAAGTTGAAAACCTACATAAAATAGATAATTTTCTAGGAAAATATAAACCACAAAATTGGTCTAATTTTATTTCCACCATGAAAGACTATTTCAACTTTTTCAAAGGCAGATGGCTCAGTAGTTTTATAGTTTAGATATGTCAAACCGTCAAGAAATTCACATATTTTATGAACTCTCCCAGTGCATGGAAAAGGATGAAAATTCTCAACTCATTTTATCAGGTTAGGATTACATTGATAGCAAAATTATATAAGAAAGCCCAAGAAAAGAAAATAATAAGTCAGTGTCAGTTGGAATACAGAAGTACAAAAATTCTAAATAAAACATTAGCACATAAAATCCAGGAGTATATCAAATGTAATTTATAAGAATCATATAGCCCTAAGATTATCCTAAGATTGCAAGATCAATTCAAACTTTGGAAATCAACAACATAATTCATAAAATCAATATTTAGAAAGGGGAAAACCCCTATAATCATCTCAACAGATTGAAAAAAAAACTGATAAATTCAAAACCCATTTACGGTAAAAATTTCAGCAAACCAGGATGAGAATCGAATTTCCTTAATCTGTTAGAGGTTATCTAACAGAGACCTTAGCAAACATTTACTTCAAATGATGTAATATTAGAAATATTGCTATTGAATTCAGGAATAAGACAGGGATGCCTGCTACCATTACTAATATTTTTATGGGCTAACCAATAAAAAATAAAGTATATATATTGAAAAGGAAGATAATCTTTTCAGCTGCAGACAAAATGAGCCCATGAAAATTAATTGACAAACATTCAAAGAAAATTAAAGAGTCCAGTAAGGTAGCAAATACATGATCAACAAATCCAAATTGGTAACTTCCTGTGTAATACCCATTACCAATTTGAAAATATAATAGAAAAATCCTATTTATATTACAACAAAAAGATAAAGTACCCTAAAATAAATCTAACAAGAAAAAAGTGCAATGTCATTATAGAAAAAGACCAAAAAAAAAAAAAAAAAAAAAACCCCCAAAAAACAAACAAACAAATAAAAACATTACAGAAGGGCATGAAAAAAGGCCTGAATAAATTGAGAAATATAGCATGGAAATAAGATGGCCAATTGTTTCTATTTTAACCCCCAAATTTAATGCTATTCTTTTTAAAATCTTGGCAGGATTTTCCAAAGAACCTGACTAAAGGTTTCTGTAATTCATATGGAAGGGTAAATGTGCAAGAAAAGTCAATATATTTTTAGTAAAGAATAGAGTTGGGAAGAGATTGCCTCCAAGGTAATCTAGACACTTACAAAGCTTCTGTTGTTAAAATATAACATAGAAAGGCAAATAAAAAATATACTAGAGAAGAAACCCAGAAATGGACCATCTAAACATATTAATTTGAGATATGATAGAGGTACATTTCAAATAAATGGGAAGAGTTGTTATCCAAGATGGTTTGAAACAATTTTCTATGGATGTTTTAAAAACCAAAGAGATACTTCCATAGAAAATCAGATCATGCCCAACACAAAAATAAATTTCACATGGATGAAGGACTTAAGCCTAAAGCAAAACCAAACCCAAACCAAACCAAACAAAAAGTCTTTAAAATTATTTGAAGAAGATAAAGGAAAATGGAAAATATCTTTTTAAAATTTTTAGTAGAGAAAGTTTTCTTGAGTAAGTCCCAGGAAGCCAAATTCATCAAGCAAAAGATAGGTACATTTGATTACATAAAAGTTCAAAATTTCTGTTTGACAAAAGACACTATAAAGTTAAAAGAAAACTGGTGAATTGGAAGAAAATATTAGCAATATATTTAACGAGCAAAGGATTAGTATTCATACTACATAAAAAACTAACCTAGGTAAGATAAACAGCCCAATAGTAAAAGAAGCAAGTTTATAAATAAGCATTTCATAGAAAAGAAAACACAACAGGGCAATAAAATTAAGAAAAGACACATAACTTTCCTGATATTCAGGAAAATGCAAATTAAAATAAAAGTGATAAATACTATTTTTTACTCATTAAGTTCGCAAAATTTCTAGCTGAAAGTTAGAGAATGTCTAACTTTTGTCTCAAATTTGGGAAAAGAGAATTTTCATATAACTGATGGGAGTATAAATTAATATAGTTTACTTTAGAGGGCAATTTGACAATATCTATTATAATTAAAAATGTACACACCCTATGAGCCAGTAATTTCATTTTTAAGGTATATGCCCTAGAGAAACACACAAGTGAACAAGGAGATCAAGGCAAGATATTCATGCAGCATTATTTGGTATATTGAAAAACTGAAAACAATCTAAATGCTTATCAATAAAATGAATGGCTAAATAAAATGTGGTATGTTCTTATCATATAATTCTATATAGCAACTAAAATTTATGAACCAGATTTATTATGAATCAACATTTCCAACCATTGTTCAGTTTTATATAAAATGCACAGTTTTATATAAAAAATCCACCTGTATGTGTCTGTAAAGATATCTTTGAGGTGTCTGGATGAAATAAAACCAAATTTCCCAGTGATTACACCTGGAGACGGGAGGGATTGAATTTGGAGTGAAGGTCAGAGGAGGCTGTAGCTTGATCTATAAATATTCTAATTTTTAAAGGCAGATGTGTTAATGTATTATTTTATAATTAATTTAAAACACTTTCTATTACTCTGTGGTGTTTTTCTTTGAAAGAATGCAGTATATTAACTAATAATGATATATACATATTTTTATGTGTAAGATTAATAGAGGTGAAAATTTTGGTACAAGCTTTATTTCCAATAGTAAATTGGCTCATTGTATTATCAGGCTTACATATTTATGTAACATGACCTTCTGCTATAATAAAAATATAAGAAAAAACATTGAGATTATTAAAAAGATGGGCTCTCATAATGAGTTTTCCTTTAACCTCAGACTACATGAATCCATTTCCCTTTGGTTCTATTTCCAAAAGACAACATAATATAGTAGAAAAAGCATTGGGTTGGAATATAGTATCCAGCTTTGTTCTGATTAAACAGCTGGCACCTTCCTCCAATGAAAAATGAAGGGATTTCATGGGGTTCCTAATCTGGGTTCCATGGGTAGGCTTTAGAGGGTCTGTGAAGTTCCTGAAATTATAGGCAAAATTCTCTGTATATAGGTGAAGCTGTGCTTTTTTTTTTTTTTTTGAGGGGTAGGTAGTTCGGGGAAGAGATGCTTAAATAGTTCTGGAACAGCAACAAGAAAAGGTTAAGAGCCACTGGCTTAGGTGATTTTCATTATCCTTTTCAGCTGTGAAATTGTGATAAAGCTAATCATTGAGACTCTGTGTCCCTGTTCTTTCTTTTTCTCTTTCTCCAGATATCAAACTCCTAAAGCAAACAAACACAAAAATGAAAACAGTTAACAAGTTTTTAAAAATGAGGATAACATTACCTAATTCACAAAGCTGATATGATAATTCAGTGGAATAATCCATTTAAGACCCTTTACCACTGTCTGGAACATAGAAAGCAAACAATAGATGATTTTGACAAAAAGAGCTGTAATGGAATTTTTAAAAAATTATTTTTTAAAATTTATTCCTCCCCACCCCCTCGTTATTTTTGCATTTTGCTGTGTCTGTTCTATGCTGGTCTTTTTTTTTAGGAGGCGCCAGGAACTGAACCTAGGACCTCCCATGTGGGAGGGAGGAGCCTAATCTCTTGGGCCACCTCCGCTCCCTGCTTTGTTGTGTCTCTCATTATATCTTCCTCCCTGTGTCTCTTGTTGTGTCATCTTGTTGTATCACCTCGCAGTGCCTGCCCATCACGTCAGCTCACTGTCTTGCTGGTCGTCTTTAGGAAGCACCGGGAACAGAACCCGGGACCTCCCATGTGCTAGGCAGGAGCTCAATTGTGTGAGCCACATCACTTCCCTGTAATGGAATGTATTAGTGTTAAAACAGCAACTTTGAATCCATCTACCAGTGTATCCCACCCTATACAACTGTGGATTTTTAGCTCCTTGGAAAGCTATGATGAACTTTGAAATAGTTAATGATTAGTGTCAGAAAAGCCCTGAAGTTTGAGCTCTGAGGTTAAGAAAACCATTTGAAATCCAATGAAATCAGTGTTTTAGCTCTGCCTAGAACCTGGAAAATGATAGGCATTCAGTCAATATTATTTCCCCCTACCCCCCAATTTGGTCTCATATTCCATACATTTCTTCTGTTTCCTCACCTAGAAGCTCAAAGGTCTAGAAAGGGGAAACCTAACAACAAAGAATCAAGGTATACTTTTTAAAGTGCTTACTAAAATTCTCTAAGGCATTGGTTCTCAAAATGTGGTAGAAGGGTCCATGTGAGGTGAAAATCTACTTATATCAGAATTCTAAGACATTATTTGTCCTTTTCACCTTCATTCTGTCATAGTATATGGTAGTTTTCCAGAGGCTACATGATGTGTGATATTGCAACAGTTTGCATGCAGAAGTAGGTACTAGAATCTACCTGTCTTCTATTGACAGGCATTAATGAGATTTCTAAAGAGACAAAACAATGCCACTCTTCTCACTAATTTTTTTTGTTTTGAAAAAATATGTTTACTTTTCCAAAAAAATATATTATGATAGCATGCAATAGATTTGATATTCTTAAATGAATAAATATTTTTAAAATTCTCAGTTTTAATTTCTCATATGAAAAATATTGATAGATATAATCCATATAAACAAAAACTCTATTGGATCCTCAATTTTTTAAAAAGATTTTATTTTATTTATTTATTTATTCCTCCCCCCTCTTGCCACCTGCGCTCGCTGTCTGTTCTCTGTGTCCATTCACTGCATGTTTTTCTGTGTATGCTTGTCTTCTCTTCAGGAGGCACCGGGAACCAATCCTGGGACCTCCTACCTGGGAGAGAGGCACTCAATCACTTAAGCCACCTCAGCTTCCTGGTCTGCTGCGTCTCTCACTGTCTCTCCTCTGCATCTCCCTTTGTTGCGTCATCTTGCTGCATCAGCTCTCTGTGGTGCATGGGCATGCAGGCCAGCTTGCCTTCACCAGGAGGCTCCGGGAATCAAACCCAGGGCCTCCCATATGGTAGATGGGAGCCCAATCGCTTGGGCCACATCTGCCTCCCTGGGTCCTCAGTTTTTAAGAACAGGAAGGGGTCCTGAGACAGAAAAGTCTGAGAATTACTCCTCTATGGAAATAATTGTTCATTAAATGGATAAAAATCATTTATACACTAAATATGAAGAGAGTTATAGTCGCCCTTCATTCTGGACATAGTCATCATACCAAATTGCTTGTTTCTATGAAGAACTCTTTTTTCACTAAATAAGTAAAGTAGATTTTCTTGCTATCATTTTCTTCAACTAGAAGGCTGACAAGAACCAAATCAACATCCAAACTAGAGAACTGACCCTATAAGGTAAAAATGCTGACCAAAGCTTGGAGATTTGCCACACAGAACAGTTCCTTTTTAGGGTCTTTCATAAATGCTTGGATCTACACCAGAGTTAGATCTTTTCCTTTGTTCTCTGATTGGGCAGAGAGCATTGTCCTTTTACCTACAAGAGGTAGAATCAAACCTTTATCCTCAAAATTGTCCTCTGGTTTCTGATCCCCAATCCTCAAGATCACCAGAGAGCTTTCTTTGCTGTCCTCCCTTGAGAGCTCAGAGTCAAGAGTCATGCTTTCTACCTCTAAATCCTCAAGGGGATGAAAGAGTTAACACTTAGTGTCCTTCCAAAAAGATAATCTAAACTTAGCTGAACTGTTCTCTTTTTTGTCTGAGCTTGACCCATTTCTTGATCTGACATTTCTTTGTTCCCCTGAGTGACTTGCTTTCCCAGATTCCTAGAGCAGAAGTCTTTCTGTTTCTTTGTCCATTTGCACTCTCACTCAAATGTAGTCTGGAAACAGAACTGTTCCTTTCACTTCACTTTGTTTGTATATACATCATTAAAGATGAATAATTTCCTTTGACTCTGAAGGTTGGTACTGCTATTTTCATTCAACTTGTTACAAGATCATGGTTCTGAATCTTTATATCTCATGCAATGCCATGTCTCACCTGGTCCACTCTCTGTACTGAGTCACAATCAAAGAAGCAGTGTGTAACAAATGAAAATGATTAAAAAGAAATTCTAAAATCATAAATGTAGATGCAAAAGCCCTCAACAAAATATTAGCAAACTGAATCCAAAAGCACATTAAAAGAATTATAGGCATGTCTTGGAGATATTGTGGGTTCAGTTTCAGATCATCACAATAAAGCGAATATTGCAATAAAACAGTTCACACGAAGTTTTTGGTTTCCCAGTGGATATAAAATATAAATTCCAAGTGAGTATACACTATACTGTAGTCTATTAAGTGTGCAATAGTGTTATATCTAAAGAAACAATGTACATGCCTTCATTAAAATATAACATAGAGACTTGAAGTGAGCACATTCTGTTGGAAAAATGGCACCAATAGACTTGCTCGACACGTGGTTGCATTTGGAAAAAGACTTTGACCAAAAGGGGGGAAAATGAAATACAAAAGAGTTTTTATGACTAAGATTTCAAAGTGAGTCAGGAGGTCATTCCAGAGGTTATACTTATGCTTGTCTCAGGCGGATCTCACTAACTGCTACCTTCTAAATAACAAATAAAACAATCCCTATTTGTGTTTTAAAAAAATTCTAATCTCTGTTTCAGTCTTTAAAGTATATTAAAGGTGTTACATTGTGAATCCATCATAACATCTCTTAAATATTCCCTATCCTCTGCTTTCCAGTTCTCTCATATCCTGTATTTGCTCCAAAGTTTCTGTCTATATTTTGTGTTTGTGTGAGGGTAAGTATGAGTTGTGTTATATTTTATTTTTAATGGCTTTTTGATTTAAAAGAATGCATACTTTATGTGCCAGTTTGAGATATTTATGAACCCCCCAAAATAGAAGGATTATATTTGTAAACTGTTCTGTTCCTCTGAGTGTGATACCCTTTGATTGTATTAAATTCAAAGGTTTTACGTTTGCTTGATTGAATCAATTTAGGGCCTTTGATTTGACGATGTCAGGAAGGCATGACTCAGGTTAAGTCGCCACCCCTTTGGTGGACTGATATAAAACAACACTCAGTCAGGAAGATACACGGAAGAGGAGATAGCTCTGTCATGTGTGATCCTAGGGCCCTGGGGAGAGATGAGACATTTTCCCAATAGTTTGCAGCTGAAGAGAATAGAGCAGCTGAGCAGCTGATAAGGCCTGGAAAGAAACAAGCTCTATGCCAGACTGATATATGAAGCCCTGAGAGATGAGCCCTATGCCAGCCTATAGCTGAGATTAGAAGAAGCTGGGTCCATGGAGACTTAAGAGGAAGAAGGAAAGAGAGATCACCTGCCATCTTTCTTTAATATGTGGCAACTGACTTTGGTAAGAAAACAACCTTGAGTTGGACTCTTTAGGGCCTTGTAACTGTAAGCTTTTACCCCAAATAAATACCCTTTATAAAAACCAACAGATTTCTGTTACTTTGCATCAGCACCCCTTTGGCTAACTAATAGTCTTCATTTCTCAGAGGCTTAACTCTTCAGATTGTTCATATGGCAGAGTTAAGGCTACCTCCTACTCTCCAGTACTTTGGGGCTTACCATAGACAGTTAATAAAACAATGATGATGGATCAGTCCCATGCCCAAAACGAGTATCTTCAACTGCAAGCAAAAAATTTCTTCCTCTGCCCCATAATATCCATGTCCCTTCTCAGCCTGAAGCCGAGGGAACATTGTCCTAAATCCCTCAAGATTGAGGGATGAATGAAAATAAGGGGGGAATGTAACAACGGACCAAGGCAGATTTACTGTTATTGTATTATTATCTAGCATTAACAGAGTAGCTTGTAACATTGATATAAAAAATTAGAAAAGAATGCATACTTAAAAAATTTTTTTAAAACTTTATTTAAAAAAAAGTTTTAGGTTACAGAAAAGTTACATTGAAAATATAGGGGATTCCCATATACCCTCCCATGAACTGGAGAATAGGTGTTGGCTGCAGCTCTGCTGAGATTCGGGGCTCAACTGGCTTATGAACAGACCAAAGATTTAAGTCTCTGGTACATATATTTATTGGGTAGAGAAATTATAAATGAGCCTACCTCTGTTTCAGTGAGGAAATAGGTTGTGATATCATATCAAGGAAAGGCCCACTGATGGGGTGCTGATTTCATGGATCTGTGTGCCTTGCCTATTGTGTCCAATGTCTCTAGAACTCTCAGCAGCATCCCTGTTTGAGGCTTTGTTTACTGTGGCAGTTAGTGAGATCCACCTGAGACGTGCATAAGCATAACCTCTGGAATGACCTCCTGATTCACTTTGAAATCTCTTAGCTGTAAGAACTCTTTTGTATTTAATTTACCCCCTTTTGGTCAGGGTCTTTTTCCAAATGCATCGCTGGTTGGTGCTTGGTAATAATCCCTTGGTTCCAGCGAGGCTTATCCCCAGGAATCATGCCTCATGCTGGGGGAACGGTAGTGGGTTTATTTGCTGAGTTTGGCTTAGAGAGAGACCACATTTGAGTAACAAGGAGGTTTTCAGGAAGTAACTCTTAGGCAATAGGTATTATTGAGCTAAGTTTCAATTTTACAAAACTAAGGCTTATAAGTACAAGCATTAATATTGAAGGCTTGGCACATTGGTCTGTTTTCTTTTATTAGGCACTGCCTATGTGCTCTAGAGATTCTTGCCACTCTATTAGAGAACATAGCAGGACTCCCCAGAATGTGAATTTAATATTATGTTGGTTATTATGTCCCTCTCTACCCACTGAAATAACACTCTGTGACCACATGAACATATTCATATTCCATAGAGGCCTGCCTCAGGTGCCCCCTGCCCCCCCCCCCCCCCCCCGCCACCGACATCCTGCGCCTGTGACCCACCCCTGCCATAGTTGCCAAAAGAACACTCTCACAATTGTATTCTTAACCACAGTCCTCTACCTCCCCAGAAGTCACCTGTTCCTTCCTCCAGCCCTCCCCCCAGCTCTATGGATAGCCCAACCCAGCCGCCGGCCCCCAGCCCCGCTTCACACTCACATTCCAGCATCATCGATCCCATTCGTCTCGCTGCACCAGCACCACCTCTATCCACTGCCAAACCTCCCCCCATCTACCATATCGTAGATTCTACCCAGACTGAGCATCAGCTCACCACTCTCTAGTTACTTTTAATCCTCTGGTAACTTATCTTCCAGACTCTACCTCTGTGAGTCTGCTCAATAGTCTTAGTTCATATCAGTGAATGCAATATTTGTTCTTTAGTGCCTGGCTTCACTCAACATAAGGTCTTCAAGATTCATCCATGTTGTCATGTCAATACTTCATTCCTTCTTTTTTTTTTTTTTAATTTAGAAAATTGTTTTTTAAGGACACAATGAATTCCTTTATTTCTGTATGCGGCCACATTTTAGCATTTAGTAGTGGTCCTGAACAGAAAAGTGGAAGAATGTAGCACTTGGCCAGGAAATCAAGCCCACCAATTTTAGGGATCTGCTGTGCACACCTTGTTTCCTAATCCCTGCTGAGGATCATGAGAGGCAGCAGCACCAAAACCAAAGTATGCACCAAACTAAAAGTTCTTTTTGTTCCAGTTGTCAGATTCCAAACTAGACCCAAATGGATTGCAAGGATGACCAAAAGCCCTGTTTGTTTAAAACTTCTTCAATTTTTAAAAGAAAAAGCAATTGCAAGAAAACAATTCATTCAAAGGGATTGTGTGTGTTTACAAGTGTCTTGTGGCCTTTCTCCAAGTTTAACAAAGGACTTGGTGAGAGCTGGCAGTTCTAAGTAAACCCGGTGACTGTTCTTTTCATCATGTCAAAACCCAAGCTAAAAAATGCATCAACTGACAATGACAGCAAAGGGTAGTAGAGCTGAGGACCCAATTTTCATTTCCTAGGCTGGTGGAGAGTAAAGAAATGTGGTTCCAAAACTAAATGAGGGAAGTCAGAGACTCTTTCCAACCTTACATGATGGCTTCTGGCCAAAGCAACGAAGTGTCATGGAAAGTGTTGGATGGCGAGGATGCAACAAGGGACTTCAGGAGGAGGAAGGAAAAGGCACCATCCCTCAATAAAGGTGTGTGTGGGGGGAAGGGGAAGATATGGGGAAAGCCTAAAAGAATTCCTCACCAAAGGCCAATTTCAGAAGGGAGCAAAGGGGCTTACAATTTATTCTTTGGCCAAGGGTGGTAGTGGAGTGGGGGGGCATGGCTTGGAAGTGGGGAAGTCATTTAAGTCTTAAAAAAAGAAACCGGGGGTACAGATGAAGCACCCCTACATACCCAGCAGTAGTCCCACAGTCTGCGACTTGAAACCTTCACATCTATTCTAATAAGCCACCCCAATATGGAGGGCTGTTACAGGGAGGGAGGGAAGGAGGAAGGTAGGGGGAAAGGATGAGGGAGAAGGCAGAGACCCCAGGCCAAGTATTCAGCAGCAAGGTGACCGTGAGTTGTGTCTTTTCACTGGATTTGATGGGAACCAATTTAAATATACTTTCCTCATAGTGGATATGTCTCAAGCAGTTGAGCGCCCGCCTCCCACATGGGAGGTCCTAGGTTTAGTTCCCAGTGCCTCCTAAAGAAGACAAACAAACAACGAGCAAAAATAATGAGCAGACAATGAGAAAAAAAACAATGAGCAGATGAGCAAAACCAATGAGCAAGACAACAAACAACAAGCAAAAACAAATGAGTGGGGAGCGGATGTGGCTCAAGCAGTTGCACATCCGCCTCCCACATGGGAGGTACCGGATTTGGTTCCTGGTGCCTCCTAAAGAAAAAAAAAAACCAGACAACGAGCAAAAAACAATGAGCAGACAACGATTGCAAACAAAAAGCAAAAACAATGAGCAAACAGATGAGGGCGCCATCTCGGGGGGGGAGGGAATTTAAATATACTTTCTTGATCCCAGAAGCTCAACTACATGGACAATGGTTACACTTGACAGTTTGATTTGTTATAGCACAACTTATATATTTCAAATGAACAAAAAATTAGTATCATTTATAGCATCTTGAGATAAAATGCCCTTGAATGTGAGTTTCCTTCCCAGTACTTTGAGGTCTATAAGATGTATCTAGAAAATTTACTACTGTGGAAAATGAAGACTGCTTAAATTGAATGGGGTGGGGGGAGGGCCTGTACTTTTTATTTTTGATTAATTGCTGTAACACTGCCCTTTAGGCGGCTGAGGGAGTTTCATATTTTCTTTAGACTCCATTAGGCAGTGAAGCACTTGCAGGACAACTTTGATGCTATATGAATTCTGCCATTTTGCTGGCACTGATATGGCTCTTGGGTCCACCACTCCATTAGAGCTATTAATGCCAATCATATTAATTTTTGTTACAAATCTTACAAAATGGGGTGCTTCTGGGTATTTAGGTCCACATTCTATTTTAAGGCTGTATATTCGGTTTTCATAAATTGCTATTGGAGGCCCTATTATCATTCCTGCCCATCTTGTAAGTGTCATGTCTTCATCATCTTCTAGACCCCAGCTAACTGTGTCATCTCCTATTCCTTACTGGCCTTTTTTGAGTTTTCTAGCAATTGGGAATTGCAAGGGACTTTTACTTCTGAGCCCATAGTAGCTGCCATCTTGCATCACTGTCACTTCAACTACATTCCTTCTTATAGCTAAGTAATATTCCATCGTATGTATATACCACATTTTGTTTATCCATCCATCCATTGATGGACACTTGGGTTGCTTCCAACTTTTGGCAATTGTGAATAATGCCGTGATGAACACTGGTGTGCATATATCTGTTTGTGTCCCTGCTTTCGATTCTTCTGGGTATATTCCTAGTAGTGGAATTGCTGGATCATATGTTAATTTTATATTTAGCTTCCTGAGGAACCACCAAACCATCCTTCACAGTGGCTGCACACATTCCCACCAGCGGTGGATGAGTGTTCCTATTCCTCCACATCCTCTCCAACGCTTGTAGTTTTCTGTTTTTTTTTTTCTTCTTTTTTTTTAACTGTCAGTCTAATAGGTGTAAGATGATATCCCATTGTAGTTTTGATTTGCATTTCCCTAATAGCTAGTGATGTTGAGCATCTTTTCATATGTTTTTTAGCATTTGTATTTCCTCTTTGGATAAGTGTCTATTCAAATCTCTTGCCCATTTTAAAAATGGGTTGTTTGTCTTTTTTATTTTTGAGATGTAAGATGTCTTTTTATATGCTTGATATTAGGACCTTATCAGAGAGGTGGCTCCCAAATATTTTCTCCCATTGAGTGGGCTGCCTTTTCATTTTCTTTTTTTTTTTTTTTTAAAGATTTTATTTATTTATTCATTTATCCCCCCCTTGCTGCCCGTGCTCGCTGGGTCAGCCAACCACGCCATGCAGGCGGGCCCGCCCCCACCAGGAGGCCCCGGGAACCGAACCCGGGGCCTTCCATATGGTAAACGGGAGCCCCACTGACTGAGCCACAGCCGCCTCCCATCATTTTCTTGATAAACTCCTTTGTAGCACAAATGTTTTTAATTTTGAGGAGGTCCCATTTATCTATTTTTTTTTTCATTGCTCGTGCTTTAGGTATAAAGTTTATGAAACTATTTCCTATTACCAGATCTTGTAGATGCTACTCTACATTATCTTCTAGAAGCATTATGGTCTTGGCTCTTACATTTAGGTCTTTGATCCTTATTGAGTTAATTTTTATATAGGGTATAAGATGGTGATCCTCTTTCATTCTTTTGGATATGGACATATAGTTCTCCAAGCCCCATTTTTGAAGAGACTAGTTTGTCCCAGTTGAGTGGGCTTGGTGGCCTTGTTAAATATCATTTGATTGAATGTGAACTCTCAGTTTGGTTCCACTGGTTATTATGTCTATCCTTGTGCCAGTACCATGCAGTTTTAACCACTGTAGCTTTGTAGTATGCTTTAAAGTCAGGTAGCATGATTCCTCCAATTTCATTTTTCCTTTTCAAGATATTTTTGGCTATTTGGGGCCACTTACCCTTCCAAATAAATTTGATAATTGGCTTTTCCAGTTTAGTAAAAAATGCAGTTGGAACTTTCTGGGGGATTGCGTTGAATCTGTAAATCAATTTGGGCAAGATAGACATCTTAATGATATTTAGTCTTCTAATCCATGAACATGGAATATTCGTCCATTTATTTAGGTCTTCTTTGATTTTCTTTAGTAATGTATAGTTTTCTGTGTACACGTATTTTACATCCTTAGTTAAGTTTATTCCTAGATATTTGATTCTTTTAGTTGCTATTGTAAGTGGAATTTTTTCTTAATTTCCTCCTCAGGTTGCTCATTATTAGTGTACAGAAATGCTACTGATTTTTGCATGTTGATCTTATATCCCGCTACTTTACTGAACTTGTTTATCAGCTCTAGAAGCTTTATTGTAGATTTTTTGGGAATTTCTACATATAGGATCATGTCAACTGCTAATAGTGAAAGTTTTACTTCTTTCCAATTTGAATTCCTCTTATTTATTTTTCTTGCCTAAGTGCTCAAGTAAGTACTTCTAATACATTGTTACATAAGAGTCATGACAGTGGGCATCCTTGTCATGTTCCAGATCTTAGAGGGAAAGCCTTTGGTCTTTCACCATAGAATATGATGTTAGCTGTGGGTTTCTCATATATGCCCTTTATCATCTTGAGGAATTTTCCTTCTAATCCTATCTTTTGAAGTGTTTTTTAAATAAAAAAGGATGCTGTATTTTGTTGAATGCATTTTTTGCATTGATAGAGATGAACATGTGATTTTTTTTTACCTTCGAACTGTTAGTGTGGTGTATTATATTGATTAATTTTCTTATGTTGAACCATCCTTGCATACCTGGGATAAAACCCACTTGATCATGGTGTACAATTTGATTCATGTGTTGTTGGTATGATTTGCAAGTATTTTGTTGAGGATATTTGCATCTAAGTTCATTAGAGAGATGGTCTGTAGTTTTCTTGTAGCATCTTTATGTGCCTTTGTATTAGGGTGATATTGGCATAATAGAATGAGTTAGGTAACATTCGTTCCCCTTCAGTTTTTTGGAGGAGTTTGAGCAGGATTGGTATTAGTTCATTTTGGAATGATTGGTACATTTTAATTGTGAAATTGTCTGGTCCTGGGCTTTTCTTGGTTGGGAGGTTTTTGATGAGTAGTTCAATCTCATGCTTCTGATTGGTCTGTTGAGTTCTTCTATTTCTTCTTTCATCAGTGTAGGTTGCTTGTGTGTTTCTAGAAATTCATCCATTTCATCTAAATTGTACATCTTGTTGGTATACAATTTTTCAAAGTATCCTTTACGATACTCTATTTCTGTGGGATCAGTGGTGATATCCTCTCTCTCATTTCTAATTTTATTTTATCTTCTCTCTTTTTTATTTGTTAGTCTAGCTAATGATTTGTCAATTTTATTAATTTTCTCAAAGAACCAGCTTTTGGTTTTGTTAATTCTTTCTAGTGTTTTTATATTCTCAATTTCATTTAATTATTCGCTAATCTTTGTCATTCCCTTCCTTCTGCTTGCTTTGGGACTAGTTTGTTGTTCTTTTTCTAGTTCCTCCAGATATGCAGTTAGGTCTTTGGTTTTAGCTCTTTTTTCTTTTTTAATGTAGGCATTTAGGCCTATAAATTTCCTTCTCAGCACTGATTTAGCTGCATCCCATAAATTCTGATATGTTGTGTTCTCATTTTCATTCTCTTTGAGGTTGTTAGTGATTTCTCTGGCAATTTCCTTCTTGACCCACTGATTGTTTAAGAGTGTATTGTTTAACTTCCATATATTTGTGCCTATTCCATTTCTCTGTCCTTTATTGATTTCTAGCTTCATTCATTTGTGGTCAGGGAAAGTGTTTTGTATAATTTCAATCTTTCTAAACTTGTTGAAACTTGCTGTATGACTTAGCATGTTGTCTATCCTGGAGAATGATCTATGAGCACTCAAGAAGAATGTATATCCTGCTGATTTGGGGTGTAATATTCTGTATAAGTCCATGAGGCCTAGTTCCTCTAACATATTATTCAAGGTCTCCATTTCTTTATTGAGCTTCTGTTGAGATGTTCTGTCTAATGGTGATTATGGTATATTGAAGTCCCCCACTGTCATTGTAGAGGCATCTATTTCTCCCCTTAATTTTGCCAGCATTTGCCTCAAGTATTTTGGGGCTCCCTGGTTAGGTGTATAAATATTTATGATTGCTTTTTTTTTTTTTTTTTTTAAGATTTATTTGTTTATTTTACTTTTATACATTTTTAACCCCCCCCCCCCCACCCCCGTTTTTTTTTTTTTTTTTTTTTTTTTTTTGCTGTTTTTGTGTCTATTCGCTGGGCAATTCTCTGTGTCTGTTTCTTGCCCTCTCTTCTCATCCTTCTCCTCCTGTCTTCACTGGGATTCAATCCTGGGAACCTCCGATGTGGGAGAGAGGCATTCTGCCACCTGTGCCACCTTAGTTCCTGGTTTTTTGGCACGTCTTGTCTTGGCTCTCCCTTTTGTGTCACTCTTCTGTTATGTCATCATCTTGCTGTATGGCTTGGTGGGGCCTGGCACGCCCACACACGGGGCCTGGCGGCACACCTGTGCATGGAAACTGGCAGCCCACGCACCTTCTATATTTTTCCTTATTTTACTGGACGTCCCACGGATTGAACCCAGGTCCCTCCATATGGGAGATGGACATCCAACCATTTGATCCAAATCTGGCCCCCATGATTGTTTTTATTCTTGGTTGAGTACCCCTTTTATTAATATATAGTGTCCTTTGTCTCTTACAACAGTTTTGAACTTAAAGTCTGTTTTGTCTGATATTAATATAGCTACTCCTGCCCTTTTTTTGGTTATTGTTTGCATGTAAAATCATTTTCTAACCTTTCACTTGCAACCTTTTTGCGTCCCCAGGTCTAAGGTGAGTTTCTTGTAGACAGCATATAGTTGGGTCATATTTCCTTACCCATTCTGTCAATCTGTGTCTTTTGATTGGAGAGTTTAATCCATTAACATTTAATGTCATTACTGTAAAGGCAGTAGTTTAACCATTTTTTCTTTAGGCTTATATATGTCATATTTTATTTTATTTCTTTTTTTAAATCCTTTTAGTTACTTTTACCAATGATCTTCCCTTCTACACTCTCCTCCAATTCTCTCTCTCCTATTTTTTCTGTTCAACCTGCAGAACTCCCTTTAGTATTTCTTGAAGGGCAGGACTCTTATTGACAAATTCTTTCAATTTCTGTTTATCTGTGAATATTTTGATTTCTTCTTCATTTTTGAATGCCAGTTTTACTGGATACAGAATTCTTGGCTGGCAGTTTTTTTTTTCTTTCAGCACCTTAACCCTGTCATGCCACTGCCTTCTTGCTGCCATAGCTCCAGATGAGAAATGAGCACTTAATCTGAATCGATCTTCCCTTATATGTGATGGATCTCTTTTCTCTTCCTGCTTTCAAGATTCTTTCTTTGTCTTGAGCTTTTGCCAATCTGATAAGTATGTGTCTTGGGGTAGATCTGTTAGGATTTATTGTGCTTGACATATGGCCATTATTTCCTTAAATACTCCTACCACCCCCTTTCCCTTATCTACTCCCTCTGGGATGCCCATAACATGTATGGTTGTGTGTTTTGTGTTGTCATTCAATTCCCTGAGTCTCTGCTGATTTTTTTCCATTTTTTGTCTATCTGTTCTACTATCTGTGTTATTTCAAATGTCCTATCTTCCACGTCACTTATTCTTTCCTCTGCCTGTTCAAATCTGCTGTTATTTGCTTCTAGTGTATTTTTAATTTCTTGCATTGTGACTTTCATCACTGTAGTATCTGTTATCTTTTAATGTATGTTTACAATTTTTTCTGTATGTTCCCCCAGTGTCTTCTTGATATCCTTTATCTCTTCCTTCATTTCATTGAGTTGATTAAGGATATTTTTTGGACATCCTTGATTACTTGTTCCACATTGTGCATCTCCTCCTTTATAGTTTGTTCTTTGGACTGAGCCATGACTTCCTGTTTCTTAGTATGGCTTATAATGTTTTGCTGATGTCTAGGCATCTGTTTATCTTGATGAGCTAATTCAGTTGGTTAATTTCTCTTTCTAGTCTAGGATTTTATTTTTGTTTTGTTTTGTGTTAAGAGTCCTCTTTGTCACTTGGTTCCACGTATTCTATATCCTTGTAGTTGCTCATGTTCAATGGAAAAATCTTTAGATCCACAAAAAAAGGAAAGAAGAGGCAAAAGGAAAAAAAAAATATAAGGGAGGAAAAAGAACAAAAAAAGAGACAGAAAATAAGAGAGAAAATAGTAAACAGGAATAAAAATTTAAAAAGGTGAAAAAAGGACAGGAAAAAATAAGATAAAGTAAAATAAAATAATATAAAAGGCCAGATAAGTGAGAAGAGAAGAAAGACAAAGCAGGGAAAGGCAGGAAGGAAGCAAAGAAGAGGAAAACATGACAGTAAGATAAGGAAGAAAGAAGAAATAAAAAGAATAAGGAAAGAGAAAAAATAAAAAGAGGGTGAAATAATATTAATAAATAAAAGATAGAAAGGGAGGAAAAAAGAAAAATAAAGGAAAAAAAGACAAGAGAAGTGGGAAGAGAAGAAAGAAAAGAAGAAAAACAGGAGAAGAAGGAATGTAAATAGAAGAGGAGAAGAAGAAACAAACAAAACAAAAGGAAACAAAAACCTGGGTCTCCCTCTCAGACCACCAGGATTGGCTCCTTTCTTAGGAGTTTGTAAAAAGTAGTTTTATTATCTTTTACATTTAAAAATTTCTCAGTCTTTTTACCATGTCATCTCCATCTCTGAGTACTTTATTTTGATGTATCTCTGATTTGCCCATATTTCATCTCTGAGATGAATGCTTCTTCTGGGAAAACTTTGGTACATTCTGGTTAAATTTAAAATCATCATCATCATCACCATCATCATCATCATCATCAATCATTTATAATGCTTAGGCTGTTCGATGGTGTTTTTCTTTTCATCCTAGGGATGAGTAATTAGAATCAGTGACAAGAATTCCTTACATTAAAATCAATGAAAAAAGAGGCATTTTTAGGAGTCAGAATGTCATACTGATGCTCTTTTTACTTTGCCCTCTGAGGACTTTCCCTTCAGAGTATTGTGAAGAAATGAAACAAAAAATATCAATATATATTCTGTCTTACTCCACATTGTATATAAATTCAGAATATCCTAGTAGAGACTCAAATACCCCAAATTTAATGCCATGCTTTATCCTTAATAGAACTATGTACTGAACTAACAGGTTCCTGAAGGCAGGGAAATACCTTGATCAATCTTTAGAAGAGTCATCTATAAAAGAATATTTCAAATGATCCCTTCGTTTGGTATTGGAGAGGGTTTTATAGGCAACGTACCATGGTAAGATTAGGTATGGACAATATACATATTTTTCTTTTGTTAAGTGGAAGAAGGGATTCTGTAAATGCAGCATGTGTTCTTAGAAAAATCTTAGGAAAGAATACATGTAGAAGTTGAGGAGTTTGGAAAGTTTTTACCTTAAAGTTTTCCATGTTTGCCAGCTAAATAAATGAAGCTGGCTCTTGAATGGAGACAGTCAAGAATGATGGGAGCTCTGGTGCATCTGGCTAGCACACATGCAGTCCAAAGTGAGATCACACTATTCAGATCTGGCTGATTATTGAGAGGAGATGTTGGCCCAATGTTGCTGGATACTTGGCTTTTTAATAAGAAAGCAGAAATCCAGATTTTTTTGGGTTCCATTTCCCAATTTCTAAATATTGTCACTAATTCACATTTTAAACAATGTGACTCAATAGTGTGCTAGCCAAATGAAACACATCTGTAAACTTGATATGTTCTGCCAGCCACTTTTGAATTTTTAGGTTTGCGTGTGTGACAAATGGCCTGAGCCAACTTCAGTACCATCTAAAGAATATACCAAAAAATGTTTTCCCCCATCAATGTCTCTTTTTTCCTTCTTATATACTTGCATAGTCTACCTGGTGACTCAAGATAGAAATCTGGAAGGTCATCTTAGACATCTTCCTCTCACTAAGTCACCAGCCCCTCTTTTCCACTTCATGTAACCTCTGCCACCTTTTACCTGGATTATTGCAGTGGTCTCCTAATTGGTCTCTTCACCTCCAGTCTTGTCACTCTGACACAAAACAATTTTTCCAAAATGAAAATATGTTCTTGTGACTTAAAAAAAAAAACCTTTTGATGACTCTTCATTGCTTATGGATAAAGACAGAAGTTCTTAGCAAGACTTATATGGTCTATTGTTATCTGACCCTGCCTATCATTCCAGCATCATTTCTTGCCTTCCTGCCTCATACAAACTGTATCAGTTTTGCTGAATTATTTTCTAGTTCCCTGAGCTCCCCATGGTTTCGCTTACTTTTAAGACTTTACAGACACTTAAAAATTTTAAAATTCTACCTGGAATAGTCTTCCCAAGTCAACCTGAATAACTTCTGACCATTTATGGAGACCCATTGTAAAATTCACCTGTTTTCTTAAGATTTCTTTGGATCCTCTTTCTTCATTTATAATCAGTGTTAATCACTTCACCCTTGGTACCAACACAGTACATTGATCATATCTATTACAGCACTTGCCACAGTATTCATCTGTTGCTTTCTTATATGTTAGTCTCCTCAGTGAACATGCAAACACCTAAAGGACCGAGACTGCGTAACTCATATTTGTAATGTCAGTACAAAGTATAGTTTGTGTTAAGTGATTATTAAATTCCTTCCAATGAATGAATGAGTGAACGATTGACCCTGATGCTGCATTAACAACACCCACATTATCTGGATCATCTGTGTTCTGATGAGCCTAGTTCACATTCTCTCATTACTTGTTCAGAAGAGATGTAGAAATGTGAGTATTTTGTCACACATAGGTGGAGCCCAGTCAGCTATTTTTTCAGGCTTGGCCAGGTTGTTCTGACAAAACTCGTCAGGAAAGGCATTAAGAAGAGTGGGGCAAAGATTTGGAAGAAAAGAACAATGGAACTAGATGGTAATGTTGCTGGGAAATAAAAAGCTATTGGGTATTCCCTTACTCCCCCTAATATTCAAAGTTAGAACTTATGTGGTGTGATTTTGGAGCAACATAACCGTCATCCAGCTGCTGAAATTGTACCAATTGGAAATAATTGCAGGCACAAATGCATTTTTTAAACAAATCAATTTTATTGCTACATATTAATAAAGTATGAATCCATCCAAAGAGTACAATCAGTGGTACACATGGCACAAATGCATTTTTAATGCTACATGGAATAAACTAATTTGAATAAGATTTTGTTTGTTTCTTGCTTGATTGGTTTTGAAGACACCCAGCCAGACTTGCAATTCAACAAACAACCTCAGAATTGACAAAATCTCATTTTGAGCTATTGAGTAAAAAGGGTTGACTTACTGTCCTAACAAAAGGGAAAGCATGATACTGCTGAGTGAGGTATGGAGAAGATTTTAACACTTTTTAAAAGTTTTTCTTTTATCTATCTATCTACCATCTATCTGTCTATCCATCTATCTATTGGTTGGCTGTAAAAGATAATATATAAACTGAGTTATAGAGGTCGGAGAGAAAGGGAAACCAATATTTAATGCAACTGTTTCTGGGTGATATAGTTTTGTATCAGGTAGCCTTTTGGAGTGAATGGGATCTGACTTTGAATTGCAGCTTTGCCATGTACCAGCTTTGTGAATATGAGTAAGTTGTTTAAGCTTTCTGATCCTCAATTTTATCTATTAAAGTCTGGATAATTTTTGACTTGCGAAGTTGTTGTAGAGAAAGTGTTTGAAACATAGTAGACACTATAAATTTTAGTTTTATTCTTTTAATCCTTGCAATGGAATAAGTACTAACAAATATTAAATGTTTTGTATTGATTGTCAAGTTTTAGAAAGCTTCTACCAGTAGACTGGATCTCAGGTTTCTGATTTTCAGCCCTAGAGGAATCCTGAAGGAATGACTTTAAACAGGGCAATCTGCCTATCTGCCTACCCTGATATCTGAGTTCTTGAGGTCTTTATATCTGGGATTTTTAAAAATATACTTTTTAATTGTATTTTTTAAAAGATACTTAGATTACATAAATGTTACATAAAAAATATAGGGGATTCCCCTGCTCCATGCATTGGGTGTATATTTATTCTGAACGGGAGAAGTTATATTGTTAAAAGTGTAAAAGAAAAGAAAAGAAAAAAAATATATATATATAGGGGATTCACATATGTCCCACTTCCTAGCCCTCTCACATTTTCCCACATTAACAACATCCTTCATTAGTATGGTACATTTGTTACAATTGATGAACACATATTGGACCATTGTTGCTAAGCATGGATTATAGTTTACATTGTAGTTTATACTCTCTCCCGCACACTTTTGTAAGTTATTAAAAGATATATAATGGCTTGTATCTGTCATTGGAGTGTCATTCAGGACAATTCTCAAGTTCCAAAAATGCCCCTAAATTACAGCTATTTTTCCTTCTCCCTCCCCTCAGAACCTCCAGTGGCCACTGCCTCCACATCAATGATAAAAGTTCTTCCATTGCTAGAATCACAATCAGTCTATAGTAAAATAACTGCAAGTCTACTCTAGTCCATCCATTCCTGAGGATTCTGGGATGGTGATGCCCACTCTGCCTCTAATTGAGAGGGGGCTTAGGTCCCATGGGGCACATGGATGGGTCTATCTTGCTTGCAGTTGCAGACTCTCTCTTTTCTTTGAGATGGTCCTTGTCCATCATCAACTTCTTGTTAGTTGTCCTGGGTGAGTCCAATGAACTGGAGAGTAGGTATTGCAAATCTGTTGAAATTTAGGGTCCAACTGGTACATGGACAGCCCAAAGATTTAAGTCTCTTGGATGTACACCTATCAGCTTTAGTACTACCTATAGGTTCAAATAGGAGGGGCAGAAGAGCCATGTATAGGGAAACCACCACTGAGTCCCACTCTGTCACAATGGGGGGATAAATTCCCAAGTAGGGCCACTGGAAGGGCACCAAACTTCTGAGTTGTCTGCCCTGCCTATAGTGTAAGGATGTCTCCAGAGCCCTCAGCAGCTCCACTATGTGAGGCAATATTTATTTTGGCAGTCAATGAGATCCTGCTGAGATGTGTATAAGTGCTACCTCTGGAATGACTTTCCGACTCACTTTGAAGTCTCTTAGCCATATAAACTTATTTGTTTTTACCATTTCCTCCTTTTGGTCAAGGACTTTTTCCAGTTGTATTGCTAGTTGGTGCTTGGTAGTAATCCCTTGGTGCCAGGGAGACTCATACCCGGGAGTCATGTCCCATACTGGAGGGAAGGTAATGTGTTTATATGCTGAATTTGGCTTAGGGAGAGGCCACATTTGAGCAACAAGGAGGCTCTCAGGAGGTAACTCTTAGGCACCCTATAATATTAGGCTAAGTTTCAATTTCAAAAGTAAAGATTCCTAAGTACAGTCATCACTATAAAGGGTCCGTCCGTGGTCATCCTCTTTCACTAGTCACTGCCCCTGTACTCAGGGGATTCTTGCTGTCTCATTAAATATGCTTCTTTGGCTTTTTCCCTTTTAATCTGAAAATTGAGTGAGTGATCTTTAAGGTCTTACTAGCTCTGACATGCTGGACATTTCTTTGGTTTTTATGGTAGTAAATCTTATTCTGAAGTTAGTATCTTTTACGCATGTTTTTCTACTCTTTGTTACTTCTCTTGCTACTCATAATAAATTCATGTATTTTCTCCTCCTTGGCAGAAGTATATTTTAAATTATTTTTCTTCTACTGGAAACTTCAGGACCTCTAGCCCACCCCCATAAGCCTCCATTGGAAGGCATATTTCAATTAATATCCTTGGGTGAGAAAGTCTGTTGTGAGTAACTTATTTCCAGAGCTGGGGTTGTCTTGGGGTTATATTTGATAATGATCACTTTGATGATCACGATTAACCAAAGCATCTGAGGTTAATTCATCAGTATACAGCAGTTTTTCCTGTAAATGATTTTCACAGTCATTAGACTAAGGAAAAGAACATATGGTTGAGTTTTTCTCTTTGGAATGCTTAACTTCTATTAGGTGGCCAATGATAAAAGAATGAAATGTGCATCTGACCCCATGGCAGGGAGCCATGTTTGTGTTTGTGAAGATGAAAGAGAAGAGAAACCACACTTGGATGAAAAGTTTATTGTCCATTTTTATGCAATACAATTTTCTGAATACCATATCCAGGAGGTCATGACAATAAATGTAAAAGTAGTAGTTCCAGTAGTGGCACAAAACATACAAATATTCTGAATCTTCACCTTGGGAACTACCACAACATTATTTGTTCAGGGCATAGAATGTGTTATAACATTACTAAAGAAGGTTCCACTCCTAAACCATGTGTCTTAGCCCCATGGATAGATTTTTCAATAATCAAAACAAAATTTGGAAAATCCAAATTCTGAGTCTTAGAAATTAAAAAAAAACAACCTCACTATCAATGCTCATTTTATTCCAAAACATCTGAATCACTTTGTTATATAGTTCTGAATTTAGTCTCTCATGCCATTCTTCTTCCATTTACTATTTTCTGACCAAGGAGCTAAATGATTCTGGAGCCTTACAAAAAACCTTGCACCAAAGAGAAAGATTAGAATATTGTACCATAGTTAAAATAAAAGAACAGACACATACCCCCACTACCAAATGAAAGGATCATGTTAAATTTCTTAATTTCATGTTGTTTGTCTCATTTCTTCTTTGGGTTAATTTTTCTTTTGGGTTAGTTTCTTTTCTATTGGCTGCCCCTGGAAGGTCCATACCCAGATTGCCCATAGTCATATGCTGCATTTCCATAGCTACCATGTGTCCAGCTTTGACCTGATCCATGTCTTTGTCTTTCACTAACCCATGATTGAGAATGATTTGTTCCAGACTGGTCATGCCTGCTACTTGACAGTTTACTTATACTGTCCCTTGATTGCCTATGAGAGACATGTGACTGGGTATGGCTGGATCCATGTCTCTCTGTTGTGCTAGACCCTGACTGTCCATAGGTAGATGTTGTCTGCCCAGGAGCAGACTCTGAGTATATAGACTCGTCTCCTGTCTGTCCATGGGTGGATCCCTGTCTACCTGATTGTCCATGAGTGGATGTCTGCCCTTGGCCTGATGCTGAGTATTTAGAGCTATCTCCTGAATGTTTGTTGGTAGAGTCATGTCTTCTGATTGTATTAGATACTGATTGTTTTTGAGCAGAACCAGATTGTCCACGAGAAGCCGCTGAGTGTCTTTCTGAGATTCCTGAATGTCCTTCACTGTCATGAGACTGCCTATGACTTAGTTCCCTTCTTCCATTTGTGCTGGATCCTGACTTTGTGGATTGTCCATGACTATACTGAGCATGTCTAGTGGTATCTCCTGAGTGTCCATGAGAAGTCCCCTCTCTTTCAGTATTGCTGGACCCTGAGTTTCCATGTGGAGAGCCATCCTGACCACGAGTGGATCCTGAGTGTCCCTGTGAGACCCCTGAATGCCATTCACTGTCACTAGACTCACTATGGCTAGATCCTTTTCTTCCAGATGTGCTGGACTCTGACTGTTTAGATTGTCCTTCATCATACTGGGCATGTATATTGTTATCTCCTGACTGTTCATGACTAGTTCTGTGTCTTCCAGTACTGCTTGACCCTGAGTCTCCATGGTGTGATCCAGCCTGGCCATAGGTGGATCCTGAGTGTCCCTGTGAGATTCCTGAATGCCTTTCACTGTCACTGGACTGGCTATGTCTTATTTCCTGCCTTCTGGTTCTGCTGGAAGCTGTCCCTTCCTGACTTGATCCATGCCTTTGTTGCCTATGTCCATGAATTCTCTCATGCCCTTCAGACTCACTTCCTGATATACTGTGACCCCTGCTTCTTTCACTGTCACTATGCATAGTTCTTTTTTGGATGCTTCCTCTTGTCTGGCTGTGAGTTGAAGCCGATCTTGGTCTTCCACATTTTGGATGCCTTTTGTCTGAACTTGGACCACAGCTCTCTTGTTCACTTATATCTGATTCAGTTTGGCTATAGCCTGAGCTAAGCTCAGGTTGACTATATCCAGAAGTATTATGGGAATAAGACCCATGCTGACTAGAATTAGAAGACTGCCCTGAGCTAGACCCAATGCTAGGGGATTGTCTAGAAGGGGAATCAGGTTGGTTATAACTAGACTGTCCTGAGCCAGAAACTTGTTGACCATAACCAAAGGATTGACCTGAGCCAGATCCATTTTGTTCATAGCTAGATGGACCCAATCTAGACTCATGTTGTTCACAGCCAGAGGACTGACCTGACCCAGATCTATGCTGTCCAAAATTAGAGGATTGATGAGAGCTATTCCCATGTTTTCCAAAGCTAGAAGAATGACTTGGGTCAGACCCATGTTGATTAGAAGACTGACCTGAGCCAGATTCTGAATATTCATATTGGCTAGAGGATTGTCTTGATCCAGAGCCATGTTGGCCTAAGTTAGAGGACTGACTTGAGCTAGATCCATGTTGGCTAGAGGACTGCCCTGACCAAGGCCCATGTTGGCTGGAGGATTGACTTGATCCAGAGCCATGCTGGCC
>JAKSZT010054308.1:62450-110191 GCA_026826555.1 Tolypeutes matacus
GAGGAATGACCTGAGCCAGACTCATGTTGACCAGAGGACTGACCTGAGCCAGACCCAGGCTGACCAGAGGAATGACCTGAATATCGCCTGTGTTGGCTGGAGGATTGACTTGATACAGAGCCATGCTGGCCAAAATTAGAGGACTGACTTGAGCCAGAGCCATGTTGGCTAGAGGACTGACCTGACCAAGGCCCATGTTGGCTGGAGGATTGACTTGATCCAGAGTTATGTTGACCAAAGCTGGAGTACTGACTTGAGCCAGAACCATGTTGACCAAAAGAATGACTTGAGCCAGATCTGTGCTGGCTAGAGGACTGATGTGATCCAGAGCCATGCTGGCCAAAGGTAGAAGACTGCCTTGAATAAGACCCATGTGAACCATAGGAATGACCTGAGCCAGACCCATGTTGACCAGAGGACTGACCTGACCAAGACCCATGTTGGCTGGAGGATTGACTTGATCCAGAACCATGCTGGCCAAAGTTAGAGGACTGACTTGAGCTAGACCCATGTTGACCAAAAGAATGACCTGAGCCAGATCTGTGATGTCTAGAGGACTGATGTGATCCAGAGCCATGCTGGCCAAAGCTGGAAGACTGTCTTGAGCCAGACCCATGTGAACCAGAGGAATGACTTGAGCCAGACCCATGTTGCCCAGAGGACTGACCTGACCAAGGCCTGTGTTGGCTAGAGGATTGACTTGATCCAGATCCATGTTGACCAAAGCTAGAGGACTGACTTGAGCCAGACCCATGTTGACCAGAGGAATGACTTGAGCTAGACCCATGCTGGCTGGAGGATTGACTTGATCCACAGCCATGCTGACCAAAGCTAGAGGACTGATTTGAGCCAGAGCCATGTTGGCTAGAGGACTGACCTGACCAAGGTCCATGTTGGCTGGAGGATTGACTTGATCCAGAGCCTTGTTGACCAATGCTAGAAGACTGGCTTGACCCAGAGCCATGGTGACCAAAGTTAGTGGACTGACCTGAGCCAGACCCATGTTGACCAAAAGAATGACCTGAGCCAGATCTGTGTTGACTAGAGGACTGACATGATCCAGAGCCATGCTGGCCAAAGTTAGAGGACTGACTTGAACCAGATCCATGTTGACTATAGGAATGGCCTGAGCCAGATTCACATTGACCAGAATATTGACTTGATCCAGAGCCATGTTGCGCAAAGCCAGAAGAGTGACACGAGCCTCTTCCATGTTGTTCATATCCAGAGATCTGGCCAGAACCAGACCCATGTTGTACACATTTAGGAAACTCATTTGAACCAGAGCTGTTTTGGCCAGAGTTATAACAGTGTTCATAGGCACTGCATCCATGTTGGCCATAATTATAAGACTGAGTTTCTCCAGATCCACATTGCTCATAGCAAGAGGACTGACTTGAACCTATTCCCTGTTGTTGTCCTCCACAATTCTGTGGTTGACCACATGCTCTAGATCCATATACTGTTTGACCTGAAGATGGATTACAGGACGCACACTCATGTTGACTATATCTAGAGGCCTGACTTCCTGAAAAAAATCCATGACCTTGTCTTCCACCACTTTCTGATTGACAGTCTGGCTGGGTACAGCTAGATTGACTACCTTGCCCTCCAAATCTACCTGCCAGACCAGATCTAGAATCAATTTGTTGTCTTCCACACCCACCAGAATTGTTGAAACCACATGCATAGCTTTTCCTCCCACAGTCTCTTGAACTTACAGAGTTAGACTCAAGCTTTTGTTCTCCACCCCATTGTGACTGAGTAGAGTTTGATTCATGCCCACCAGAGAATCTATGTGACATACCACTATGGCCTTTCCTTCTTCTACTCTTTGATCCAGAACCAGATCCATATTCCTCCTCAAATTCGCTAGAGGAATTAACACTTGACTTGTTCCTCCTTTCTCCCATTTCTCCACAGCTGGAGCCATGTCTCTCTTTGCCAATATTCCATGAATGACCAGAGCTAGACCCATGGTGCCATTTCTCAGATCTCTCTATGTTCCCTGAGCTGGGTAAACCACCTTGCCTACCTAGACTCCTGGGGTTGGACCCACATCTATGTTTTGCATTTCTGCTTAAGCCCCCAGAACTATATCCACACTCCTCTCCCTCATTCCAACTTGAACGTCTATAACCTGATTTCTGTCCCATTGTCTCTTCTTCTGTTTCACTTTCTTCCCCTTGGTGCCGGCAAACATGCCTTTGCTTCTTTGACCCTGAAGCGTTGCAGTATTCTCTGCTGAGAATCTTGTTACAGGCCATAACCAGCTTGAATACCATCAGAAGAAACTCAGTAAAGTCCAGTCTTCGGTCATGGTCTCTATCTAGCATATGCATGATGACATCCACTGTGTTTGGATCATCTGGGTTCTGTATACAAGCAACACATGAAGGAAGACCTGGTCAGCCTAGCTCACATACTCAGCTAAATAATTCAAGTAGGGCTGTGGAATTCTGGATGTTTTATATTAGGTAGGTTTAGTCTAATAAGGGGTTACTTCAGGCTAAGGCAGCCTAATAGGACCCAGCAGATGTCAAGTGGTAATTAAAAAAAAAAAAAGACTATGAGGATCCATAGAAAAATACAGTTTAAGGACTGGAGCTAGAGGATTAATTACTCAGGTATGGAACATAGGAACAGGTAGAATAAACCAAGTGCAGTAACTGGTGCATCTTAGTTTTACATAAATTTAAAACATTGTATGTTAACATATCCTATAACAAGATGTATTTTTTTGAAGGTAATAGCTGAGTCATTCCCAAATGGATGAAAAAAATATTTGTATTTTGTTTTCAGTTTTTAAACATCTTGAGTACTTTGCCAACTCCCTCCTCTCACCCCCACAGTTACATTTAGAACTGGTTTCATGAATCACTGGTCACCTATGTGGTGAGGCTGGCAGGCTAATTATTGTATGATTTCCCTCTCTACTTTTTTCCATCTGAGAGGGTAATATATTAATTCATATTTTAACATGAATTTCTTTTCTGCTTTTTTTTACTTTCAGAAGGAAGGACTTAGGGGCATGAGAAAGTCTGGGGATCTACAAGGTCAGAGTACATAGGGAATTGAAGAAGATTCACCTTCTTTACATAAATACTGCCTCAACAGCCCTTCTGATGTTCCAAAAAAGTATTGCTTGTAGGGCTCATTCAAAGGCCATTAGGACTATGCATGTTTTAGCTGATCTAGTCATATAGCAGAACATGTACAGTACATCAGCAACCTTCAATCCTGGCACATGGTTCTTACCTTCAGAATTGGATAAAACTCTTTCTCCAGAAGTTCCTTTAGCTCATACTTGCTCAGAGTGTCACATTCCCCATCTTGGCGAGTGTATTTGTAAAAAACATCAATGATGGTGACAACACTTTTCAAGAGGCTGGTCATCTTTTTGCAAGTTTAAGTGAACCTGAAAAGACAAATCAAAAGACCTATCATTCATTTTCTTTCCTATTACCTTACCAGCAGTCCTAATTTTAGTAGTAATAAGTGCCATGATTTTTCAAACAGCTTTTCTCTTTTAAACCTAAAATACTTCAATACGTAAGGATGGGTCAGGGTTGAGATAACACCTTTCAACACAATGAAAACTAATTTTGCTAACTTTGAGTTACTTTGTTAAGATCAAGTCATAGCATGTTAGTGGCCCAACTGGGACTAGATCTCAGGCCTCTATTTTTCTTGTCCTGGATGAATATGATCTTTACACAATGTCTCTGTGCATTGAGTACTTTGGTGTCCTGAGTGTTGTCCTGGAGCTTCCAAAGTTTCCAGACTCACCATTGTTTCAGTCTGGTTTCACTGCTTTTTCAGAATAAAAAAATAACAGCCCTTCTACCCTACTTCCTTTCTGTGTACCAGAGGCAAACTGGACTCTTAAGATCTTCAGCTCAAAGAAAACAGGCAGTGGACCAAGCATATCTTGGTGTTTAGGCACAAGATAGCCCTCATCAGAACTCAGTAACTATTCTAATCTCAGCCCTTGACCAAACATTGCTTTCTTTCACTAGTCAGGGAAGAAGGCTTAACAATGCAGATGGTCATTTCACTAGTGAATAATTAGATCTTGGATATTTAAGAACCAACACTGAATAAAGAAGGGACTCTACAACAGTTCCAGCCTCCTCCTTGTTTCAGCTTGACTCTCCAGAAAAACTAGTATGCAAAGGAACTAGGAAGAAAGTATGAAATGGCCTAGGAGAAGGCTCATTTCTACTTGCATTATTCTTCTTCATAAAGACAAACTCTTTCCCAAAAGATCCCAGAATAAATTAAACTAACCAACCAACCAAAGAAGAAGAAAAGAGGAGACGGGAAGAAAAGAAGAAAAAGAAAGGAAAAGTCAAGTATATATTAACTCTGTTTCAGCTCATACTCTTGGATTTGTACCCTGGACAGCTCCAAATATCCATAGATGTAGCTTGATGAATTTTCTCTCACCTGGTTCACCAAAGGAACAAACAGGATAAAGCCTGATGCAGCTTGCAGGGTGAGGATGGATTGAGATAGTGGCCCTTATATAGTTTATATCATGTGGGTGCTGCCCTCTGTGGGATTGGCTGACTCATTTCCAACCAAACTTCCTCCACCTCTCCCCATGTTTACCTTCCTACTTCTTCTCATTCTCAACTTTGATTGCAAAAAAGGCTGCTAATGGCCTCACCTTCCAGTATGAGGACAAGTTGCAGGACATTTTTTTTCAGAGTCCTACACTTGTGAAAAACTGTGCTTTAGAGGACTTGTGTAGTTCATTCCCTTTATCTAGTACTCACAGATAGAAGCAGTCTCAGATACTTGACAGGTGCTCAATTAAATAAATGTGTATTTAATTGAAAGTGGGTCTCATCTATGAAATTAGGGTTACCTAATTCATGTATTTTTGAAATAATAATAACTACCATTTATTGAGAATTTATTGTATATAGCTATTGTTCAAAAGACTTTTCACATATCATCTCTTTTAATATCCACAACATTCCTTGTGAGTTGTGTATTTTTTATTCCATTTTACAAATGAAGAAACAGGTTCAGTGAGCTTAATAGTCCTCTCCGACGCCACACTAGCTAGTAGACAGAGAAGCCAGGATTTGAACCTATAACTATCATGTCACAATGCCTTTGCTCTTAACCATTATACTAGTTCTCTGCATCTATTAAATATACCTAGTATGCAAAAAGCACTGTTTTAGCTTTGTGGGAGTCACCCAAACACAAATAGTATGAAAGAATAATATAAGGGATGCTGTCAACCAGGAAGAAAAGAAACATTATTTCTGGCCCTGTGAAGGTTCTTTTCTAGGCTATAAAAGTATAAGTTAATTGGCTATATATAAAAGTCATGTTTTCAGAAGTGTTGAGGTTGGATTTAGAGTGGGCATTCTTTCAGCACCCTTCTCCATTGGTAGTTTGGCAGTTAAGGCCTAGACCCTTGGGAAAATTTCACACATACACACACACACACACACACACACAGAATATTTCAAATATAATGTCTGAGGGAAGAAAAAATAATAAAAAATGTTGTAAGTATTGAGCATGGAGAGCTAGCTCTTCTGATGATGTTAGTAGCTATCATTAAGTGCTTACTATCTTACATGCTAATCTATTTATTCCTCACAATAACCCTGTGAAGTCAGCATTATTATTGTAATTTCCTTTTTATAAATGAGTAACTGGAGGTATAGAGAAATTTAATAACTTGTCCAAATATAGCTATTAAGTGCCAGCATTACTGGGATAGAAACCTGGGCTGGCTGAACCTAGAGCCTGGCACCTAACCTCATATATTCTACGTGTATTGGATAATCAACTCCTATGTGGGCGCTCCTTCAGGACAATAAGTATATCTTATTCACCCCACTATCTAGACAGTAGTGGGGTGAATAACTGTAGAATGAGGTCTGTTCACAAACTGATAATGGATAAATCACTGAAATTATATCCTTTGCTCTCATAGCCAGGAAATCCTAGACCAAAATGACCATGCAGAAGGTTGTGGTGACTCTTGTATATTGTGGACACATTCAATTGTATGCATCTTTTGAAATTGTATGCATCTTTTCTTTTTTGAGATGATTGCTGTGTCAGGAAGACTTTCAGGCCCCAAGACTCCACACCGAAATAGACTTTTAAAGCCACTATTGCATTGCATCTCCAGCATTCTAGTTTAGAACTTTGAAACTAGTTTCATAGTCAGCCTACTCTCAGAACTCCTCCATTCACTCTTTTGTATTCTTTGCATTCAGGTCTCTCTCTCTCTCTTCTAACTTGCTTAGCATAATGGCTATTAGTATAGGCTTTGGAGTCAGAAAGACTTGAGTTCAAAATCTTAGCCCTGCTATTTACCAACTGTATTCCCTGGGTAATTATCTAATCCTCTGAGCAACAGTATCCCAATTTCTATAATGGGAATAACAACATCTACCTCACTAGTAGAGATTACTTAAGATAATGTGTGAAATTGCTTAGTACCTGTCTGACATGTAATAAATTCTTAGTAAATAATATAATTATTGCAACCTCCTCTGTTAAAAATTTCATAGTGTCTAGCACAGTGCTTTACATACAGGAGGTGATTTATCATGTTAGATAAAAAATAATAGTAGGTTTTTAAAGACAGAAATATTTCTCTGTCAAAAACATTGCTCCAGAAGGCAAGTCATGGTTCCTTTTTTATTTATAAAGAATAGCTTTATCGAGATATAATTCACATATCCCCAAATTCAGCCTTTTAAAGAGTAAAATTCAGTGGTTTTTAGACTAGTCATAGAGTTGTACAACTAAGTCATTATTCTTATAGTGTCTGTGTCCTAAGAAAGTTTCCTCATTTCTCAGTGCTTCACTTTATGATAACCATAAGGTTTTATTAATCTTAGGGTACAAGTAGACACATGTTATGTTATTTCAGCTGCAGCTCTGAAGAATAGTTATGGTCCTACTAGAGGCCCAAGCAACATTTGGAAAATAATCAAAGTGATGGTTTTTAAGGATTGTTTTGATTATATCTGTAGAGACTTTGCTTGCCTGGGTTCTGAAAGGTTGTTTAGTCCAATGAAGCAAAGCCTTGGGTTCTAGAACTATCTCCAGAGCTAGGACACAGTTTGGATCTCCTTACTGCCCTTCATTATCACTCTCTGCTCGTTCCATATCCACATCCTTCTGGATTCTCAGGGTTTACCAAATGCTTTGATTTTAGGCCTGTTCAATAAAACTTGTGCAATATTGGCTTCTGGATTGTCTTCAGGGGGAAGTTATACCTTAAAATGTTAGAAGAAACTTAAATAGTACTTGTGAAAGTCCTAGCTTTTGGTTTTTCCCTTACATGTCAGGTGAATGTTCTTTCCTTATCTCATCCTATTCAAGGGCAGACTTCTTCAGGTTAAAGTAGTTTGAGTTAACATCCTCTAGTACTCAACGCAAGTTCAGAATTACTTAAAGAACTTGCCTTAGGGCTTAAGGGGGGGGGCGGGGTTCTGTGCCCAAACATTTTCTCTGCTGTTACTTGTAGGAACTCCTGTTTTCGGTTTTTCTGATGACATCAATTTAGAGCTGATAAGTGAGAGTTAATCCAGGGATACTGATACATATTAAGTATCTTTTTTCTCCAAGAGCAGTTTAGAGAACAGTTCTCAGCACGAGGTATGATGTAGTAGAAAGAACATTGGCTTTTTAGTAAGACAGATAATTTTTGTATGATAACTCCAACGTATACTATGTATGACACCTAGGGCAAGTTTCTAAATCTCTGTGAGTCTCTGTTTCCACATCTATTAAAAGGATAATTACAGATGTGTGAAGATTAGATGAGGTAATATTTGGATAATGTCTAGCACATAAGAATTCAATATATATTTTTTCCCTTACCCCCAATTTAATATGATTAGAAAGTTATTAATAGGTTTTAGGATGATGGTTACTGGAGATCATTTTTAACTTGGTTCCCACCTTTTAGTTTCTCTTCATAGGTGACATTAGAAACAATTGGATTGAACTGTTGGAACCCAGAGCTCAACGAAGTTAAATATTTCCATTATGAAAAGTTCATAATGAAGTTGGACTCACTAGCCACAGAAGCTGAGAGAATGCCTCCACCCCCAGATTCCTTTCTTATTTTGCCACATCATTGTGGATATATGAAGATCAATGTACTGGAGCAACAGGCTCAGAGTTCCATAGCTGCCCTCACAAAGAGGATATCTATGGGCATACCCAGGATTTCTGCCTGAAATATTAGGCTTCAGTGACTTCTTCTGTTCACATTTAATAGGGGATGTGCCATCAGGGACCTCCAGATGCTTGCTGAAATCCACTATGCCATTTCTAAAGGCTGGGCATCAGAAGCTCAAATGACTCTCACAGACACCATATCAATAACCTGTGAAGGGAGGAGGATTGTGGGAAGATGGCAGAGTAGGAAGCATCAGGAATCAGTCCCTCCATCAGAAAACTATTAAACAGGCAGGAACTGTTTGACGCAATTATTTCAAAACTCTGGAGTTCAGTTGAACATTGTACAGCATCCAGGGAAGAGTGGGAGGAATATACGGTAAATACGAATAAATTGCACTCTCCATGTAGTGGTTACCATCACCCAATCTCCACTCTGGCAGGAGCAGCAATGGGATCAGACCCCTGGTATAGCCTGTTGGTGCCAGAAATGGCCATAAAAATCCCCAAGATCTGGGGTGAGCATGGGCTTATCACTGATCATGGCTTTTGATTAGCTACTTTGGATCACTGGGGATCTGGCTCTGAGGATCACCATTGTTCCAACTGATGGAGGAGACTTAAAGATAGTATTCCTCCTCATAGCTGCAGAGGACAGTTGAAGGACTACATTTGCTGGGTAGATCAAGAAAGCTAGAAATCAATAACAGAGGGAGAACAGGAAAATTCACAAATATGTGGAAATTAAACAACAAACTTTTAAACAACCAATAGGTTAAAGAGGAAATCAGAAGTGAAATTAGGAAATGTCTTAAGGTGAATGAAAATGAAAATACAATATACCAAAAATTATGGGATAGAGTGAAGACAGTGCTGAGAGGGAAGTTCAGATTACATTAATGCTTCCATTAAAATGCTTACATTGAAAAAAGAAGAAAGACTTCAAATCAAAGATCTCACCTAAAAACTGGAAGAACAGAAAAAGAAGAGCCAACTAAACCCAAAGTGAGCAGAAGAAAGGAAATAACAAAGATTTAGAGCAGAGATTAATGAAACAGAAAACAACAAACAAAAGAGAGAATCAAAAAACCAAAAGTTGGTTCTTTGAAAAGACCAACAAAATCAACAAACCTTTAGCTAGACTGACAAAGGGAAAAAGAGAGAGGATACAATTAAAGAAAATCAGAAATGAAAAGTGTGGCATTACTACCATCCCCACTGAAATAAAAAAGGACTATAAGTGGATACTATGAACAACTGTATGCCAATAAATTAGATAACCTCTATGAAATGGACAAATTCTTAGAAACACACAAACTACTTACATTGACTCGAGAAGAAATAGATCTCAACAAACCAATTATTAGTAAAAAGATTGAATCAGTAACAAAAAACCTCCCAACAAAGAAAAGCCCAGAACCAGATGGCTTCACAGGGGAATTCTACTAAACATTCCAAGAAGACTTAATGCCAATTCTGCTCAAATTCTTCCAAAAAATTGAAGAGGAGAGAACACTCCCTAATTTATTCTACAAGGCCACCACCACCCTTATACCAAAGCTGGATAGATACCACAAGAAAAGAAAATTATGGACCAGTATATCTTATGAATATAGAAGCAAAAATCCTTAACAAAATACTAGCAAACCAAATCCAACAGCACATTAAAATAATTATACACCATGATCAAGTGGGAGTTATCCCTGATATGCAAGGGTATATTCAACATAAGAAAGTCAATTAATGTAATATACCATATTAACAGAACAAAGGAGAAAAAAACTACATGACCATCCCAATTGATGCAGAAAAGACTTTTGACAAAATACAGCACCCTTTCTTGATAAAAACACTTAGAACATTATGCATAGAAGGAAACTTCCTCAACATGATAAAGGGCATATATGAAAAGCTCAAAGCTAACATCCTCCATAATGGTGAAAGACTGAAACCTTTTCCTCTAAGATCAGGAACAAGACAAAAATGCCCACTGTCACCACTTTTATTTCTTCTTCTTGGAAGTTTCTGGAAGTTTTTGTCAGAGTAATTAGGCAAGAAAAAGAAATAAAAAGGCACCCAAATTGCAAAGGATCGGGAAACAGATGTGGCTCAAGCGGTTCGGCATCCGTTTACCATATGGAGGGACTGGGGTTCGATCCCCGGGACCTCCCGGTAAATAAGAAAAAAAAAAAAAGTTAATAAAAAAATAAAGAAAGAAAGAAAGGAAAAAAACTGTATGTGTGAAAAAAAAAATAAAGTAAATCCCTTGTTAACAATCATTAAAAAAAAAAAACAAAAAAAACAAAAAACAAATTGCAAAGGAAGAAGTAAAACTTTCCCTATTTGCAGGTAACATGATCTTATACACAGAAAATCCTGAAAATTCCACAACAAAGCTCCTAGAGCTGATAAATGAATTCAGAAAAGTGGCAGGGTACAAGATCAACACACAAAAATCCGTAGTATTTCTGTACACAAGCAATGAACAATCAGAAGATATCAAGAAAGAAATTCCATTTACAATAGCAACTTAAAAAATCAAATATCTAGAAATAAATTTAACCAAGGATGTAAAAGATTTGTACACAGAAAACTGCAAAACATTGTGAAAAGAAATTAAAGAAGACTTAAATAACTGGAAGGATATTACATGTTTATGGATTGAGAGACTAAATATCAAGATGTCAGTAATACCCAAAGCAATTTACAGATTCAATGCAAGCCTAATCAAAATTCCAACAACCTTCTTTGCAAAAATGGAAAATCCAATCATCAAATTTATATGGAAGGGTAAGTGGCCCTTAATAGGTAAAGCCATCTTAAAAAAAGAAGAATGAAGTTGGAGAACTCACTGTTCTTGACCTTAAAAGTTATTACATTGGCAGTCAATAAGTTCCTGCTGAGACGTGCATAAACACAACCTCTGGAATGACCTTCTGACACTCTTTGAAGTCTCTTAGCCATATAAACTCATTTGTCTTTACCCTTTCCTCCTTTTGTCAGGGTCTTTTTCCAGTTGCATTGCTAGTTGATGCTTGGTAGTAATCCCTTGGTGTCAGGGAGGCTTATCCCTGGGAGTCATGTCCCATGCTGGGGGGAAAGTAATGCATTTATAGGCCTAAGCTGGCTTAGAGTGAGGCCACATTTGAGTAACACAGAGGCACTCAGGAGGTAACTCTTAGGCTAAGTTTCAACTTCAAAAGTAAAGATTCATAAGTACAGTCATCACTATCAAGGGCTTGTCAATGGTCTATCCTTCTTCACTAGTCACTGCCCCTGTACTCAGGGAATTCTTGTTGTCCCATTAGAGAATGTGTCAGAGCTTCCCAGGATGGGAATTTGATATTCCTTTGGTTATTGTGTGATTCTCCACCCACTGTGACGATGCCCATGAACACTTGAACATATTCATATGCCTTATAGGTATGCCCCAGGTGAACTTCCTCCTATGTATCCCTCATCTTTGATACCTGGCACTAGTGATCCTCCCCTGCCACAGTTGTAACCCTTCTGTGGTCCAAAATTTCTTCAAAATTGAAACCAACAAAATAACTGAATACAATTAAAGGAAAATGATATAATAATGATAGTTTAAATAATAATGAATAAAATACTAAAAATTTAAAAAAGAATCCAAAATAATAAAAATGTAAAAATATAAAATTAAAAAAAATTTTTTGACATTATGTCCTTCATCACTGTAAGATCTATTGTCTTGTATGTAAAGTGACATTTTCTTCTGTTTATTCCCCCAGTGTCTTATTTTTTTCATTTTGTCTTCAAAGAAGCTTTAGGTTACAGAAAAGTCACACACAAAATATAGGTGAATCCCATATACCCAACATTCTCCCCCTTTCCCCCTTTCCCTTGTTAATAACATTTTACATGAGGATGGTACATTTGTTACAATTGATGTAAATAACAGGGCTCTTGAAAGCTCTGGAGACATCCAGACACTATAGGCAGGGCAGACAGCTCAGGAGTTTTGTGCCCTGCCAGCGGGCCCAACTTTGGAATTTATGTTCCCCAGTGTGACAGAGTTGGACTCAGTGGTGGTTTCCCTACACATGGCTCTTCTGCCCCTTCTATTTGAATTTATAGTTAGTACTCGATGTCCAAGAGACTTAAATCTTTGAGCTGTCCATGTACCAGTTGGGCCCTGAATCTCAATAGATTTGCAACACCTACTCTCCAGTTCACTGGACTCACCCAGGATAACTAACAAGGAGATGATGATTGACAGTGACCATCTTAAGGAAAAGAGAGAGTCTGCAACTGCAAGCAAGATAGTCCTATCCATCTGCCCCATGGGACCTAAGCCCCTCTCAATTAGAGTTGGAGTGGGCATCACCATCCCAGAATCCTCAGGATTGGGGAATGAATGATGGACTAGAGTAGACTTACTGTTATTCTACTATAGACTTATTGTGATCCTAGGAATGAAAGAACTCATCATTGATGTGGAGGCAGTGGCCACTGGAGGTTCTGAGAGGAGGGAGAGGGAAAAATAGGTGTAATTTGGGGCCTTTTTTGGACTTGGGAATTGTCCTGAATGACACTCCAATGACAGATACAGGCCATTGTATATCTTGTAACAACTTACAAAAATGTGTGGAAGAGAATGTAAACTACAATGTAAACTATAATCCACACTTAGTGGCAATGCTCCAAGATGTGTTCATCAATTGTGGCAAATGTACTATACAAATGAAGGATGTTGTTGATGTGGGAAAATGTGGGTGGGCTAGGGAGCAGGGCTTATGGGAATCCCCTATGTTTTTTATGTAATGTTTATGTAATCTAAGTTTTTTTAAAAAAGTATATTAAAAAAACAAAACAGAAAGAAAAATACTGGAAAAAAAACTTACTACGAAACCACATTAATCAAAATAGCATGGTACTGGCACAAGGACAGCTGTATAGAGCAATGATGTATAATCAAGAGCTTAGAAATCAAGCGTCATATTTATGGTCAATTGATTTTCAACAAGGTGACAAAGACCATACAATTAGGAAAGAATATTCTCTTCAACAAATGGTGCTGGGAAAACTGGATTTCCATTTGCAAAAATAAGAAGGAGGACCCCCACCTCACACCATATACAAAAATCAACTCAAAATGCATCAAAGACCATAAGAGCTAGAACTATCAAACTCCTAGAAGAAAACATAGAGAAGCATTTTAAGGACCTTCTGTTATGCAGTGGTGTCTTAGACTTTACAACCAAAGCATAAGCAACAAAAGAAAAAAATTGATAAATGGGACCTTATCAAAATTAAAACTTTTGTTCTTCAAAGGGCTTTAACATGAAAGTAAAAAGACAACCAGCACAATGGGATAAAATATTTGGAAACCACATATTTGATAAAGTATACATAAGGAATCCTTCACCTCAACATCAAAAAGATAGACAACCCAAATAAAAAGTGGGCAAAAGACTTGAACAGACATCTCTCTAAAGAAGATATACAAATGGGCAGAAAGTACACGAAAAGATGTTACTACATCATTAGCCATCAGGGAAATGAAATCAAAATCACAATGACATACCATTTCACACCCATTAAAATGGCACCTATAAAAAAATGGAAAATAAGTGTTAGAGAGGCTGCGGAGAAATAGGAAACATTCATTGCTAGTGGCAACGTAAAAATTGGTGCTGCCACTTTTGAAGACAGTTTGGCCATTCCACAGAAAGCTAAGTATAGAATTACCACATGACCTGGCAATCCCTCTATTAAGAATATACCCCAAAGAATTGAAAGCAAGGACTTGAACAGATACTTGCACACTGATGTTCATAGTGGCATTATCCACAATTGTCAAAAGATGGAAGCAACCCAAGTGTCCATCAACCAATTAATGGACAAATAAAATGTGGTATATATGTATAATAAAATATTATTCAGCTGTAAAAAGGAATGAAATCCTGATACATATGACAACATGAACTTTGTAGTCATTGTGTTGAGTGAAATAAGCCAGACACAAAAGGACAAATATTGTATGATATTACTGATGTGAAATAATTAGAATTAGCAAACTCATAGAGTCAGAATTTAGAATATAGGTTACCAGGGGATGGAGTGGTGATAGGGAGTAAGAAGTTATAATTATAGCCTATTATAAGGCTATAATTAAATGCTGAAAATGTTGGTGGCGGCTCTTTCTACAGAGCATTACATTCTTTTGAATATCATTTTGTAGTTGACAATATTTGACTTTTATGCATGAATTTGGTTCTTGGAAGCACTCATAAGCATTTTGAACCAAGTTGGTAAATAAAGTGAATAACTGATAAGATTTTTAAAAATGAGAGTCTATTGTTAAGCATAAATTTTAAAGTCATCTGACTGATTTCTTTGGTGCGGAGCCTATCAGTTATAAAGTGACTCTCAGCAGTTCATTTTACTTCAGCAAGCATTTTTTGGAGTACTTTCTATGATCCCATGCCCTTTTTCTTTGTGGGAAAGGTCTTCCAATGGTGAGGAGTCCAAGACTGTAAGGAACAGTATAAGGAAGCTAGATTAGTAATGAAGCTTGGCCTGGAGTTTGGGTATCAGGAAAACTGTTGAAGATTTATGTCTACATCTCTCTCTCTCACTCTCTCTCTTACACACACACACATACACAATACACACACACTTTTCCGTACACACTCCCCTGCACAGTAAATAAACATTATTGAAGACCTGTAACATGCAAGGCCCAGTGCTAAGCACGGTGTTCCAAATGAAATTATATTGGTTTGAGATTACTTACGAGCCTGGGATTATCCATCATTTCCTTTCTGTGTTCTCGGTACTTACTTGTTTGAAACGGTATTGAGAATTTGCCATCTGGGATTTCCCAGAATGCATTATACATGTATGTGCAACACATACATACGTGTGAATATATATCCATCTGTCCTTAAATCACCATACATTTTAACTAGGAGAAGATTTACTCCACGCTAACTAATAAGGCTGATTTTTCATGGTTCCAAATGAGAGAATTAACAAAAATTGTATTTTTGGCTGTTTGTGATGATAGACGAGGGAAAAAATAAATCCAGGACCTCTATCAATTACAGATTTCAGATTTGGATTATAATTCATGAATTAAGCCAAATAATATTGTCAATTGTCACCATTATCTATGATAATTTCATTTGTTCCCTTTAAAATTATGTTTACTGTACCTATTATAAATAAAGGTACTCTACCTATGTACTCATTCCTTGCCTCTGGCACTAATAATGCTTGCAGTGTTTGAGTATTCTAGGACTATTCAGTTTAAGTCACCTCTGAACATCTGGAGTCTAAAAGGAAGGATAGTAAAGTGGGTTCTGTAGAAAACTACACCTGCAGTTTCTCACTTTTTCTTCAGTGGGAAGTTTTCTTCCTTGGGAAATGTCTTGAATTAGGGACACTAGATGACTAGCTTCACAAGATAATTGCAAAAGGCAGATAGAGTAGTTGTTTTATGTAACTATTATAGGTGACTAAGGTCCCAGGGATTGTGTGTGTTCTCTAATCCAGGTGCCCCACCCAGGCCCCAAGTTTCATGCAGATCAAAGACATTTGGAGCAGCATCTGCTTCCTGAGGCTCCAGGACCCCTGGTCTAGGGAGACCAATCCTTAGCTTTCTAAGATGTTCAAAGATGATAACCCACTCAATTATAGGATGAATTTGGCTTGCGAGCCTGCTGTACTCATGGAGAGTGGGGCTTGGAACCTTTGCTATGAAAGAGGCTGTTAGCATAGACTTCTGCCAGGGCCTTACTCCTGGAACCCATTTCCTAAGTCCTGTCCAGATAGAAGAATTCAGGACAGACGTGGGATATTACTCTTACATAAATGTGTCTTGTATTCTCCCTAAAAATTAAAACAAACTTTATAGCAAAGCTGTTTAGTACAGTGATTAAGAATATGGACCTTGGAACTGACAGATCTGAGTTGGAATCCTGCCTCTGCCACTTACTAGTTTATGTGACTTAGTATCTCTGTAAATGTGGGAAATTTTCCTCATAGGAGTGATAAAAACTCAAAAGAGTTAAATCAACAGCCTGGAACAAAACAGGCACTTGACTTAATATTGTAGAAGTTGCTATTTTTTAGTCAAATAAAAAAAAATACTATTCTTTTTTGCATTTGATCAAAATATTCTGCTTTCCATGCCTGTTTTGTGGATGATGTCATCATCATGAATGTTACCATTACCAGTTTTGTTTTGAGAGCTAACATCATAGGTCAAACATTCTGCTAGATTCATCAGTGTTTCTGGGCATCATCTAAAGTGGTCTGTGGTTTGTCTGCTTGGAAGAGGGTCTTGGTTCTGGCCTAGATATACCGTTGGCTAATGGGCCACATTGACTAAAGGTGATTATGATGCCAGTGAATAGTGATATTATTTATGAAGATGATGACACAAACTCTTTCATAATGGAGATAGAATTCTCAGATCAGACCCATTTATTTTGGCGGCAAAGAATAGGCCCCGGATTCTGGACTTGCCTGCAAGGTACATGGACTGTCTCCTTCATTTTCTTCCATTCACTCTATGATTTAAGCACGAGGGACAGAGACATCTGCGGTGTATTCATCCTGTTTTTCCAGTCTATAGCCTTTCTTCCTCTTGTTGCACTCTATCCCCTGGAAACCCTTTCTTAGTTCTCTATGGTGCTTAGCTGCCTCAGCCTCATGAGGAAGGCTTGCTCTTCCCCAATTCTTAAAACCATGGATTCTTTGGGAGTTTTATAGATAGAAAAATATTTCTGACTCATCTCTTTCATGGAGGAAACAGATTCTCTGCGGTCTCTAATTGATTATTGATTTATGAACCTATCTACTACCTGCCCTCTTACTTCAAGAATTCTGACAGACAGGTAGTACTGAGTGGTATTGGTGTAAGTGGCAGGGAGACATTTGCCACGTGAGTGCCTTATGTGTGTGTATATGTGAGTGTCTGCAGCTTTAGAACTTCCCTTTGCCTAAATGTAAGGCTGACCTTTCAAGTTAGGCTAGGCTGTGTTACCTTGGCTTTCAGCTGCTTCTTTCTCCTGCTCAAGACTGATAGTGATTGGAGTTCAGCTGAAGCAAAGCCCAGTCCAAATCAGGTCTTCAAGTAAAGTCATAGCAAGTTGAGTCAAGTACTTATGAGCCAAGTTCAAACCTGTCAGCTGTAGGACAGGTTCTCTGCTTATTAGTTCCACAACTCAGCAATCTGGAGCCTGGGCCGAGCTATTTGTCAAACAGCATTGTAAGTGATAAGGCAGGCTGGATATCTATTTTGAGAATGGTAGTGAAGGGAGGGCCATCTAGATATTAACTCTGTGGTCCCTACTCTAAGATACCAAGCAGCTGACTGGTCTAACTTCTTTCTGCAGAGGACTATGCTTCAACCCTAGCCAGCTTGAGAAGAGAGTCCCATGTGCTTTACCTTCTTATACCCAAGTAAGATTTGTAGGTGCTGATATGTGCTGGACCTTTGGGGAAGGAATGGGGAAAAGAGATCAAGTCCATATCTAATACTCCTTCTCCAGACACAGCCTCAATAAGAGCTAGCCCTCAAACTTTTTGTCAAATGTGAATGATAAATATTAACATTTATGGTAATATTCCTCAATATTACTTCTTCATCTTTTAAAAAAATGTTCCTGTATTATTTCCTTTCAGGATTTTTGCATCTGGCCAAGATGAAGTGATGTGGATCAGATTTATGCTCACTGTTATCAATTAAAATCTGGAGGTGGGGAGGAGAATGAAACAAGTTTTCAAATGTTGGATAACAGGCAGCATAGGGACAACAAATAATGGGAGCTCCATGATTGCCTTCACTTAAAGCCTGAAGAGAGTTTCTAGGCTGCAGCAGAAGGAGGGGAAATGCAGGCCGGGTCAATTCATCAAGGACATAATTCTAAATGTTACATGAAGCAAAAAGCTGATAGAACATCAAGAAGAGAAAGTCAGTTATGTCAGAAATTTAGAAGCCCTCTCTCAATAATTGATAAAAACAAGTAGAAAATTGGTAAGGATGCAGAAGTCTTGAACAATTGTATCAACGAACTTGACCTGATTGACATTTATAGAAGATTTTACTCAACAACAGCAGAAGACACATTCTTTTACACACACATGGAACATTTACCAAGATAAACTCTGGGCCATAAAACAAGTCTCAATAAATTAAAAGGACTCAAATCTTACAAAATATGTTCTCTGATTATGATGTAATTAATTGGAAGCGAAGAGAAAGGGAAGAATTAGCGAGACTAGTTATGAAGCTTTTGGAATAGTGCAGACAAGGAGATGAATTGCTAAATATATTTTTAGTGTGATCAAATTTATCGTTATTTATGTAAATAAGGAAACAAATCAGGATAAACCTTTTTATCAAATCATGTGTTTTTAGGCTTAAAAATATGGTAATTTTACCATATGCCTAAGTACCTAATATGGTAGACATATTAAGCACTGAACAGATGCCTATTAATTCGTGGATTTTAATTCTTGTATTGAGAGGACTGAAAGTTTGCAGCCTTCTTGAAGGGTCTAAGATCATCTCATTTTGTTCTCTGGGACTGGTGGGTGGAAAGGCACCTGGGAGCTTTTCCAGCCTGAAGTTTTAATTGCGAGCTGGCCAAACCACCTGGGGCTACTGCAGCACTGATGCCCTCCCAGTGTTCTTATGCTGCTGGACTGTGTTACTAATACCAGTCATGACAAAAGCTGGGGAGCATCCAGAATGCTTGGCACAGTGCACAGCAAGGAGCTGGTTTCCAGCCACTTCTATGAATGTGTCAGTGCTCCTCCCAGCTCTCGGCACAGGCCAGGCCCCTGACCACCTCTCCTACCTGCTGGCTGGGACACAGCTGGGTTCCCCAACATTGATTTAGTGTCTGGAAAATACTATTTATCAAGGAAATTCAGGTCTCTAGGGAAGCATTGAGGGCCTCACCAGAAGGGAATTTTCTTCAGTTGAGAGAATAAGGTCTGAAGTAGACTAAATTTGGATTTGATGCTCCTTTTGTTACCTGGCTAGCTGTGTCACCCTGAGCAAGTGATTGAACCTCCCTGACTCTGAGTTTCCTAAAATGTAAAATCAAGATTCATTCATTCATTCACTCACACACACAAAATGTATTTATTAAGCATCAGCTAGGCATTATGTTAGGTTCTAGGAAACACTGGTGAATGAATAACATGATCTTTGCCTTCAGAGTATGTACAGTCTAAGGGAGAGGAATAATAAATACCCCTGTGTTATTCTACAGAGAAATAAGAAAAGGTGTGTGAGGTGCCTGCCTTGGTCATCTTTCCTACCACTACTTTTTCTGGAAACTTCCCATCCCCTTCTGTGCTCTTCCCACAGTTATTTGGTCCAGGTGTTGAGACCTGATTCAATCTAAGCCAATGAGTACCTTCCTTGGAAATTGAATATTAGCACTATGTGATTCCATTCTCAGTCACAGCCTGGTGTCTTGAATGGAGGAGATATTAACTCCAGAAGTATGAGCAGCCATGAGAGCAGCCATGTAGCTTAGGAAAAGAGGAAGAGAAGAGATGACAAGAGTCCTGACAGATGGCACTACCAGGCTCCAATCCCTTGCTGACATCCAACTGCATCCCTGCCCTTGGGTTTTGTAACCCACCCTCCTTTGCTTACCAATATATTACTTATGCTTAAATTAGCTCAAACTAGTCTCTGTATACACTGAAGTTACTCAATAAGTGGTGCTCAAACTGCCACCTACTCTGGGAAACCTTTCTTGATATCTTCTCTCTTCCGAAAAAAAAAACTGCTTACTTCTTTGAGTTACCTGCTTATCTAATGCACACTCATGCTGTTGCTCTAATCACACTAGTGTGTAATATTTTCGTTTATATATCTTCTAAACTACTCTTTGAAGGCAGGGGCATGCCTTATTTTTCTTGCTATTTCAGACCCTATGTAAGCCAAGCATATAGTATGAGGTCAAGGAAAGTTTGTTGAACAGAACCAAACTAAACTTTAAGATCTTTTAGTTGAAAAGTGTTTTTATATAATTGTTTCATTTTATCCTCATAATAGCCATTAGAAGTATTACTATCCCTATTTTTGCATTTGATTAAATAGACTCAAAGAGGTCAGCTGAGTTGCTTGAAATCACACAGATAGGAAGTGGTGGAATGTACTCAAACCTAGGCTTCCTGACCTGAAATCTACTCTTCTTTTTATTAGAACCACATACTTATTTATCTAATGGTCACTGTGGTAGACAGACTAGTGTCCCCCACCAAGGATGTCCATGTCTTAATGCCAGGCTCCTTACATGGCAAAAGGGACTCCTTACATGGCAAAAGGGACTGCAGATGAATTAAATTAAGGACCTTGAGATGGGGAGATTATCCAGGATTATCTAGTAGGGCCTAATGTCATCACAATGGTCCTTATAAGGGGGAGGCAAGAGGGTCAAAGTCAGAGAAAGGAGAGGTAATAAAGGGAGCAGAGGTTGAAACGATGTGATTTAGAGAAGGAGAAAGGGGCCATGAGCCACACAATGCAGGTGGCCTTTAGGAGCTGGAAAAGAGAAGGAAGCAGATGCTCTGCTAGAGCCCCCAGAAGGAAGGCAGCTCTGCCAACATTTTGATTTTATCTGTAAGACTCATTTTGGATTTCTGACCTATAGAACTGTAAGAGAATGCATTTGTATTGTTTTAAGCCACTGGGTTTGTGTTGTTACAATGGCAATGGAAACAGTCATAATTTATTATTAGTCTTTCTCAGTGCTGCATACCTTTATATATCTACTGACAACATGGCTCCTGTCTGTTAACTTCCCAGGTCCTGTGGCCAGGGCCAACTCATGCCTTCACTCATCAATTTTAGGGTAATAGTGGTGTAGTTTGATATGTGCCTGTTGATTGATTTGAGTAATATTGATGTAGACACTCACTAAATATCTCTTGGTGATTTATATATATTCTGGATTCCATAAATGCAAGTTTCTAAAATTAGATTTTAAAAATGACTTCATAATCTTCATCTGAGCCTCTCTGATTTCTGGGTTGATGTTTGCTTGTCATTTCTCCATTGGAGAACCATTGTAGAGATTAATTTAGTGTAGAATAGAAAACATCAGACAGGATTTCTAAAGGGCCAACATGAAGTCTTTCTGTAGCCCAACCAGTGTGTCACAACCTTCGATCTGAACATGTGTGAACTACTGAACGTTCCAAACCTAGATGTCTGCCTATATTCCTTATTCCTACAATTTTACATCACACACACAAATCCATCACTTCCTTCCTTTGCATTCCTCCAGCCTTTTGTTTACCTATTGGAAAAAGGGGTGAGACAGTGACTGTATCAGACAGTATTTTCATAAGACAAATACTGTTTTGCTTTGTTTGGGAAGAGTGAACTATCCTACTGCTTTATTCACAGGTCTCATATTTGGTTTTTAAAAAGGAGAATCAGAGGAGTCTGGAGATTTGTGCTGAGTCCTATTCTAATATGCTGTTAGTGCATAGGATGAATTGTCTTCCTAGGTGTCTACTGGGCCAGGGAAGAGAACTACACTTAATGAGCAGGCTGCCTTCCTCTTTTTTCCATTAGATAGAAAGGATGATCATAAAATATGCAAATGCAACACTGGGATGAGCTAATGACATCTTGAAGGAAAACAGACATTGTCAGAAAATTTAACATGGAGAGGGCTATGTGGAGGTAGATGAGCCCCAAAGCATGATTTTTCTGTAAACCTATAACTTCTCTAATTAAAAAAAAAAAAAGAATATGCCACAGTTATTTCTTTGTTCAAATCAAATACCTAAAAAATATTAAAATCATTCTGTATGTATTCATAAAGTAAAACCTGTGGGATTAATCTTTTAGCATACGATTACCGAAATCAGAAGTAAATGTGAGTGTAATATTGGACCAAATAATTATTTCTTTTTAAAATCTTAAAGCATTTATGTTTGTAGCTTTTCCCTTTGGTCTCACCATAAGCTCTGAGGTGGTCCGCAGTGACATTATTCCTTTGAAATGGGATGAGCTATTTTCAAAAGGCTTATTTAAAGGCACAATCAATAAATGGAATTTATGCTGAAACACCCCAGAAAATTACTAAAGAGAGATACTGAATAATAGGAAAGGAAAAAAGATCTTATAGGACTTTACATTCCTTCATTCCATCAAACAATATTTATTGAGCACTTACTGTATGCTACACAGTATTCCAGGTGATTAAGGCGCAAAATAGAAAACATTCCTGCTTTAAAGGAGTTTATATTCTAAGGATGGGGATGGTAAATAAACAGTTAATAAGTGAATAAATACATGATATGACCACATGGTGATGAGTACTGTGGGGGAAAATAAAGCCAGATAAGGAGTACTGGGAGTTGGAGGGGGTCTATTTTATATAGGGTGGTCAAGGAAGGCCTAAATGAGATGACATTCGGGCAAAAACAGATGGAAATGAGGGTTTAAGCCATGCTCCCAGGGGAAAAGTTTTCTAGACAGAACAAGGGCAAAGGACCTATGGTAAGAGTTGTTTGGTGCATTTAAGGTAAAACAAGGAGCCAGTGTGACTGGAGTAGAGTGAGCAAGGAAGAGGGGAAAGAAGATGAATTTGCTTTGAAAGGTGGTGAGAGAGAAGATCTTATTTTAAAAAGCAGTAATTTGATAGGAAAGTTTTGAGGTCTAAGCTAGTCAAATGAGAAAGCTACTTCACAGAATGTATTGTATGTCAGACAGAGGTGAGGGTGGAGCATATGCTGGCAAACCTCGGCTAAAACATCCTTATTTGCCCCCTATTTTGGAGAGAATAGATGAAATGGCAATAAGAGAACAACCAGGAAGAGAAATCAGATTTTAGTGCAGAACCAATAAAGTTATTATTATTTGCTTATTATGTGCCAGGAATGTATTGAGCACTTTAAATATATAATCCCTTAAATCATATTATCATCATCCATATTTTATAGGTTAATTACAGAAAGGTCAAGAATATTGCCTCAAACCAAATTTCCAGGATTTAACCCCAGGCAGTCTGGCTCCAGAGTTTGCTCTCTTGACCACAGTGGTAGTGTATTAGTCAGGGTTCTCTAGCAGAGCTGGCAGGAGATATCTATAAATATTATGTAATTGTATAAAATTACCTCACCATGGGGATACATGAGTCCAAATTCCATAGGGCAGGCTGCAAGCCAGGAACTCTGATGAAGGTTCTTGATGAGTTCCCCAGGAGAAGGTGTCTGTCTAAACCAGAGATGGGAATTCTCTCTTCTGAGTGCTGAAATCATTTTTTCTTTTAAGGCCTTCAACTGATTGGATGAGAAGTCTCTCATTGCTGAAGGCAATCTCCTTAGTTGATTGTAGGTGTAATCAGCCATAGATGCAATCAACTCACAGATGACTTAATTCCATGAAATGTCCTCACAGTACAATTTGGCCAGTTCTTGCTTGACTAAACAACTGGGCACCATTACCTGGCCATGTTAATCAGCCTAACCATCACAGTCCACCCTTTGACAACTTGGCAGCCACACACATCACCTTAAACCATATTTAATCTCTAAATAAAAACAATAACAGACAGTGCATAAGGCATTCTGTAAGTCCACAGATGGTAGATTTGGCAGAAGCACTGTGTGCAGGGAAGACAAACCCATATCCAGAGTATGTGTCTATTCTAGTTAGAACAAATTACTGCCCCTTCCATAATGGAAGTGGTACAATGTAATCAACCTGCCACTAGGTAGCAGGATGATCACCTTGGGAATGGTGCCATATCAGGAGCTGAGTATGGGTATCTGCTGCTGGCAGATTGGGTGTTCAGCAGTGGCTGTAACCAACTCAGTCTTGGTGAGGGGAAGTCCATGTTTCTAAGCTCATGCATAACGCCCATCTCTACCACCATGGCCACTTTGTTCACGAGCCCTTTGGGCAATGACGGGAGTGTCTGGGGAAAGAGGCTGACTGGTATCCACAGAATGAGTCATTTTATCTACTTAATTATTAAAATCTTCCTCTGCTGAAGTCACCCTCCTTTGATCATTCATATGGGACACAAATATCTTCATGTGTTTTGCCCACTCAGAAAGTTCTATCCAAATACCTCTTTGTCACCAGTTTTCCAATCTATTCAAGTCCCTGACCATCCAAGCCAAACCGTTGAATCAGTGTACAAACACACCTCAGGCCATTTCTCCTTCCAAACAAAATGAACAACCAGGTGCACTGCTCAAAGATCCACCCACTGGGAGGAATTCCCCTCACCACTGTCCTTCAGGGACATCCCAGAAAGGGGCTGCAGTACTGCAGCTGTCCACTTTCAGGTGGTACCTGCATGTAGTATACAACCATCTGTAAACCAGACCTGAGTTTCTTTTCCTCAAGAGGCCATAGTTGTGGGCTGGGAAGGAGAATGTAATGTGGCAGGAGTGGAGACCATGGGCATTTGGGCCACTTCCTCATGTAACTTACTTGTGCCTTTAGGACCTGCTTGAGACCTATCTTGTAGACCATTTTATGATGGAATGCTGCTGTACACACCCAACTTTATGGTTTTTCCAGCTTGTGATAGGCAAGTTAGCTCTCATGGTAACTTGGCGGGCCATGGTTAAGTGTTCGATCTCTACTAAGGCTCAGTAGCAGGCCAAAAGCTGTTTTTCAAAAGTAGAGTAGTTATCTGCAGAGTTATCTGGTAGGGCTTTGCTCCAAAATCCTAAGGGTCTGCATTGTGATTCTCCTATAGGGGCCTGCCAAAGGCTCCAGATGGCATCTCTATTTGCCAACAGCACCATTGGATCTGCTTAGTCATATTGCCCAAGTGACAGTGCAGCTTGCATAGAAGCTTGTACCTGTCACAGAGCCTCCTCTTGTTCCAGTCTCTACTCAAAACAAGCAGCTTTTCTGGTTGCTCGGTAAATGGGCTGGAGTTACACACTCAATATGTTGTCTCCAAAATCCAAAGAGGTCAACTAGGCATCATGCTTCTTTTCTGGTCATAGGAGAGGCCAGGTGCAACAGTTTATCCTACACTTTAGTACGGATTTCTTGACATTCCCCATACCACTGGACACCTAGAAATTTCACCAAGTTAAAAGACCCCTGTATTTTTGTTGTATTTATGTCCCATCTTCTCTCATGCAAATATCTTACCAATAAGTCTAGAGTAGTTTCTACTTCTTGCTAACCAGCTCCAATCAATATGATATCGTCAATAAAATGGACCAGTGTAATGTCTTGTGGGAGGAAGAGATGATCAAGTTCCCTGTGAACAATATTATGACAGGGCTGGAGAATGAAGGTATATTGCTGGCCTTGCCAGCTGAAAGCAAATTGTTTCTGATGATCCTTACTAATGGCAATTGAGAAAAAAAAGCGTTTGCCAGATCAATAGCTGCATACCATGTACCAGGGGATGTGTTGATTTGCTCAAGCAATGTTACCACATCTGGAACAACAGCTGCAGTTGGAGTCACCACCTGGTTAAGTTTACAATAATCCACTGTCATCCTCCAAGATCCATTTGTTTTCTGCACAGGCCAAATAGGAGAGTTGAATGGGGATGTGGTGGGAATTACTACCCCTGCACCCTTCAAGTTCTTGATGGTGGCACTGATCTCTGCAATCCCTCCAGGAACCTTTTGATTTACTATTTTGCTAGGCAGGGGCAGTTCTAGTGGCTTCCACTTGGCCTTTCCTACCATAATAGCCCTTACTGCACAAGTCAGCGAACCAATGTGGGGATTCTGCCAGTTGCTGAGTGTGGCTGTTCCAATTTCACATTCCAGAACTGGAGAAATAGCCACAGAATGGGTTTGGGGACCCACTGTTCCCACTGTGAGACAGACCTGAGCTAAAGCTCCATTGATCACCTGATCTCCATAAACCCCTACTCTGACTGGTGGAACAGTGATGTTTTGGGTCTCTCCTGGAATTGTCACTTCTAATTATCCCAAAAATGCCTGATCCTTTCCTTTTCCCCAGTGCACAGTTACCCTGGTAAAAGGCTGTAGGTTCTTTGGAGAAGATTGGGAGGAAGATTAACAGCATAAATTTTTGGCAGTGTAACAGGGTCCTCCCCCAAGGGGACCTGGCCTTTTCCTCATTCAAGTGGCTCTGGGTCTGTAAACTGTATTAAGATTGGGAATTAAGGATCTATGACTCTTTGCTTCTGTAATCCAAGTTAGACTTTTGTTCGCTTGACTTAGAACTCTTCTGCTTATATAGATCAAGTAGGAATTTAATAGACTGCCCATCTATTTTACTTCTAGGTATACCATGATGCCTAGATGCCATAGAGCTCTGCAACTCAGACTATTTTGATTGCTGCTTTGAGTCTGATATTCATTGCGGCCGCCACACCCCCTTATCTTCATGATTAATTGCTGCCTCTTGGCTTCTGCCAACCCAGTATCCTATCATCCCCATTGTGTTTAAGGATCCCAGTTCAGTGACAGCAGCTCCCAAGGTAATAGCTGACCTGCAGAGAAGAGCAACCATAGAGCTCTTCAGGGACAATGGAGTTAGTCTCACAAATTTATTCTTCATGGTCCTGGTGAAAAGTGGGTCCTTTAGATATTCCTGGGGTGGGTGAACAGGTCTTACATGATAAATCCATTCTAACATTCCAATCTCTCTAAGCCTTTTGATACCCTCATCTAAGCTCCACTAGGGCAGTTCTGGCATTTCAACCTCAGGTAATGCCAGCCATCTTTTGATTCGTGTTTCAACCAGCCACCCGAAAAACTGTTAAAGCCCTTTCTAACCCCTTGAGCTAAAACATTGAATCCAGAATCTCTGCTTAGTAGGCCTGTATCAATAAATTCAGCCTGATCTAACTTTATATGCCTTCTGCCATTATCTTACACCCTTAATATCCATTCCCACACGTATTACCCTGATTTCTATTTATATAAATTGGAAAACCCAAGCATTTCTTTTGGAGTATAGCGTACTACCTCATGGGTCACACTTCCTACTGCACTTTGGGGGCTTGTTGTGACCTTAGTCTAGTTACAGGGCTGGAAGAAAAGAGAGGTGGTGATGGTGGGTAATGAGAAGCATTAGAAGTATCTTGCAAGCCAGTTATCTCAGGGCATTCCATTGAAGTTTCATCTGGTGAGACAGGATTAATCTCTTCAGGTGGAGGTTGGATAACAGAATCCTTGGGGCAGACTGGAGCTCAGGTGGCTCTTTTCTCAGGGCAGACTGGCGGGGGAAGCTGTTTCCTCAGGGCAGTCCATTACAGGTTTATCTGGCAAAGATTCAGCAGAATTTAGGATTTCAATGTCCCACCTCCATCACTATATCAATCCATATATCTCCAACCTGATTTTCACAATTCCATTCCTTTCCAATCCATGCTTTTATTTTAAGAGCAGACACCCTGCAGGGTTGAAATTTTAGTTTCTGTTGTAAATCTGCTACTCCTACAATGAGACTCAGGGTCTGGTTTTCAGAGATCTCAAATCTGAGGCTTCAGGAAACAAGATTTTCTTTCAGGGCACACATATAAACTTTATACATCATTCATGTGGTGCTTAAGTTGCAAATTTGAAGGCTTCAGCTCATACCTTTCTTTTATAACTGTATCCAGTGTGTTTAGGAACAACCAGCCGACATCACTGAATTTTTTAACTCCACAAAACTCTATTAAGGTATCAAAAACACTCTCACCCAGAGCCTTGCCTCTTATAAGCATGAAAGTAGCCATATCCAGTGGTGGCATCTTGCATATCTCTATTGCCAACTCACCTCATGGCCTATCAGTGGCCTCTTGATTATTGGAAACAAAGTCATTAGTTCCTTTGAATCTAATCAGAATAGAGAACCAATTGCAAAACTCCAGAACCAATTCCCAACAGGAGATATCTGTAAATATGAGATTTTATGAAATTGTTTCACGTGACCATCGGGGTGCATGATCCCAAATTCTGTAGGGCAGGCTGCAAGCCAGGAACTCTGGTGAAGGTGCTTGATGAGTTCCCCAGGAGAAGCTGTCTGTCTGAGTAGAGATGGGAATTCTCTCTTCTGACTGCTGAAATCATTTTTCCTTTCAAGGTCTTCAACTGATTCAATGAGGTGTCTCTTGTTGCTGAAGGCAATCTTCTCAGTTGATTGTAGATTTAATCAGCCATAGATATAGTCAATTCACTGATGATTTAATTTCATGAAATGTCCTCACAGTACAATTTGGCCAGTTCTTTTTTTTTAAGAAAAATAATTTATTGAAGTATATCATTCATACACAAACATACATAAACAATAAGTGTTCAGTAAACATTGTGAACTAACTAAACAAACATGCATAACACCATACAGGGTTCCCACACATCACCCCACCACAAATACTTTACATTCTTGTGAAACATTTGTTAACAAATTATGAAAGAGCATTGTCAAAGTTTTACTACTAACTATAGTCCATATCTTACACTCCTATACATTTTTAAAAGGATTTATTTACTTTTATCCATTTCCCACCCCCACCCCCCGCTTTTGCTGTTTTTGTGTCCATTCACGAGGCAACTCTCTGTGTCTGTTTCCTGCCCTCTCTTCTCATTCTTCTCCTCCTGTCTTCACTGAGATTCGAGCCTCAGAACCTCCGATGTGGGAGAGAGGTGTCCTACCACCTGCGCCACCTTAGTTCCTGGTTTTTCGGTGCGTCTTGTCTTGGCTCTCCCTTGTGTCAGTCTCCTGTTATGTCATCATCTTGCTGTGTGGCTCTTGGGGCCTCGCGGTGTACCCGCACATGGGGCCTGATGGCACATCCACGCATGGGGCATGGCGGCTCACCCGCGCATGGGACCTCGTTGTCCACATGTCTTCTATATTTTTCTTTTTAAATTTTTACTGGGAGGTCCCGGGGATCGAACTCAGGTCCCTCCATATGGGAAAAGGATGCCCAACCATTTGAGCCACATCCGTCCCCCTGCTATATCTCTCAAGGTTGACCAAAGATACTTAGAGTTACAGTTTTTTTCCCATACAGGATGGTCATATAATAAATCAGGCTTAGTTTATCACCAGCATTCTAAAAACCAGACCTAGGGAGAAAAACTAGGTCTGAGGACACAAGCATGGTTTCTAATATAGCGAATGTTTAGCCTACCCTGATTATCACAAAATCAGGACAGTGAGAGTATTCACATGGCCAGTTCTTGCTTGACCAAACAAGTGACCAAGTTGACACATGAGCAAACCATCATGGTAGGTAGTGCCTCTATTCTAAATAAGAGAAACAGCTGGTTGCTAAAGAGGATTTGGAAACCCAGGTTCTGTACAATTCAGATGGCCTAAACATCCACTGTGTGCCCAGAATTAAGTAGGATTCATCTGTTAAGCTAGAAAAGGTAGGCACCTATAATTCTGCCACATCCTAGCAGTTTGCTGAACTCTATGTATACAGTTGGCTTCTAAGCCTGTACTACCTGAGACATGAGATTCCAAAAGGTGTAGAAAATTAAGGAACATTTTGATTTCTAAACAACTGGCTGGATATGATCATAATGAATCACTACTTAGGAAGGTGTTAAAGAAGATCCAAGGTCAGCCCTGGGATCTTGGGTCCAAATCCTGTATTCATCACCTGGTCCTCTATTGCTTAGTGCTGCCAAGAATAAAGGGGTTTTGTCTGAGATGACAATATCCAGTTATGCTGGAGCACTGTGGGGATGAGGGCACTCAAGAAAATGCCAGCTCCCAAGAATGCAGAAAGGATCTTTAGGGATCCAAGGATCCAAGGCAACAGTGACTGAGGTGTCCCCAGCTATTTTTCCAAACAATACTGAAAATAGAGTTAAATGAAAGAATAATTAAATTTTGTTTTTTCTTTCTTTTCAAGGAGAATGGTCACAGCTAGTCAACACTAGACTTGATGTATCCATTTGATTTTGGTCAGGAAAATAGAGTTACTATGAGTATTATGGAAATAGGGATTTAATGTAGGAATCAGAGATATCTGAACATGGGAGGAACTGAGAAGTTTTCTAACATGATTGCAATTGTCTGATCAGAAGATTGGGCAATAAGTCACTGAGAAGAAATCCTAGAAGCTACCACTTCTGGCTGCCTAACCTACTTGTGGGAATAGTGGCTTCCCCTTAGTTTCCCCCTCCAAACATCTTTCATTGACAAACTGTAAACTGGGGCCATATAAGGAAGTACTTCTAAGAAATGTAGACCCCAGACTTAGGAGGGAGCAGTGGTGGTGACGGTGCCAAGTTTGCAGCAATCTGGCGGGCCTGGTGAAAATCTCAAAGACTGTGAGGATCAAAGTGATGAAGATAGAAACTCATCCATTTCTATATTCGCTATTCCAATGCCCTCACCAATACCTCCAATTTTGGCCTGCATCATTATATTATACTTGCTGCATTGGAATACCCATTTTGGATCAGTCCAACCATCTATATCCTCCTGTGGTCTACACATAGAGGAAATCATTAAACTTCAGTTTTACCCAAACACATTTTTCACCCCCCGGTAACTGTTCTAAATTGTTATAACTTTCTTTGAGCCATAAGTCAAACACCAACCTCAGTGTCTATTTCATGATGATGAAAATAATGATCATTTCTTAATTTCCTGTGACACCTTTACAAACTTATCTCCATCTGCACTCTTCCTGATCTCACCTTCTCTTGCAGTGTGAAGAGTCCCAACTCTGGTCCAAGACTAATCCCAGGTGTCCTAGATTCATCATCTCCCATGTTCTCATGGAACTTCCTTCCTCCATCCATCAATCTCTCTTTTTATCTCTCTCTATATTTCCTCTTTCTCCTTAGAATAAAAGCATGCTCAAGTCTCTGCTATCTTACAAATCATTCATTCCTTGATCTCCTGCCATTTCTTTCTTTTTCTGAAAATTGAAGCCTCTTGAAAGACTAATCTCTCCTTGGCTCCTCTTTCTTCCCTCCTGATTTTACTAAGTCCATTTCAGTATGTTTTTGATGCCTTTCCCCACATTTCACTGAAATATTAAAAATTAAGGTCACCCTAATTGCTTCTTCAATGGCCATTTTTCAGTCCTAACTTTCTTGGCCTCTCTGTAGTATTTGAACATTTGATAGCTCCTTTCTTGATACTCTCTCCTCATGTGACTTCCTGTAATTCCACTATTTTCTAGTTCTCTTGTTATTTTTTTCATTTCACTCTGATATACTATTCTTTCCTTCATGCACACTTAAAGATTGTATACCCCTTGTGTTCCATCTGAAATTTTCTTCTTTTATTTCTCTATCCATATTTTATGAGCAATTCATTCATATTCACAACTCCACAACTTCAGCTATTACCTAATTTGATTATGACTCATAAATCTACCTCTTTCCTACACTTCAGACTAATATATCCAACTGCCCATATCTCTACTTATATGTTGTTTGAGGCAGACTAAATTGCTATAAGAAAAAGGCTCTAAAAATTAATAACTTAGACCAATATATTTACTTCTCTATCAGATAAACAGCCCAAAGAGAGTGTTGTAGCTCAGCAAACAGCTCTGATACATGCAAGGACCCAGGCTGATGGGGCTCTGCCAACCTCAATTTATTACTTCCAAGGTCATTCTGGTCATCACCAAGCCATTCAGTAGTAAGGGAGAAAGAACATAAATTCACTTAAATGAGTGAGAAGAAGTTAAACACTTTGCTCTTTGTCACATTACCATTGGCAAGATCTTAGTCATCTGCCCACCATGCTGCTACAAGGGGTACTGGGAAATGTAGTCCTAAAGGAGGGTTAGGCAGCCACATCCTAGTTACTATTAGGTGGATAAAGGAGAAAATGGATTTTGGTAGGCAACTAGCTGTCTCTTCTAAATATATCAACATTTATAAAATGGACTTCATAATTTCCCCATTTCAATTTTCACTTCTTCCTATAGTCCTTCTCTCCATTTATCACAGTCCACCTAGTTATACACACCAGAAACCCAAGAGTTATCCTAGACTCCACTCTTTCTCACTTCCCAAAGTCAACACAATCATCAAGTTCTGTTAATTCTAGTTATTAAGTATTTCCTTGAACCATGTACTCTCCATTCCCACTGCCAACTATTTTTCTTACCTTGCTTTCTGAAAGAGCTTGCTAAGAGATCTCTATTTGCCTCCAGTCTTGCCTCTAAATAATCCACTGCCCAATCTCCAGAATGAACTTTCTGAAATACAAATTGAATCATAGGACTCTCAAGGCCATAATCTTTCAGTAGTTACTTAATATGATTAGGAAGCTCTTCATGAGTAGGTGCTCAATAAATATTCATTGAATGAATGAATAATCTGGCCCTAGCCTACCTCTCTGGTCTTGTTAGCCACCACTCCCCTGCACCTACCTATGAAGTAATATATTGATGTTCTGTAAGTTCTTTGTACTCACAGTATTGTTTTGTGCTCCTATACTTTCACTGGAACTACTCTTCCTATCTTTAGTGTCCTTCCACTATTCTCTTTCTCCTGTAAGACTCAATTAGTTCAAATACTGCCCCATTTGGAAGCCTTCCTTGCCTCACAAGGAATGTGTGCATACACTATAGTGCTGATCATACTCTGCTATAATTTTGTCTTTATGTACATCATTCAACATATATTTATTAAGAGTTTATCATATGTCAGGCATAGCCCTGCTGCCCTTATGTAGCTTTCAGGTTAGCAGGAAAATTGATATTAAACAATGCACAAATAAATATAAAATACAAATTGTGAATGCTATACAGAAAAATTATAGGACACTAGGAGACAGTATAACAGGACACCTAATTTAGGGGAGGGGTTAGGGACCAGGAAAAGCTTCTTTGAGGAAATCACATTTAAGTTAAAACAAAACAAAACGAAACCTGAAGTCTAACTTTATATTTGCTGTCTCCACTTTCTCACTTCCATTTACTTCTCAATCCACTACTTTAACCCCTGTCCTGTAAGTGTTAGCAGGCCTTCTTCCCTTTGCCTCAAAAGACCTGTGTGTGCCCTCTTCCCTGCTAGTGGTGAAATTCTCATCATCCTTTAAGATTCAGTTTCAGACTCATCCCCTCTATGAAAACTTTCCTGACTCCCTCAGGCAAAGTTAGTCATCCCCTCCCCGTGTTTCCATAACATTTTGAATCTGCCTCTGTTGTAGCACTAAGCTCCTTGACTGAGAGCCCCCTGAGTTCCTATACTTCCTGCATCCTGCCGCACCGGTGTTCCCTTGGGAGCTTTTGTTCAGGCTAAACACTCTCTTTTCCTTCAAACATTCCCCTTAAGGTTTGTAGTCCTAATGATTTCCCTCTGAATGCATTTCAGTTTACCAATACCTTTCTTAAAATGTGTCAGCCTTAGTTGAACACAATCTTAAAGGTATTCTCTAGCTGTGTAAGCTGGAGGTGGACCATTACCTCCCTCATTCTAATGCATCCTAAGATTGTATTGAATTTTCTGGCAATTACATAACATATAACTGTGTTGACTGTGGAGAGAGAGACTACTGCTAAACCAATTCAATCTTATCCTATACTTGTACTGCTGGTTTTTGGGACCCAGGCAAAGAACTTTACATTTGCTCCTTTTACTCTTCTCATTATATTCAGCCCACCAATCCAACCTAAGAGCTTTTTTGGAAAACTGTTTTGACCTGAAGGTATTTATTATCCTTCCCAGCTTTCTGTCACCTTCAAATTTGATGTATCTATTTTATAAATCAGCATTCAAGTCATTAATAAAAATGTTGACTAGAATAGGGTGTGGTGGAACTCTAGCATGACACTGTAATCTTTCTTAAGAAAGATGCTAATTCACTCAACTCTACATTTTGTTTAGTTAATTATATCATTACCCATGGACCCAAGATTTCTTCAACTCACCCGCAAGGGTAAGAGATCTTGCCAAATGCCCCCTTGAAGTTCAATGACACTCCCTTCTCAGCATAATAGAAAATATTATAATGTAAATTAAAATTAGGAATGAACACACTTTTAATGAGATAAGATGCATTGGCCAATGAATATTGATGGATTTTATGTAAAACATGACTAAGCAAGTAGCACCAGAAACAAAGAAGTGTGATTGTTAGGAGACAAGACTTTTAGAAGAAAATTTTGTAAGTAGAGAAACTGGGAAAACCGGCAGCAATATGAATGGCTTGTAGAAGTGACCATGAGAAAATTCCCACTTAAAATTGGGAACACAGAAAATAATAGGAACCAGCTGAGGGAAGGGCTCAAACAGGGTTTTGTTACTTATCTTCCTCATTTAAGCATTGACATAACCTCAGAGAGGTAGTAACTTGTCTGAGGTCTCACAGCTGGTGGTAGAGCTGTTATGTGGACCCACATCTCTCTGACTGTAAAAGCCTGGGAGTTTCTACTATATCAGTTTGCCTATTTCAGACAGAGTGCTTTTAGAGGGGATGTAGGAGTGTAATATCCAGGGCTTGGGTGACTCTGAAGAGAACAATTCAGAATAGGCTTAGAGGAGTGGATTTTAGACCCAGAGAGAAGGGATTTTTCTTCTTCAATGTACAAAGAAGCTAAGACAGAAGTAGTGTTGGGTTAACCTTAAGGTATGAATAGAGTTGGAAATAGCAAGGAAGGGCTAAAACACATTCTAGGTCCAGCATTAAAAGTATGACCCTTCTAGCCAGGGGAAAGCCTGATCAATAAATCAGTGTCTAGAGTTGAGGTTTAGGCTTGAGATTAGATAGTTCCTCACAACAAGACAAGGCTACTGGAGAAGGCAGATGGTGCTGGAACCTGGCCTGGGAACATGTCCATAGGAAAGACTCTAGGGGTAAGCTGACTGCAGAGGTAATTACTAGAACATACTCTTATCATCACCCCCATTTTATAGATGAGGAACCCGAGGACCCAAGGTTATATAGCCAATGTATGGCAGAGGCAAGATTGGAACCTAACCAGTTGGTTCCTGGGCCCACGCTGGCCACAGATGCTGTGCTGCCTCTTCAGATGACATCTCTGTGAAGCCTTCTCTGGCTCACCATGAGGAGTAATCTGCTTCATCTTCTGAGTTCCCATAGAGCGAAGTACTCACATTGTACCTTTAATTACCTTGCATTGTTTGTCTTCTTTTTTTTCTTCATATAGATGTGAACTCCTCAAGAGCAGGATTGAAGCCTTGTTTATCTTTCTCTTCCACTCATCCCTTTATACCAGTACAGTGCCTGGAATTCAGTGATGCTCAGTAAAGGTTTGCTAGTAGATAGATGTCTAATAAGTTAAAATTATTGGTTGTAAGCAGCAGTCAGCAACTTGTGCATTTTAAAAGATGGATATCAGGTGGTTTGTAAAATCAAACAGAAGGCTGAAGAATTATGTTAAAAAAAATAGGCAGGGACCTAGGGAAATTAGGCAGCAGGAAAAAAAAATCATTTAGGTCTTGGTTGTGAGAGAAAAACACGAGTTAAATCATTGCATCAGATACCCTTGGGTAGTATTGAGGACTTACATGAAAATCACTGGAAAACTCACATGCAAACATTGACTGCAACTTTTTAGAGGCACATTTGAATCCATGACTGCTAGGGTGGCCCCCGGAGTCTGCAGTTCAACAGGAAGACCCCCTGGAGGAGGTGAGTCGTGAGCTTGATTTGAAGGAGAGGGTCGTGATTTGGCCGACCCCCTCATCTTGTCAATGAAGGAAGGAAAGGCCAGAGAAGGTGAGTGTCTGGCCTGGGCTCATGTTGCAAGATTTCCATGGCTGACTTCTATTGTGGTACTTTTTCCACCTCACCCTGCTGTTGCCACATGAAGCTCTACCCTCGTGGCTGTCGCCAAGGAGAAGAGTCCAAACATAGCTTCTGGGGCCATCAGGAGGAACCCCTCAAGAAAAAGGCCATAAATTCATGCACAAGATCCAAAGAGACCTGGTAAATGCTCTCCAGCAATGCCCACATGTAGGGGAGAGACTCTTTGTGAAGGCTGAAGCTCCCCTGTAAAGACTGAGGGCAGGGTGTGGAAAGGAGAAATTCCCACATGTCTGTCTGTAGGACCAGCAAGAGCTACAGCTGGTCAGCCTCCTCCTTGGCCAAAGCCAACAATCCATTCAAGGAAACTCTAATGGATTAAAGAAGCACTCTTCTTTTTTTTTTTTTTTTTAATGGCTTTAAAAAGTAATACATGTTCAAATAGAAAATTTGTAAAATATAGAAAAATACAAAGAAGAAAATAAAAATTTCTTATTATTTCATGATGCAGATTTTACAATTCACTGCTAACATTTTGGCATACAGCCGTCCAGTGTTTCATTTATACATGTATGTATGTATGCATATATGTAAATATATATGTATATATATAGAACATGTTTTAAAAATTAATAATATACCCATAAATTTGTATCATTCTGAACATTTTCCAGTATTAATAGATATTATTTTAAAAGTCTGAGTTTTAATAACCACCTAGTATTTGGTCCATTTTTTCAGTATTCTATTCTTGGATATTTAGATGGTTTCTAATTTTTCACTATTACAATGTTGTATTGAGCATCTTTATACCCAAATCTTTGAAGATATCTGATTCTTTTCTTAATATGATAAATTCCTAGGGGTGAAATCATTGAATCAAAGGGCACTAACAGTTTTAAAACTCTAGATGTATATACATAAATTTCATAAAGTTTTCTCCAACTGTCAACCCCTCCAGTAGTGTCTATCCCATCTAACCCCATATTTATGAACAAGTAATTCATTATTTCTGCAACCTGGGGGTCTGGGTAACTGACCCAGCAACGACACATTCCTGGTCCTGGCTTCAGGGGCCCATACCAGTTGAGGGTGAGAGTATGAGAGGCAGGCTAGAGAATTTGGGAAGTGTTATTATAAGAAAAGAACAGAAGCTGGCAGTTTTTTGTGTGAGAAAGTAAGAGGTACAATGGTGAAGGTGGCAGGGAGAGGCACAGGTGGAAGGAGGGAGAGCATGGGGCACCAGCATGTACTGGGCATCTCTATGTGAAAGTTGCTTTACATATGCTGTTAATCTCCCAACGACCCTAGAGGGGAGGTTTTGTGATCCTCATTTTCCAGTGAGGAACTGAAGCTCAGAAGAAGGCTCAGTTCCTAGGTCACACAGATGTGTGGCTCTCTGACACCAGGAACTGGCACTGGCATCTTTCTACCATATCACGATGCTTTCAGGAGAAGCATCCTGAGACATGGGAAGGATGGAGACGAGGGGCAAAACTTGGGATAGACAAATATGATTATTAGTCTTGGGGAGAGGTGAGGGTTGCTGCTCTGTGTAGGGAGAAGGAAAGGTGCCTTCATTGGGTGGACAGATTCCCCGTGAAGGTGCGTGGGCTTAGCACTTGTGGCATGCCACTGAACTGGATATACTGATTGATTTCAACAGATGCCACAAATCATGACAGAGCCACCTGCAGAGCCCCACATCCACCTAGGTGCAGTGCTTAAGTAAAGATGTAGAGCGGAGAAATCAACAACTTAGTTTGATGGCAGAACCAGTAAAGTGAGACAAGCCAGGTCATGGGTGGAAAAACAATGAATCTGTTGTTTATCTCAGATCACAGCATTCCCACTTAATTTGGGGTTAAATAATACCTATGTAATGTGCAGGCAGGACAATTTTTCATTGATTGTGGGTAAGGCAGTGTAATTACATTTTATAATACCCATTCATAAGACAAACAACACTTCAATAACAGGTATGGCTACTGATCTTATCATGAAATAGATGGTAATTAGAGCAGTGAGTTCTTGGCTGGTGTATCATGGAAAACAGAAATGGATCTCAGTCTTTTGCTTTATGAGGACAACTGTTTGTTTACTATGAGTGGCAGGCTATGGAAAAGATCCTTGTGAGAAATGATGGGGCATTTTGGTGTGGGAAGGTTGTAACTGGATGAGTAGAATTCCTTTACAAATACATCTCTCTTTGCACCTGAGAATGTGGCCCAAACAGCCATTTGCAGGACTGATGATGGCTTCAGTAGAGCAATCTGGAATCATACCAAGGCTAAGGTTTGTTCAGAGAGGACCACAGACAGAGGGTATGGACTTTTGCACTCAGAGCTAAGATGCTTTGGTTATTTCAATATATTTCCCATTACATCTACTAACTTAATGTTAGCTCCTTGGCAGAGAGACCAGGTTCATTTTATAATACGCTCAGCACAAAATTAGTGCTCAGTAAATTCATAGTAAAATACAAATCAGCAGGTAGCATAGCATACTGTTTCTATCATTTATGATTATTTATATTTAGGACTGGGTTAAATGAACAGGGAGATTTTAGCCTGTGTTTGGAAATTTTCCTGTGTGATGGTGACTTTCCCTTGGAGGGGAAAAAACAAAAAACAAAAACAGAACTCAAATGACAACTATGTTTTGGCTGGAAATGTATCATTAAAAAAAAAGAGAGCGAAAAGATTTTCTGGTTAGTGTGGCCCAGACTGTTCAATTTGCTAATCGTGCCTCTCTAAAGCAGATGCAATTTCTGAGACACTAATACTTGGCTACACCCTTCACAGCCACACAGACTCCTATTCCTCCACCTGAGTCCTGTGGAAAATTAAGCTAATTAGAGATCCACCCCCTAAGCCCCTTCTGAGGTAACAGCCTAGTAATTTGAGAGAGGGAGAGAGCTGGCCCAGTGAGAAGCTGGTTCTGCCTGGACAGACAGGACAGGAGCTTGAGGGAGAAGGGTGTTGGGGGGAGTTGGTTTGACATCAGTAAGTTTAGAGTAACACTCCTGCATTCAGTCCTGACCCTCTGAGATAGAATCCCCGTAGTTGAGCCATGGTCCAGAGCAGCTGCTAAAAGCCATAATTATCCTCAGGAAGAAAGTCCAGCCCATGAGAATCTTCCACACTGGGTCAGGGCTGGCTGATTAGGACCATTTGTACTTTCTCTGTATTTACACAGTCCTTGCTTTTAAAAACAGCTGGCCTTAAAGAATGTTTCATTTGGTTCTTAATATTTCTTGAGTGCTTATGATGCCATGGGCCACACTTTATAGGTATGGATTCATCTATCCTGACTGTTACTAATGAGGAGATAGCATTCTTTTCTCCACTTTACAGATGAGATAACTGAGACAAGTACCTTTCCACACCACTAGAAGAAGCCAGCTGAAGTTTGAACACTGACCACCTGGCTCCGTGGCACATGGGTCCAACCACTAAACTCCACTGACACAGGCTGCTCTAAAGCACTGGAAATAATACATGGAATGTTTTCTGCAATTGTACATATTTGTATAATGTATATGTGTATATATGGATAAATATAATTTGCATATAGATAAAATTTATATAAATGTTATCGTATTTATAGATATAGTGTGCATATATAATTATAGAACATATTTCCATATGTATATTTATGTGTGTAATTTGCATATAAAAAGGATCTGGAATGATTTACTTTATGGGATTAAATAACAATATGTTTTTCCTGGACAATAGTATTGTTGGTGGATTTTGTATTCTCTTTGCTTGTGTCTTTTGTGATTTCTCCATGATAAATATATAATGGTTTGTACCTAAAACTTCTTAATTTAAAAAGTGACTTGCTTTTTAAAATTTAAGACATTTAAAAACATGCATTGACTGAGTTCTGCTCAGTATAGAATTGTACAAAGCCCAGGCAAATCTCTGGGTCCTGAGCTGACCTGGCTGACTAGTTACTATAATGAGTTTGTTTTTCTTTTCCAGATGGGAGAGAAGAGACTTCCGATGGCATGCATCACTATGTTGAATGCCAGGACACTGCTCCAAGAAGCATTCCTCTTAGAGTTGACCCCATTCCATCATCTTTGTAATGTCATCTTCTTTCCAGAGACTCGCCAAGAGCCAGGGACCTCAAAACTGCTTCAACTGTCCTGACAGCATTAAGGTTCCTGGAATATGGAGCCTCTTCCCCAGGAGGGCTGTTTAGTACTGTGAGGAGAAGGTTTAGGGGCCCCCTTCAGCCATGATGGGTAGGAGGTGATGCTTTCCTGAAAGTTTAGAATTGTCCCCACGCCCTAACCCTCAGCCCCTCTACAGATCTGTGAGCCAGTCACCACTCACCAGGCACTGGAGGCAAAGCCATTTGGCTGCTTTAGTGTCTTAGTTTTTACCTCTTTTAAATGGAAATATGTAAAAATAAGATGTGCTCCCTCCACTGGATACCTTGCCCACCTCCTAGAGATATGGCGGAGAAGGGAACCAGGATTTATAACTTGCAGCTCATGTATAAAGAGGGAGCACTGGGGACATCCACGGGGAGGTGAGGGGCCTACACCACAACTGGGAGATGAATCCAGGGTTAGGCCCTGGTCTCAGGGCCCCCAGGAGCAGAGCACAGACTGTTGCTTTCCATCTGGAAGAAGGAGCGGCACGGGATGTTTACCTCCCTGCCTCTCCCTAGGGATTGCTCCAGACATGTGCTTTCCCAAATGAGATGATCAGGGACTTATAGGGCCATCTTTGCGCAGTGGGGCTGAGGCCCTAAAAAGAGACGTAGCTCTTCCAGAAGTCAAGGCAGGGCCTGCCAGAGCAGATGTTGCGAGTCCATTTGCCAATGGGAGTGGCTCCGTAAAGGATGTCCTGCAAACACACACATTCACAAACACATCACCACTATCAGCCCCGTGGCTCAGAGAAGCCTGGGTGGGTCACCACTGAGGCTTTCAGGTACTGCTGTGCCCAGGGCCACACCACTGAGCCTGTCCCAGTGTCTGACACCGTCTTCCCGTTCCCGCAAAAGCAGATTCCCTGCAGGAGCTCCTTCAGAGGCATTAATCTAAGTGCCACCAGGGGGCAGCAGTGCAGTATACCTGCTCTCTAGGAATGGGAGGCCACCTACTGGATGGGGTTTGCTGGACCTAAGGCTTCAGCCCTGAGCTTCCCTGAGGACAGAACCACTGCACACCATGGGCAATGTGACTGGGGCCTATAAAGCTTTGCAAGGGCCAAGAAAAATGCTTGAATAAGAAATATTTTTATATGTATGTATGCCAACCCCCAAATTTAAAATAAATGCACCAAATTGAAATTTATAAATATTTAAATTCTAGAAATAAAACTTTGCCAGCTTCATTCTTTGTTAAATTTAGTATTCATGAAAGAATCTTACACTTTAAACTATTTTTAATATAGATTTTTTGACTTCTCAACACTGTATCCTGTAATTGTCAAAATAAATTAAATGCAGTACTTGTATTTAAATACTTTCTAAAACAAAACTATAGAAACCTTTCGAAATATTTTTGGCAAAAAATATATCTAAGGGACCTTTTGATGGTTAAGTTCATGTGTCAGTTTGGCCAGGCTGTGGTGTCCTGTTGTTTGGTCAAGCAAATACTGGCTTGATTTTTAGTGTGAGGATGTTTCACGCACTTAAATCATCAGTAAGTTGATTGCAGCTATGGCTGATTACATCCACAATCACTGAGGAGATTGTGGTTGAAGGCTTTAAAAGAAGTGATTATTTCAGCAGGCAGAGGAGAATTTCCATCTCTACTTTAGTCAGCCACCTTCTGGGGAATTCATCAAAAACCTTTATTGGAGTTCCCAGCTTGTGGCCTGCCCTGTGGCATTTGGACTTGCCCATTCTCACAGGCAAGTGAGTCAATTCCTCTTGAAAAAAACCCTCAGAACACACACACACTCACACACACACACACACACACAAAACCTGTGGGTTATGTTTCCCTAGAGAATCCTGACTAATGGAGGTCTTTAGGTGCATTTTCATGTTTGGTATGATGTGGTTTGGACCTTAAGAGGAATCGAGGCCACCTCAGAGGCTGTGGACAAACAGTTCAGTCCCATCAAGTCCTTTTGTTTTCCACAAATTTTCTCCCCTGGCTCTAAAATGACATGGACATTTTTGAAGGGATCTTTGATGTGGGTACTTGAAAGATTCAAGGAAGGCCAGTAAATCCTGAGAGGAGAAGGAGGGGACATGATCTGAGGGGGAGCAGCCTGGTCACTATGGTGAATGCCCTGTGGTCAGGACCCCACTCGGTGCCCCCAAGCTCTGACCCACTGTAGACACAGATCCTTCTTGAGGGGTAGACTCAACATCTGCCAAACTCAGATGCTGGGATTGACATTCATGATGCCAGTTCAATTTATAACAAGAAACGTAACTGTTGAAAGACCGGTCACTCAAAGCCCCCAGGCAGTGCCTTTTCTCCCACAGGGACAGCCATGTACAGTCAGAGGATGGTGAGAACAGAATCAGAAGAGGGGAGTTCATTTCCTGATTTGGAGGTTAATCGCATTTGGCCCTTTAACTGATGAGGGGTTCCTCACCGCCACAGACCTTGCCAGTGGGACTTGACTCTCAATTGCCTAGACACAGAGTGCTTCTCTGGGTCCAGCTTCACTGGCCTCCTTGGCTCCCCTTTTCTACCTTTCCCTGTCTAACCTCCCTCCCTTCTGAATGATAGGTTAATACAGTAAATGAAAGTTGCAGCCAGATTCTGCTGGCTTAGAAATCCTTCTTTCTGAGGTGACTGAATATAGCTCTGATTTGATCATTTCATTGCTTAACAATTAGAATAAATATTTATTCCTTTGTATATAAATTCTTGGAGGGAATCTTACTCTAATCCCCCAGATTCATCCCAGCTGGCACAGGAAGTTAGCCGGCTGGGCTGCCTGTTCCCTCCTCTTCTGACTTCGCTGTTGCTTGACTTCTCTTCCAGAACCACTGATGTCTAATATTTTCCCCCAGAGGCGTCTCACTCTTCCTGTTCCCAGGAACATTGGTGCTGAGAATGATGCCTTCTTAAAGGCCTAGGTGGGCTCTATGCTTTCATGGCCAGAATCTCCTGATGGGGCTGGAGGTGGAGATTGGAAGGGCCAATCTTAATGACTTCCTCCCAACCCCTCCGGGCAGATCTTCACACTGTATCTCCCAGGTGTCCTTCCTTCTCTGTGCCGTATGTTCTGTCACTGAGTTTATATTCAGAAGTCCTGGGTATAGTCCTAGCTCTGCTCCTTTCAACTGCAAAACTTTTGGCAACACTAAAGAAACCCCATTTCCTTATTTGGTATGAGCCTGATTATTGTCTACCTTTCCATAGTCACAGGTCTGTGTAGGGATTACATGAGCTAATGCATGTGAAAGGAGCGATCAAACCATTTAATTCTTTCAACAAATAGCTACTGAATGCTACTACTTGCCAGTCACTACTTCAGGCACTGGAGAAAAAGCAGGAACAAAGCAGGCACATGCAATATTGATGAATTTTGTCAAATTCCTCTCCATCGAGGCTGTATCGATTTGCATTCCTATCAGAAAAGTATGGGAGTATCTACCTCTCCAAAGCCTCGACAACAACCTAACTTTTAGATTCTTGGCAAGCTGATGGTGAGAAATGGCATGTCAGTATAGTTTTCATTTGTGTTTCTATTATTATGAACAAACTTTAGCATCTTTCTGTATATTTAAAAGTTGTTTGTATTTTTTCTATGAACTGTTTACGTCTTTTGCCCATTGTTATTTCTTATTTTTTGCATTTGTGATTTATCACCCAGACTTTTTTTTTTTTTTTACTTTAAAAAAAATTAGGTTGTTTAGTGGTTTGTCTACTTTGTTGATTCAAATAACCAGGTTATTTGTTTGTTTGCTTACTTATTGTATTGCTTTTCTGTTTTCTAAGTCATTCTTTTCTGCTTATGCTTTTATCAATTCCTTCTTTATACTTTTTTTTTTGTTTGTTTGTTTTCTTTTTTGGTATTTTCTAACTTTTTAATTTGCACATTTAATTCATTTATTTAAATATTTATTAAAATATGTAGTTAATGCTATGAATTTTCCTTGGAACATATACATAGCTATATTCTACAGAATCTTATATGTCTAGTTTAATTGTCATAATTTTTTAAAAGCTCTGCAATTTCATTTTGTATTAATCTTCTTTTACCCAAGAGTTGCTTTATAGTGTGTGTCATGTGAATGTGTGTGTGTGTTATTAATTTCTAACAATAGTGACAACAGAGAATTGGCAATATTTATCAATATCACTATAACTATAGAATGTTATTTTTATTGTTTCTAATTTTGAGTAATGCACTGAGGTTTTCTTTGTGGCCTAATATTGAATATTCCATTTGTAGAAGGTGTAGGTTTTATTGTTAGTTAAGATATAAACCCACACACATATGTATTAAATATAATATTAAATTGTGTTCTTTAATTCTTATCTACCCTGTCTTTAGATGGTTAAAGTGCCCTATTATTAGTATTTTTCTTCTCTTTGTCCTTGTAGCTCCTGCAGTTTCTGCTTTATAGAAGTTGTGCTACAGTACTGAATGCATAATTCAAACTGTTGTATCTTTGTTGTGAAATTATAGCCTTTGGCATTTTGAAGTGTACTTTTTAGTTTCATTTAATGCTGTTGACCTGAATTTTACCTTGTCTAGGATCAAGATCATGACCCCTGTGGGTTTTTTTAATTTAAATTTTGTTTTAATCTACATTTCTTTGATATATTGACACCCCTTCTCCCCACTTTTATACTTTTCTGAATCTCTTGGTTTGCATGTTTTTTGTAAAGAGCGTCTTTTTTGTATAAAGCTAGTAAGAAATCTGTTCATTTTATAGTGAATTAGTCCATTTATATTTATTATTACAAATGATATGTTTGGTCTCAATCTGGTCCACTCTTTTATGTCATATTTATGCAAATATATGCTGTATATAAATGATATCATTCACTATATTGTCTGTTTTATTTGCTTATTTTTTCTGAGATAGCTTTTGGTATCTAGGAGGGTTTGTGTTTATATTCTAATGCTATCTTTATGATAACATCTTTATGTAATCTGTATCCCCTCCCCACTACCACCACCACCCTTTTTAGATCCGATCTAGTCATTCCCTACTCTAAGTAATAATGGAATTTTCTGGAAACTTATTCAACATCCTCTCTCTCTTCCTTCCTCAGTATCTAATTTGAAATTATATCCTTTCACTCCCAGTTGGTATTTATAAGACAATGTACTCTACTTTCCCTATGTTTTCCCATTCTCCCTCCATTTTTGGTTAGCTGTATTATATCTATATTGTAAAAAATGCTACTTTGTCAATTTTATCTCCATTATTTAGTCTGAGTTCTACATTAAATATATTTAAGTGCTTACCAACAGATTGTATGCCAAATGCTTTTTCTATTTTTTTATGTATTGATGGTCTGAAACTTACTCTCCAGCAGCTTCCTCAGGAAGGGCTTATGGGAGCAAGATCCCCAGAGTCCCTGTGTTCTTTGCTATTTGTCCTTGGCCTTTATATTTAAAGGCCAATGTGGATGGCTTAGAATCAATTTGTTGTCGGAAAGACACCTTACCTTTTACACATGCTTGCCTCTTACTATGCTGACATCAGTTCTGGTCTTTTGTTTTTCTATTAGTTTCCTATTCCTGCTGTCACAAATGAAGACAAACTCAGTGACTTAAAACAACACCTTTGTTCCCTTCCAGTTCTGGTGATCAGCAGTGTAAAACCTCGGGGTTGGGAGGGCTGCTTTCTTTCTGGAGGCTTCAAAGCAGAGTTTGTTTCCTTTTCTTCTCCAGCTTCTAGAAGCACTGTCCTTGGCTCATGGTATATCACCACAGCTACTGACTCTGCCCTTACATCTCCTTTTGACCCTCTTGCCTCCTTCTTTGAGGACCCTTGTGATTACATTGGGCCCACCTGGATAATCTAGGATACTCATATCTGCAAAATCCCTTTTTCTGTATAAAGTAATATATAGAGGTTCCTGGGATTAGGATGTGGACATCTTTGCAGGGGCATATTTCAGGCTACCACATTTTATTTTCCCCTTGGAGATTTCCCTCACTTCCTATAAACCAACAATGTAAGGAGAAGTATGCTCTCTGTGTGATCTAGTTATTTTTTTGTGAGAGATCCTATAGTCTCTCACAACAAAGTGCCAGAAGCAGAAGACCTCTTAGGAAGTTTCTAAACAATACCCATAGGCTGTACTCCAAATCTTTGGAATCAGCATCCTCAGGGTTAGGTGCAAAAAATTCGTATTTTAAGAACTACTCCCCAGTAAACCAGAATTGAGAGGTTCTATCCCATAAGCTGTTCATGTCCAGTGGATGGGACATCGTGAGAGGTCAGAGCTGACACTGAGAGGGAGGTGGGGAAGGGAAGCTCAGGGGCTCTCATTCCTGGTTCAGTGCCTGGTAGCACAAGCATTCTCCTGCTTTTCCTAAACAGCCCCTGGGGTCCTTCTTCCATTTATTAGTTCCCTTAAGTAGGCCTTCTGATGGGACCTAAGAGGTAAATAGAGGTTTAACACTCTAGAATTAGGGATAGGATTTTAGTCCCAACATTTGCTGATAGAGTGAAAGAAGATAGAATAGAGAATTTTACCTATTTGAATCTTGATTATCCTTTAAAGGCCTTTACAAGAAAGCATCTTCTGGATGAAGTTTTTCCCGATTCATCTTTGCCAAGTATTAAGTATGATATCTCCTCTCTTTGACCCTTTATAACTTTTGGAATCCCTCACAATTTTCTCTCAACTGGATGCTCCTTGAGGGTAGAGACCATATCTAGTTCATCATCAGAACTCTGTATCCCTTAGCCGCTCAGGTCAGTAGGAGACTGAATGAGACACAGAGGCCAGTTACTTAGAAGGTTTTTATTGATGCACAGGATAGATAGAGGAATAGACAGGTGGCAGCAATGAAAGTAGCCCTGAAACTGCCAAAAGTTGAGGAGAATTTAGCACGAAGGGATGACTTATTCTATGTCTTCCTGATCCTGAGAGTCTGCACAGGAAAGCAGGTAAGAGAGAGGAGTTTCGGATAAAAAGCACCTGAAAGAAATGGTCTCTGAAAAAGACCTAAGAGAGAAGCACCATGTTTAAGAGCTGGTGTCCACCGATGTGTCATCTGGAGTGGCCAGGGCAGGACAAGCCGTCCCCTCTCCAGCTGTCTCCTTCTAGTACGGGCATTGGAGTCTGGGGGTGGGAGACTCATGGCTTGTTTTTGAAGTAGGAGTACAGCCCCTGAGCTGTGATGCCTCCCTTCCCTTCAGGCTGGGCTGCCTCCTGGCCCTGTGCTGAAGGAGCGCTGGGATGCAGCCTGCCCTGGTCCTGCCTTCGGGTCACTGTCTCCCTTGTGTGGTCATCAGCCCACTCCTGACTGACCACAGTGGGCTCTCTGGGATGGCGCTCTCTCTCTCCCTGCCCTCCTGTCACACTGCACTGTGGGTGAGTGCTGTTCCAATTCTGCCTTTCTGTCAGAGTGCTTGCCCCAGTCTGGGCTTGTCCTCCCAGAACTGACTCTCCTGCCTCATAGTTGCTCACTTGTGTCCATCTCTGACCGCTGCCTGACTGTGTCTGGGCCTGCCCCTGTTCTCTAGTCCCTGTGTGACTTGCCATCTGGTTTCTGTCCTGCTCCACATGCTGGGTGTGCATCTGATTTTGTGATGCTGCCTGAACCTGTCCTCCTGTTGCCACCTGGCTCGTCTGGCTCCTGTCTTGATCTTGGGTCTCAGTCACTCTGGTCTGGCCACAGGTGGACTCCCATGACTGGGTGCTTCCTGCCTGACAGCTCCTGTCCAGCTCCATGGTTTGGGTGTTTGACCCTGCCTGGGTCTGAATGTGTCCACCTGTTAC
>JAKSZT010054308.1:110201-228875 GCA_026826555.1 Tolypeutes matacus
GTTTGGGTGTTTGACCCTGCCTGGGTCTGAATGTGTCCACCTGTTACCACTTGGCTTGTCTGGCTCCTGCCTTGACTTTGGGTCTCTGTTCCTCTGGTCTGGCCACAGGTAGACTTCCATGAATGGGTGATTCCTGCTTGATGGCCCCTGTCCTGACCCAGGGTTTGGGTGGCACCTGTCTCCATCTGAGTTATGTTTCCAATCACATTCTCACTTGTCTGGTGAGCTCTGTCCTGTCCTCTGGTCTGGGTTTGGGACCCTGCCTTGGTCTGAACATGTCCACCTGTTACCACTTGGCTCGTCTGGCTCCTGCCTTGACCTTGAGTCTCAGTCCCTCTTGTCTGGCCACAGGTAGACTCCCATGGCTGGTTGCTTCCTGCCTGATGGCTCCTGTCCTGCTCCACAGTCTGGGTGCTTGACCCTGCCTGTGTCTGAACATGTTCACCTGTTACCACTTGGCTTGGCTGGCTTCTGTCCTCCTCCATGGTCTGGGATTGTGACCCTGGCTGTGTCTGAACATGTCTGTCGGTTACTCCCTGGCTTATCTGGCTCCTGTCTTGACCTTGGGTCTCAGTCCCTCTGGTCTGGCCACAGGAGGATCCCCTTGGCTTAGTGCTTCCTGTCTGATGGCTACTGTCCTGACCCAGGGTTTGGGTGGCACCTGTCTGGGTCTGAGTTATGGTTCTTTTCACGGTCTCACTTGTCTGTTGAGTGCTGTCCCATTCCCTGGTCTGAGATTGCCTCTCTGACCTTTTCTCTCTGGTCTGATGACTCTTGTCTTCTCTTGCTGTCTGGGTCTGCCCTGCATGCTCCCTTTCTTGTGCCTTCTGGCTCTCTCGCTCCTGGCTGTGGGACTCAGATTGCCTGTCACAGCTACTGACTTGAGCATAGCTGCTGTCCTGGCCCTGGGTCTGAGTCTCAATCCCAACCTGCCTCCAGGAAGCCTGCTTGCCCTGTCCAAGGCTGTGCCCCTCATGCTGCTGTCCTCTCCCAGTCCTTCCCACTTTGGTGTGGCTTCTCTGTCCTTCTTCCAGATCTTGCGAGGCCTCAGCGTGGCCACTTCTGGACTCTTGAGACCCACAAGCTCCCTCAGAACTCTCGCTCAGTGTCTTGAAACAGGCCTGGGCAACTCTAAACACTAAGACCAGGTATTCCTTGAATTCTACCATCTCCGAGTCATCTTCATCCAGCAGGCGCAGGACTTCGTCCACAGTGGCTGGATCGTGGGGTTTCTGGGGAGAAGATCAGGCTGAGTAAGCACCGCTCCTCTGAGGAGGACATAGGGAGGCTAGTTCCACTCAGCTTCCAGGCTTCCTAAGGCCTCAGAGAGGGGGTTCCAAGCCTCTGCACCCCACCACACTCTGCACATCTACCGAGAAAGCAGCACTAACTGTTAACCTGCTCTTCAAGACCTAATTGCTGATGTGATCAGTCGGCTACCCTCCTTGAGCCACTGTTATGTGCAAGGCACAGAGCTGTGCTTCTAATAAATGCTTATTAATGCATGAGCAAGTTTCAGATGGACATGGGGGGTGTTTACTGTATCAGATTTAAAATGCAGCAGAAAACAGTGGTCATTTTCATTTCCAGAACATTTGAAGGCTCTGTTCCTACCTGAGCTATCCCTCTGGAGCCCTTTAACCTTGTCTTCATTAGAGTTAGTTAAAGTGAAGGTATGGCCATATCTTGTTCCTTGGCTGCCTTTTCCTCTGCCATTAGGGCAAGGAGGTCTGGATCTAGCTGCGGCCTCCTCAGATACCTGAGGGAAAGCAACTGCAGGCAGACAAGCTTTCTCTGTCCTATCACACCTCCTCCCCCCGGCTCTGGACATCATACCACGATGACATCCGCAAACTCATGCTCCAAGAGCCTTTTCAGCTCCCCTCGGGTCAGCGCCGTGCAGTTGCCCTCGGTCTTGGTATAGCGCCCAAAGACTTCGATGATCCCGTTAATGTTCTGCAGTAGCTGAGGCATCTTTGAAGACAAGCTGCAGAAAAGATGAAAAGCCCCCCTTTGGGGGTTCCATAATGAACCTCAGCTGTGTCCTCGGGAGCACATTCTCTCAGTCCTCTCCTTTCAGATTCAGCTCTGCTCTTGATCCCTCTGTCTTCTCCATCCTTTCCTACTCAAAGTTTTTTTTGTGTATGGGAAGGAGACAGGCTCCCGAGTCAGGATTTAAATGCTGGCCCCACTTGTGTGAACTCAGGCGAGTTGCTTTGCCTCTCCATGCCTCAGTTTAGTCATTGTGAAATGAAGATAACACTAGTACCTACTTTATGGAGTTACTGTGAGGATTAAAAGAGCTAATTCATATAAAGCACTTGGCAGAGGGCTTTGCTTATTCTAAGTTCTAGCTGTCAAATATTGTTATGGTATTATACACATAGGCAATTTGTGTACATCTGTATACACTTTACTGCTTAAAAAGCACTTTTGTGTGCAACATCTCTTGTAATCCTTATTATGTCTGCTGTTTTATAAGTGGGGAAATAGACTCAGGGAATTTAGGTGATTTGCTCAAGACCACACAGTTTATAAAGGACCAAGAAAATCCTAGAAAGAAATTCATATCCTCTGAACCCAAATGCAATGGGCTTCTGGACTCCTCCATGGAGAGGGTAATTACTTTGCCTATCATAAGGGTGTTTGAGACCCTGCTGGGAAAACCAATAGGCAGTCAGAAGGCACTTGAGTCAACCCCTCCCTTGCCCTCCCTTGCTTCCTTTTAGGAAGGTGTTCAGGAAGAGGCCAGGCTACCACATGCTGGGAATGCCGAGAAGGGGCACGTGCCCCGGGTGGGAGGCCTTCCCAGTCTGAGAGCCCAGGTTCTTCTGAATGTGCCCTCCATCCTCAGCCCTGGGTCTTGTCAGGGAGGTCAGCCTGCCTCACGGGCTTTTGGCTCCATCAAGCCCAGGGTCCTGGTGACCTATGGGGGAATGGCTCCCAACTGGAGGGAGAGGTTTTCTTTCACATTAGCCAGGAATCTGGAGGCAGGTTGAGGTGAGGCCTGGATGAGACAAAGTAACCTGCAGATAAAATAAGCAGAAGCCTTGCAGAGACAAAAGGAGGAGATGGGACTGAAGTTGATAAGGTCCAATGCAGGGGCAGATGGAAGTCTGCAACAGCTGGAAAACTGGGAGGGGTGGGGGGGCTTGGAGATTTAATGGAGAATGTCATGGGAAGGGAAACACATGGTTAGAAAAGCAAGAGAGTAAAGGAAGGAGGGAGACCTGGGAGGTCAGTGTGGCCCTGAAGGTTTCAGAAGGTCACAGAGCCAAGGGGGGCTGTTCAGAGGGGGACCTTTCTATGACCTGGTTGCAAAGCTTTTCCAGCAGACCTTGCTCTCTTGGATACACCCAGGTACAAACCTCAGAATATTGCATCTCAACAGAGACATGAAAAGATCTTGTTTTTATTTGCTGTTTTAACCACATGGCAGGCATTAACCACTGATCTATAAGCAGTGAAAAGAAGATCATTACCTTTTAGCTACACTTCAAATCTCCTCGGATAAATCCACAAGCTTATCTTGCCTCAGTGTTGCCCTGAGCAGGAGGAAGGGGAGCCGTGCTAGACCCTTCCTCCATGAGACGATTCGACCTCATCCTCTGCATCAACAGAAGAAACCTGATTCTGACCCCACAGACTGAGCACTGCCAAGAAGCTTCCTGAACCTTAAGAATAAGAGACTTCTGCTGATCCGGGAAAGCATGTGGGTGGTTCTAGTGCTGCTCCTGCAGTCTCCTAAGAAGAGGAGCTGCTGCCAGGCCTCCGCAGGGGAGGGGGAGAGAACACACCGCTTCAGCAGAGCATGGTTTCCCAACGGGCTCCTGCTCCTGGTTAGCCGGAGGCCAAAGTGGACGCCTTCTGCCCACAGCCAGCAGGGACTGACTGACCGGCCCACTTCTGACAGCCCAGGTTTTATGAGCTCAAAGACCAAGACACTGAGAATAAGAAAGAGAGTCCTCAAGAGGAGACTTACCTAATACACAGGTAGGATGAGGCAAGTGGCTGTGAAGCGGTGTGTGGAGTACCCGGTCAGCGGGATGGGAATCTTTTATAGGGCTTTTAATTGCACCTAGTGTTTTAGGCAGGTGGGAAGGCTTGATTCATCCAGGCTCAGCCCAGCCCAGCCCCACTTCCTTTCCCGCTGTTTCACCTGAGGGCGTGTGGCTGCCACGTTGGTCTAAATAGCAGGTGCCTTCTGTCGGCGGCCCCGTCCCTCCATGGCTGGGAGGCTCCTCTCCAATGCCGTGGGCTCAGCAGTAGTCAGCACAAATTGTTCCTGGTGATCCTTCTTTGTCCCCGTGCAATTGCAAAGTCACAGGACTCTTTTTTCCTTTCTTATACAAGAGCATATCCTTCTACTGAGGATTATCCTTTCTGAAGTGGCCACTTTGGGAGGTGCCACATGTTTTTCCGGTGATGCTGCCATTACTTGGAACATTTTTGGCGTTCTTGTTTTGGAATTGCCTTTCAGACTCAGTTTATGAGACACTTAAGGAAGTCAATTGCATTTCTTTATAGTTGGGTCTCATTTTTTATTAAAACGATTAAAGTTTGATATCCAGCCCCCTCCTACCTACATCCTATGGCTAGACAGCATTTACAGCTGCGGGGGAGAGGAGGCTTAAGATAATCGTGTGCAATCCCCTCATTGCAGTGACAGGGAATTACACTGATCGATTAATCAACAAATATTTATGGAGAGCCTACTTGGTTTCACAGATAGGCTAAGGCATACAGTGTTGAACAAGATGGCAGCAGTTCTCACTCTCACGTGGGCTGGTGGTCCCAGAGAAAAGTCCTCCAGAATTTAGTGATAATGGAAATTAACATGCGTGGGATGATTGCATGGGAGAGGGCCTGGCTCCAGTCCTAGGGGACAGGGCTGGCCAGGGCAGAGTAGACAGGGGCTCCAGCCTTTGGAAGCAGGCGAGGGTAGAGGTTACCACGGTAACTGATCTGAGTTAGGAGAAAGTCAATATTTTAGAGGGGGCATTAGGGAACAAGAGGGGAGGCGGGTAGAGTGAACTACCTCCTGTAGGTGTTGTTCGAAGCCTTGTCTGAAGGGGTGTAGAACTTCCAGATAGGCTGGGAACTAAGGGGAATTAAGCTAGGGAAGTTATCTATGATATAACTATGGGTAGGTATTATTACATCCAATTTAGAGATGAAGAAACTGAAGCACAGGGAGGTTAAGTAAACTACCTAAGGCCACATAACTAGAAAGTGAAAGATCCAATTGTGAACTTAGGTCTGCCTTACTCCAATGTTTATGTCTTTAACGTGCCTGAGGCAGGGCTGAGCCTGTGGGTGGGCTCAGCTGTAAGGAGCCCAGGACTCATAGAAACAGATGTTGATGAAGTATATGTGTGCTGAGGGCAAGGTTGGCTGGAGTGGGTGGATGGGGTCAAGGGATGAAGAACGGGGAGACTGAGACTGACAACAGTCTCTGAGTGTGTAAATTCGTTAATTTTTAAAGTTTGTGAAAAGTTGTTACAAATCATGCCATTGCTTAGTAGCTCCATCTTGTTGCTATGTAGGAAGGCAAAGAGAGGCCAGGGACAAGATCAGAAGTTCTGAGTCTGGCTCTTATCCTCAGAACACTCTGTCTTAGAGAAATATCTCAAAGAAACAGAAACTCATTTCTGTACTCCAAATCCTTCTTACACACTTACTCAGAAATTCATTGCTGACCACTACCTGATTTATTTCTGCAAGTATCTAACAAGCAACCAGTATTTGCTATATATTAGGCCAAGCCCTGCATGGGCTACAAATGAAGAATAAGATTTTCTTTCCAGGAAATCAGTCTAATTGGGAGGATAGGCCATGCACACTCAAAAATGATTAATGATGAATGACAAAATTTAGCAAAATGCTAAATGAAATAGAGTCAAATATTACAAGGTGTAGGGTAAAGAATAAGTGCTCCGGGTATTCGGAAATAAAAGAGATCAAGGTCCATGATGCTTGTGTTGGTTTGCTGGTTTCATTTTATTTTATCTTATTTTACTTTATTTTATTCTGTTTTATTTTATTTGCTAAGACTCGGTGCCTACTGTGTGCAGACACCAGGCTAAGAGCTTACACAGATAATTTTATTTAACCCTCACAATAGCCCTATGGGAGCAAAGGTAGTATCCCAATTTTACAGATTGTTTAAATAACTAAAGTCATTTGCCAAAGAAACACAGAAAATAAATGGTGAAGGCAGGATTTGAGCCCAAATCTGTCTGACTTCAGAGCCCAGGCTCATAACCCCTCTGCACTGCCTCTTGGCTATGCTTCTTGTATTGATTGCTAGGTGATTCCCTTTGGCATGAACCCAGCTTAGTGTAGGGTATGCATTACCCAGTTCCAGTTCCTCCACTGGGTGAACTAGCTGTGGGACCATGAGCAGTGGGTGAGGAACACAGCAGGTAGAGTGATGCTGGGCCAGGGCCAGAAGAAAGAATCCATCTTCACACCAGCTCCCCTCCCCCACCACACACCTGCACATACCTTCAGTGCTCAAACCCAGAGCAAAGGCACTTGTCAGAGCAGGCCAGGAGAGCAAGTGGTTTTCATGGAGGTGGCACTTTCTCTAGCTTTATCTACTATCCTACATCATGGACATAGCCTTCTGACTATCCCAAACTTTGTCCCAAAGAGGAATGAAATTATCTTGCACATGTACGAGGGTCAAGTTAGACTGCTCTGCGGGAAGAAGAAACATCATCTTCCAATTGAGTGTCTCTTTCAATGCATCTCTATCAGTATTTACTTTCAGATTTTCATTAGTTGGTGCATGAGGGGAGTGGGAGGTACCCAGGTCAGCTGCCTGGCCCCCTTGGCCCAGATGGCAGGTGATTGCTCACCCCGATGTAGCTTGGCCAGCTTCCTGGAGCACAGTCATTACAATGGCAGCCACAAATCCAGTCCTTAAAGCCCTCACCAGGCCCCTTCACTGCCCCCAGGAGCACAGGATGGTGATCTGGAATGGGGGCCTGGCAGTGGGAGGTGGTTAGAAGATGGTCAGTCCTGTCTTCCCCTAAAACAGCAGTAGACAGAAAAATTCCTCAATCATAGGAGCTTCACCCTTAGAAAAGAACAAGTCTGTAAGCTAGAGAACTGTTGCCTAGAGTTGCCTAGGTGATGAGAGAATTTGCTGGTACCTGTCACACTTGCAGCCCCCACTCCTAACCGAGAGACACAGTGGACAGACAGGGCAGGTTCTTGGAGGGAAGAACAGTGGACGGTCCTGGGCTTCCTAATCTTCTCTGCCTTATCTGGAGCCTCTTCTCCCAAACCCACCCCACCTGGGTCCTGGTCAAAGGATCCTGGGAGCCCTGGTGCAGGAGCTCAGCCCTGGATATGCCAGGAAGGATTAGGCCGATATTAGAGGCGGCCCTGTTGGCACAGTTCCAGTGACTTGGTGCATGTCTACTAGGCATTCTGGGCCTAAGCCCTGACCTGACAGGTTGTGTGAGCCCCTCTGGTTCTCTGCTGGTTCCAGGCAGACAGCATGTGGCCAACACCATCTCTATTGGTTTGGCCAGGAAAGCTGGAAGCTGCCATTTGAAAGGGAATGTGAATTCCCAGATCTAGGTGTCCAACCTGTAACCAGAGCTCCTAGAACAAGCAACCTGGGAGAGTCCAACCCCCCCTTCCCAGTGTGAAAAGGAGAAATATCATGGCAGGAGCAGTGGGGTGGGGTGGGGTGGGGAGGGGGAGAATGCTTCCTTTTCCTGCTTCACCAGTGCCCCTGCTCAGAACTTTACAAAGTCCTAGTGTTAGGAAGAAATTGGTTTTGGAAGAAATAAAGCTCACCTGATTGTGGAGAAGAAAAGATTTTATTTTCAATCTTGCAAGAAGGGGCACGCAATTAGAATACGTGGCTGGTGCGTCCAACAAAGGAGAGGGACCCATTTTCTAAGCGCCCTAAGCCTAACACACAAGCCGTCCCCTGTTTCTCCATTGATTGGGGACTCCAGAGGTCACAGCCTATCCGAAAGGTCTAACTTTTCCCGGGCAAGCCCCTCAGTCTTTGATCAACCGTTCCCTCTATCACATTCCTGCAGGGTTTTTTTTTTTTTTTCCTTTGGCCACTTACTCGCCCATTCACCAAGCAAGGAATGGAATTTAGCACTGACCTTTGAGTGGTCTTAATTCTTTCCTGTGCACCCCTTCCACTGGCTTTAGAAACGGGTTTGAGCTGCCCTCCTCCATCCCTGCTTAACTCAGGCGTAGGTGATTGAGGCAATACCCCACCAAATGATATCAGGCTTAGTCTCCTTGCCCTTTATTACATTTATTTATTTATTTATTTATTTATTTATTTATTTATTTATTTATTTATTTATTTATTTATTTTATTATGGGTAAAAATCAAAATTCTCACAATACATACAAACATTTGCAAAATGATATATAAATATATATGCATATATGTGTATTTGCTTACAAAAATGTTATTTATATATATGTGAAAACTAAACTTATCCACATTTTTTGACACTAGTGGTGCCAAAGGCTTGTTGACTTATATGTAGTGGGAAAAGACTGATTTCTCCCTATGCCCTTATTCCTGCCATAATCTCTGTCAGTAGTATAGTCCTACTATTCCCCCAAATACTCCAGTTCATGTTGCCTTTTCCTCTTACTCTGAGCCCTTCTTCCTTCCTTGAATGTAATTCACTCCATCTGCTCCATGCAAATTCCCTCCATCCTTTCAGAACAACTCAAATGCTGCTGCCCCCATAAGGTATTTTCAGATACCTCAACCAGATGAGATCACTCTTAAGCATCTTGGCTTGCCCCCAATATTCTTTTAGTGGTACATCATTACAGCGTTTATTTTGCTCTACTGTCAATGTCATTTCTTTTATATCTGTTCAACCCAGTCTAGAGGACAAGGCTGGTAAGCAGTCAATATATGAGGACTTGATACGGAAGCCCTGTCCATTCCTCAAGAGACCACAGCTTTCTCCTGAAACCACAGAGCGGGGTGATTTTGGGAGGCAGCCTGCACCATGCCTGCCCCCATATTTCCATCCCACTAGAACTACTGGGCTTCATCCCTGCGTTCAGGGGGATGGAGTGGGACAACCCAGCATTCGAGGACAAAAGGGATCCCAGGGCCCTGAATACTCACCCAAATTGGGATAAAGCTCCAGCACAGTTCAGTCGGGACAGATGAGATTTGTGCTGGTTTTAACCCTACGAATCTGTAGGTGCTAGTCTCCACTATGGTTTGTCAGGTTTTACCTATTTCCTCCTCTATTGATCAAAGCATCTGTCCCTCCTAGGGAGGCAGTGGGGATTAAAAGGTGATGACAGGGTACTCTGAGCAAGCTGAATGACAAAGGAACACTGAGGGCATGCACAGGTAAAAGCCATAAGTAGGGAGTTACTTTTGAGCCTTGGAAATCCAGTCCTTATGGATTTAACAGGAAGCAGGTGAAGTGCTGAGAATTGAGGGCCTCTGGGATAATTCTAGGGCCCACTGGCTATTGGGAAATTTATATATTCGTTATTTTCAGATCACCTTGATGAAGGTGGCACTGGGAAGACAAAAAGGCACACAGGCATGGTTCCTCTCCTTAGGAATGGAAGGAAACTGACATGGCTCCATCACTTAACTTGTCATGGCTTGAGTAAGTCCCTCACCTTCTCTGAGCCTCAATTTCCTTATCTGTAAAATAGGGATAACCTCTACTTACATCACATGGTTATTGTGAGGTTAAAAATATACATTGGATGTGAAAGTGCTTTGTAAACTGATAAATTGTAAAATACATGTAAGACATTATTACTGTTATCTAAACTAGTAATAGTGAGTATCCCTTTAGAATAGAGAAGAGGAATGTACACAAAATTTACACTCAGATGGATCACTCATCCTACCTTTAAGAAGTACTAATGTATAAATAATAAATAACACACCTCAGGAAAGAAAAAAGTAGAAATTAGAAGAACAGTGGGAGATTATTCTCTAACAAAGATATGTTTATTTTCCCCAGAAGGATTTATCACAGACTTCCTTCAATTACCTTTGTATTACTTTACATACCATTAACTATTTTATAACAAAGGAATGCAAAACTAATGTTAGGCGCCATTGTCTGCAAAACAATCTGAAGTGAAGCTATAGTTATCTGTGAAACAGAAGGAAATGAGATTCAATTAACACATTTTTTTGTGTGTGTCCTGAAAAGCTTGACACAGCCTTGTAGTGACCCTGCCTCCTCTGTGGAACTTCCTGAGGTGAGGCCCCGGCCTCCGACCTGAGTGCTACGAACCTGCTTTCACCTGCTGGTGCCCTGATCGAAGGTTTCAGGACATTGCAATTATAGTAAGGGTTCAACAAATCCACACTCATGCCAAGCATCGCTGCTTGTGGGATCCATACCCAGCACGTGTGTGTGCTCTTATTTTTCAATTATATGGTGAAGTGGCAACAATGGCCAAGACAGAAGTCGCCTTTCACCACGCACATAATTATGGGCCTGACGACTGGGTTCAAGTCACTGACCATCGGGAGCGTTGGTCAGGGACAAGCCTGGAAGGCTGGAGGGTAGCAGTGGCCAGGCTTCAAGGAAGAATCACATCAGATCCACCAGCTAAATCTTCACTCAAGACTTCACAGCAAAATTCCATTGAAACGGATATTCAAACGGATGGGCATTAGCAGGTGCTATAGAGGAGGCGGTGACGAGTCCGTCAGAGTCTAGAAGGGACCCTGGAGACCATTTCATCCAATACTTTCATTTCCTGAGGAAGAGATTGAGCTTAGGTCCGGGCTGGACAACTCTCGACTGCGCACTGACTGTGTGCCAGCGCTGTGCTGATACCTTTGCTCCTCACAAACACCCTTGAACACCCTGCAAGGTTGTTCTTATTGTCCCCAAATTTCAGAGGAGGGACCTGAGATTCCAAGAGGCCAAATGACCCTTCCAAAGTCACAGAGAGAGTTTAGGTAGAAGACTGGAGCCACGATTTTCATTCCTAGTTCAGTGGACTTATTACTCTCCTCACGTGCCTCTGTGGTGGGTGGGGGGAAAAGTAGCAAGTGTGAATGCCCACGAGTGGCAGGTAAAGTGTTTTTGTCAGCAGGAGTACTCTTCCACAGCCCCTTGAATTGCACAGGCACAAGGACGTAGGTTGGGGTCCAAACTGAGGAGTCCTGGCAGGGTTTGGGGTGGTGCGTTGAGAGGGTAACATCTCAGAAGCAGCTCTCTGAGCACGGTGTGGTGCCTGAGGCATCATGTTTCTAACCCCTTCCTTTGCTGTCACCAACTAAGAACTTGAAACCTCTGCCTTGTGACTAGAGCCCTCCCTTTTGCTTCTGAATCTCTCTCTTCTTAGCCTGCCCTTGGGTAGGCATGAACTTTTTTAGTAAATTAGAACTGGAGGACTTTTCAGGCAATCTGGTGCTGGGATGTACTGGCTCCACCACTGAGGACAAGCCCCTCAATGTCTCTGAGGCTTCTCTGGAAATGGAGCTAATACAATACCTTTTCCCCACAGATGGTGTGGAGATGAAATAAAACAATAGGGCTTATATGGTTTTCCTGGAGCCTGGTTAAAAAAAGTAGGCTCTCACCAGATAATAGATATATGATGTTTATGAAAGTTTGAAGCTTTTTGTGGATCCCAGAAAAGACCATGCCCTTAGAACTCACCCATTCCTGTGCCTGTAAACCCACTGTAGGTGGGAACTCTTGGTAAATTACTTCAGTTAAGGGCCTTTGATTAGATTGCGTGACCCAGGGTGGGTCTTAATCCTCTTCTTTATAAACAGAGGACTAAAAGCAGCAGACACAGAGAAAAGCGACAGAGACAGAGAAGCCCCAAGAGGCTGAGAGAGAGGTCCCAGAGGCTGGACTCAGCGGAGGACAGAGGCACAAAAGAGGCCCCTGAGAGGCTGAAAGAGACGAGGCTGGAGGAGAGGGGAGAGATAAGTCATATGCAGATTGCCCATAGCTGAGCGCAGGGGAAAGTAAGCCTGGAGGAGAAGGCAGAGACCAGAGAGCCATGTGGAAAGAAAGCATCTTTAGATGATGCCACCAGCTGCATGATCGCCCATAGCTGCAACCTGGTGAGACAGCATCTCTGATGATGCCTTGATTTGGATACTTCCATAGCCTCAGAACTGGAAGCTTTTAACCTAATAAATCCCTATTATAAAAGCCAACTTACTTGTGGCATATTGAATCGGCAGCCTTTAGCAAACTAAAACAATGCTGATCATGAATATAAGGTCAAGAACACTGATGATTAAAAGAACACATGCCATTCAGGGTTGGGCTTAAAGTCCTTATACAAGATGGCTTGCCATGGTTAAGCAGAAAACCCAAAAGCTCCTATGGTGAAGAGGAAGTTTTTGTAATACCTTCTTCTGAAGGTAACATGGTTGAAATATGAATTGTAAGTCTGTGTGTGGCCATCCATGGAAGCTAAATTTCCTGAAATTTCAACACTTATTACTCTGTTCAGTAGCAAATCAGAATCAGAAGCAGTTTAAGTTGCAATTGATGAACATACTGAACTTTGAGCAGGAAATTCTCTGCAATTTCCATGAAAGCTACGGCATGAGGAAGTGCATATTTGGAATGTTGACAAAGAACAGTTCAATGGATGACACAGAAGCAAAATAACACAAGAAGGAAATTCAGAGAGGACCACACCTGTGGGGCTCACCAATTCCTCAGTGAGGAGGGATTTGAGTTAACCCCAGAAGGTACTCGGTAAATTATTTTATAATTTGTTATGAATGAACTTTTGCTTAAGTTAATATTTTTATCTACGTTCAAATTGTTTATACCCTACTGTGGGTTCTGCCATTTTAAAATCCCTTTTACCATCAGGGCCTAAGATGTGAGTTCAAAGAAGCCTTTCAGGGTTTTCTAAGGATGGGGGCCTGATGGGACAGTGCCCACACTGGGCACACTAGGTATGCTGTCTCCTTCTTTTGCTGAATGCTCACTCCTTTTGGGTGTGTTGTGTGTTTCACAACTCCTTCTCCTCCTAGAATGCAGCTTCTCCTGGAGTTGTCTCTTTTTGATCCCTTTGATCCCACTGCTGCCACACGTGTAAAGCCAAACATAGTGGAGTGGGTGTAGCTCAGTGGTTGAGTGCCTGCCTCGCATATACAAGGTCCTGGGTTCAATTCCTGGTACCACCTAAAAAAAAAAAATTAAATCAAATATAGAACCCTTCCAGGTCTGAGGTCCTCAAGGTATACCATTCTGGGAGGGGCCAGCTCTGCTCTACCATGAAGTCAGTGTATGTTTTGTTTTGTTCCTTAAATGACGGAGGATGTTGCTTGTCTACATCCAGGCACTGACAGTCCTCAGATTGGTCTTTTTGAGCATAACAATGACTGTCCCTACAGGCAGTAAAGAGGCTGCAGGCACTGATAATGGCAAGCTAGCTCACTTCCACTGCCAGGAAGGGTCTGTGGAGAGGGAACACTGTTCTGGAGATAATTCTCATGTGTTCTTCACGTGCTCTGGGTAACCCTGTTTGTTTTCCCCAGTCCTGGCTATTCACAGCCTAGAGTTTTACCCCTAGTTTCTTAGTGAATCATTGGTCCTTGATATCTTGGTCAGGGCTTTTATTTCTTGTCTTTCTTTCCAAGAAATCTTTCCCAGTCTCCTTTATTTTTAATTAAGCAATCTTTTTTTTCTTATTAAAAGTACCGCATGTGCCTTAAAGAATGTTTCAAAAATTGAGATCTCAAAAGGAAGAAAAAACATTATTGTAATACCATCCGTCAGAAACAATCATGGGGTTATATATCCAGTTATTTTTCTTTGTGCATAGATAATGATAATAACAGCTAACATATATCACTTACTATGTTCCAGATATTAACTCATCCAATCCTGCCAGCAGCAGTAGGTAGATACTACTATTATTTCTATATTTAGATGATGAAAACAAGACAGAGAGAAGTTAAATAACTTGCCCAAGGTCATACAGCTAGTGAAGGCAATGCCAGCGCAGACCCAGGCACTCTAGCTCTAGAGTCTGGGCTTTTTACCACTTCCCTATAGGGTCCATTTATAAATATATTCTTCTATAATATAGGAATTATTCTATAGACAGTATGCCATTTATTATACCTGATTTTTCATACAACAAGAGAAAATTAACTTCTCGTGCTCATTAAATAATCTACTTTTTCACATAATTTTTAGTGGTGGCAAAGGATTCCACTGAATGCAGGTGCTGTTACTTAATCCTTCCCTATCTAGCTGTTAAGATTGCACCCTTTTTTGCTTTTTAAAAGCTTGCAACATGAGTATTCTGAAACATATATTTTTTGTACCTGTTTATAAGGTTTGTCTTCAGATAAAGATCTAGAAATGAAATTGTGGTGTAAAGAACAACAATAATTGTAAGGTTCTTTCATATTATGACGCAACTACTCTCTAAAAAGGTGGCTTCAGTTTATGCTCCCATGACCATCCAGTCCCTACAAACGCGCTGATGTCTGGAGTCAGCAGTTTTGAAAGCTCCCTATTTAACAGAAGGTATCGCACGGTTGCGATTTGAAGTCCTGTCATTGCTTGCGAGGCAAACTTTGTTTCCCCACGTGTGTGTTGGCCATTTGTATTTTATGCACAGTACACATTTTTGAAGAATTTGTCTGTCCTTTTTTCTAGAAATGGAGAATTGTCTTCCAAACTAGATGTTTTTATTTTGAAAATCCTTGTAAAGCCTTTTCTTTAACCTCTGACAATGGTTTCCTTTTTGTTGTCCATCATTTCTCCACCCTGGAGCCGTGGTAGACTTTCTATGAACTCACTGAACTCCTGCGTAGTTCTTTAGTCCCCCGGCTGCCATGGTGGGCTTTGGGCAGAACTTGGTGCTTATTTACCTGGAACACAAGTTGTCCAGCCTCTAGACCTCCAGATGAGGCCAGTGAGGTAGAGAAGGATGTGAAGCTGCTGGCCGACTACCTGATGCCCTGTCTTCAACTCTGGGCAGGAGGCTGCTCTGGCATAATGAAGGAGCACTGGACATGGAGCCACAGTCCCTGCCTTTGAGGCCAGCTGCTCCCACAACCCACTGTGTCATCTTCAAGTGCCGCCGCGTCTCTGGGCTTCAGGCTGCTCATCTGAACAGAAGAGGTGGTGACGGCTCTTTCAAAAGGGTGCAGTGAGGATCAAAGGAGACAGTGTTTTGAGGCTAGTTATGAAAGATAACAAACGCAGAGTTATTGTTTTAAGCTCCAATTATGCTTCTGGTTCTTCCAGGAAGTGCTGGGTGGTTTGGGGTGGGCAGGCCCAAGTTTGTCACGTTTGGGCAATGTTTGACATCTTTGGGAGGATATGCTAACGACACTCATACTAGCTTTTATTTCCCCAGCCTGTCCTTGCAATCTTGTGCCTTTCTGTGTCCCAGTTTCCTCACCTAGTATGGACCATAGTTGGATGTGCGGGGATTAAGGGAACCGTCTGTGTAAAGCATTGAGCTTAGCAGTTGACACCTAGTAATGCTTTGCATAGATTAACTCATTTAAACCCCACACAGCCCAATGAGATAGTTACTGTTTTTATCTTTACTCTATAGGTGAGGAAACTAAAACCAGAAAGGTTGTGGCCAGCCCAAGTCCACACAGCTATTAAGTGGCCGAACTAGGATATAAATCCAGGTAATCTGGTTCAAAAGCCCACATTTCTACTCACTCTGCTATACTGCCTCTGTTCTATATTGGGGTGGGGAGAAAAGGTGGGTATGGAAGGAGAGAAGCCTGGCCTTTCCCTCCCCGAAGAAGTTAAGATGATAGTCAGGCTCGCGCAGGACTTTGTTCATCTTCCTCAGCCCCTTTCTGAACAGCTCCTTTAGGCACACCTCTTCCAGGAAGTCTCCCAGATGAGCCCCAGCCACATGATTACTCCCATTTTCTCCATCTATTTTGAACTTATGAACCTAGCTGTCTGCATGTTGCTTTATAATGATTTTGAAAAATTGTTATTCAATTCAGGGGCTATTTATCAAATGCCTGGACCTCTAGACTAGAAACACGGAGATGCAGACATAACATCTGACAAAACAGTTCCTCCCTGCCAGGCCTTTACAACCTTGCCAGGGACATAGACAAAGACAGTCATATGGGGAAGCGGCTGTGGCTCAATCAGTAGGGCTCCCGTTTACCATATGGGAGGCCCCGGGTTTGGTTCCCGGGGCCTCTTGGTGAAGGCAAGCCCGTCCGCACGGCGTGGTTAGCTGACCCAGCGAGCACAAGCAGCAAGGGGGGGATAAATGAATAAATAAATAAAATCTTTAAAAAAAAAAAAAAGACAGTCATATGAAACCAACAAAAAAGAAATTGAGATAAATGTTCTGGAAAAAAAAAAAAAAGAACAAGAAACAATGTATTATGAATGTATGGGCAAAATAGTGTTGAGCTCAGGCTGGGAACGGAGGGCTCTGGGGAGGCTTTGTGTATCACAGCATTTGCTCTTGGCCTTGAGGATGGATAAGAGGATGGTGGGGAGAGCAATCAAAGTAAAGCACGCAAATAAAGACCCAGCAGGCAAGAGACGTGCAGCTAATGTCAGGCACCACTGTTAGTGTTCTCGTGGCTGTTTTGTTATCGTTATTAGTAGGGACAAGAACTCTTTGTCCGTAAGTCTTGTTGCTGTGTTTGTATCTCACTTAACTTGTCTGGAGAGGCTTCGCTTTCTGCGCTCTTGCTCTGGATCTTTCCCAGGATGTCATGTTGTTCTGCAGGGGACAAACTACAGAAAGGTTGGCCCTGTCCTCCAGTCACAGTGCTAAACTGCCTTCCTCCCTCCCCTGGCCTGGCAAGAGCGACTCTCTGAACCAAAGTGAGAGCAAAGTTGGAGCCCTGCAGTGACTGCCTACTATTTAGTAGTGAGGCAGGGAACAGAATTCTCTTGGGACAGTAGTGAGTGCCTAAACCCTTTGACCGTGAATTTAGGGGTGTTCCAGTCCCCTGGCTCTGGAGAGAGCATCCAGCTATGTTGCTTTAAGTGATTCTGAGGCCTTGGGTCTAGCTTCATTTAATAGGTACCAGAGGCTTGGGATTAAGGTGAGGAATCAAAATATTAGAACAAGCAGGAAACTTGCTCTTTTGACAATCATTTCTAATTTCTCCATCCATCCATCTACTCACCCAATAAACATTTGTTTAACACCTTCTCTGTTGTGACAGGAAGTAAAACTTGGTGCTGAGGACCCAAAGGCCAAAAAAGACCAAGTTCTTTCCCTCAAGCTGAGTCTGACATGTGATCACCTAATTATAACACTGAATACTTTGATGATGGATCACAGAGAGGGGCACTCAACACAGAACTGGGGTTAGGGAGTTGATGATTCTTGAACTGAGACTCAATGCACAAAAAGGAAGGTAGCAGAGGTAGTCCAGACAGAAGGTAAAGTAGAAGCTGGAAACATGGGATGCCCAGGGACGATTTTGGTTTGGGAGAGGGAAAAGGAGAGGGAAGAAAAGGGTTAGGGAGAAAGGGAGGGAGGGCAGGAGAGAGAGAGTTTGGAGGGGTAGTAGCTGACAAGCTATGTGGCTGGAGAAGGCACCTGAGCTGGATAATGAAGTTCCTTGGGGGCCATGCAGTAGCATTTGGATGCTACCCTTAGGACATTGAAAAGATGACATGATCAGCTTTGCTATTTATAAAGAACACTTTGACTTCAGTGAGGAGAATGAAATGGTGGGGAGGCATGAGAGAATGCAGGGAGACCAGTTTAGCAGGCTATTGTGGTTGTTCAGGAAAGAGACAATGAGGACTTGGCTGGGGTCCTCCTTGGTGGGACTGGGGGTGGAGAGAGATATGAGAAGTATTAGGAAGGTAGAACTGACAGGACATGGTCATCACGTGGATGTGAATGTCAAGGGGCAGGTTGGAGCTGACCATGACGTCCAGCTCTCTGACTTTGGCCACCACTGTGTAGCTGGTAATAGCCTTCACTGAAACAGAAAGAAAAGAAGGAGGAACAGGTTCAAGTCAGGGCTACGGGCAGAGAGATGGGTTCAGTCTCAGGCATGTTGAGTCACTTGGAGATGGGGCACTGGAGCTCAGGAGATGCTTAAGATATAGATTTGGAAGTCTTTGGCATGTTAGGTCCTTGTTAAAGAGTCAAGAGTGTTGGATTTTAGTGGAGCACACAAAACAGACCAAGAAGAACATTTTAAGGAGGACTGGAGAAGAACTGAGAAAGAGTGTATCACAGAGAGGGCATAAATAAGGCCGGCATGAAAGACATGCCATAAGATAAAGACTGAAAAACTCCTTGAATTTGGCAATGTGAGAGCATGGCTGGTACCAGCAAAAGAAGATTTTGAAGAGAGGGGAGAGAAGTCAGAATGCTTCTCTGGGCTGGAGAGTGAATGGGAGGTGATGAGCAGAGAAAGAATAACGATAGATTTTCTTAATAAGTTTGGCTAAGAAGGTTAGGTCAAGGCAGGGGGCTGGTGAAGGGAGAGACAAGTTCGGGATGAATTGTTTTAGAATGGCAAATGCTTGAGTATGCTTTTATGAAGAGGGGAAGAGATCATAGATCTTCAAGCTCAATGGGATCCCAGAAGGACCTCTGGGCCACTGGGTCCACAGGGAACTCTGGGACTTGTAGGTAAAGCACCCTCTGGCCCATAAGGCACCATGCCAAGTCACTCTGCAGTCACCCAGGACTCTGCTTCTTCCACACCCTACTAAAGTCTATCTTGGAACTGTTTGTTCTAGAAAGGTAGCCCGAGTTGGCAGAAAAACTGACTTCCTGGCCAAACCCAAATCTCTGGTCTCCAAGTCATTTGCTTGTCCTTCACAGCAGAAAGCTTTTCTTGGGTGTCTGCTGCCAACATCTACGGAAGTGGCAGTTGTGAGGTTGGGGGGTAGGAGATGTGCCTGGCACAGTGGTAACTGGGGTTGAAGCCTCAGGCCTTGGTTCTGAGTCAGGCAGAGGGCTAGGTTACTGTACAATTGCCTGTGACAGGCTGCCCTCTAGCACCCAGTTGGGGTGTATAGCAGGAAGGCATCTCCTTGCATGCCACCAACTGTGAGGTGGGGATAGACAAGAAAGAGGGGAGACTACAATACCTGCCAGGAAGCCGGACTTCAGAGAGAGAGAGGGCCACACCATCCTGAACCAGAGAAAGTATTTCAGGTAGTGATGGCAAACAGGTAGCTAAGTTACCAGACAGCCTGGGGCCAATAAAACGAACAACTGAACTGTCAGCACAGAGGTACAGTTTACAAGGCACTTTTACCTTCAGGAGCTCAGTCAGTCCTTTGAGTTAGTTATTATTGTTTTCTCTCTTTTAAAGGTGTAGCTTATCCCTGCAAGGCTCAAAGATTTGTCCAAAGTCAATTACTTGTTAAATGGCAGAGTCGCGTTTTGACAAGAGGTCTTCAGACTTTGGGAGGCAATGGTTGGGGGGAGGAGCACTGAGTTTCATTTTAGGTGCAATAGGAACAGCCTGGGCAGAGGAAAGCGTGGAATGTGGAGGGTTTGGGCAAAATTAAACCACAGGCTGCTGCCGTGATTGATTTTAAGGTCCAGAGTCAGGTTCAGGGTCAGAAGCACCTCCTTTGGCTGGGATGTGTGTGGAGAGCTGCTGGTTTGAGTAGAGTTTTGCCCATGAGATGAGCTCCAGCAAGTCTGAACGGGGACCAGGACAAGGGTCGGCTCCAGATCTCAGGGGCTCTGGGGAGTGACTGACAGGCTGGTCAGTGACAGGCCCACTGGACATTTGGCTTGCTAACTGCAGCTGGAAGGGAGGGACTAGGATCTGCAAAATGCACGAGGGAGTAGATGAAGCCCTAAGAGCAGGGAAGACCGGGGCAAGTTGGGCCTGGCCATTTTCTGGGAGGTTTATAGGGGAGCAAGAAGAGAAGAAAAGTTCAGCAGCTCTTACTTGCTGGCTGGCACTGGCTTGGCAGGGAGACCAAGGAACCTCCAAGGATGTGGGCTGGGGGTGTGTGGGCAGAACTGTTCACAGTGCCCCAGGTGAGAAACAGCAAAGTTGTCTGCTCCTCACCTGGCTGCACGGTGTTAGGAAAGGTGAAGGCATGTTCTGGGACAGGTGGCAGATCCCTGCTAAGTGTAGGAAGGGAGGGCTGAGTGCTGGGTCCTGGGGAACATGTGCCAGCCAAGCTGATCTGCATCTGGTCTTCAAATACTTTAGGATAAGGAAATCTGGGCTGGGTACAACTTTTCTGCTTCTTCCACTTCAGAATTGCTCCCATTTGTTTTGCTTTCCTCTTGGTTTTCCCAATAAAGTTCCCTTTGAAAAAAGAAGCTGGGACAGGGAGAGAAGTGTGACTTTGGGAAGAAGCTTGGATCTTGTGGGGCCTGTACCGATGGTGACTTTGGCTCCTTGGCTACACGGCTTCAGAGACCCTCGCGCCTGGTCCTCCACACCCCTGATGCCCCCACCAACCCGTCTTCTTCCACACACACTCTATACTCCTTCCCTTCCCATTCAAAATTGGCTAATTAGCTATATAACAAATTGGATCCTATTGTTAGTCTGTCAATAAATCTTAATTCTCAGCTACTTGCCTGAACCTTTCCTACTCCCACACAGAGCATTTAACATTGTCGTAAAAAATGTGGCTCTGCAAGTAAAACAGGTCCATTATGGAAAAGTCAGGAACATCTAATGAGGATAATATCAGCCAGATTATCTTTTCAATTAATTAAAAACAACTTTTTACCATCTTGAATGACTAGTAAATTCCTCTCACGTCCCTTCCCTGCAACTAAAGGGTCTTTGGTGCTGTGGTGTCTGGTATACAGTGAGTGCTCAGCCAAAGCTTGTCGGGTGACTATTGACTGATGCTCAGAGAGCTGCAATTTCCTTGTAAATGTTAGAAAACATTGTGTGTGTGTGTGGGCTGGTAGCTGGTCTCTGGCCTACTAGCTGCAGATCTGGCAGAATTCCACATAGATGTTTTTCCCAAGTTAACTGGTGGCTTCCTGCCATGACAACAAGCTCAGCCCTGCAGGAGGTGGTTTTGGATGGTGCTCCTGGATCACCTGAGTGTGAGTTGATTCTGGGAGGTGGTTTGTCTTTCAACTATCAGATATTGAGTACCTTCTGTGAGCCCAGGCACTGTGCTGCCTGCTGGGTATATGAAGATGAAGGTTATTGGAAATAAGAATCCGTAAACTAAATGGAATATAGTCTGATATGTGCAGCTGTAGAGTTAGTACAAAATGTAGGGAGAGCAGAGGGGGCGAACACTGTGGCTGGGTCACTCCAGGAAAGTGTCTTAGAAGAGAGGGCCTGAGTTGGGCCTTGAAGAGTGACTGGGGTTCAGTAGGTAGGGGAGTTTAGGGTCTAGGTGGGGGGAGAAGAAGCTATTCTAGGCAAAATGAAAAATAAGAAAAAATACCTGAAAGTGTAAAGCTTTTTTGGAACACCAGGGAAAGCTCCTGTGGCATTTGGCTTTTCTTGATGAGTTTATAGCTCATCATATTTTCAAACTGAGAGGGTTGTTGCTGCCTCAGAAACTCTGCGTGAGCCGTGAGCTGCCCTGTAAATGCGGGGGCCTCTCCCTTGCTTCTTCATGCCTCTCTCTGTCTTTATCCAAGCAGACGTGTCTACATATGCTGTCCAGGCCCAGTTCAAACGTCCCCTCCATGAAGCCTCTGGGATTCTGTAGGCAGACATGGCTACTCATACTGCTGGACTCTCACGCACTCTTCCTTACCTCTATCATGCCTTATTTCTCACTGACTGTTACCGTTTTAGGGTGTTTTCTCCACTAGACCATGTGCTCCTCATAGGCAGGAAATGTGCTTGTTCATCCCTGAATTCTCAGCACTCGCACCAGACCTCACATAGAGAGTAGGCACTCAGTAAAGGTTTGTTAAGCCTTTAGTTTTCTCAGCGAACACGTCTTAGTCGTTCTGTAGACCCAGCCTCAGTTTTACCACCTGGACCCAATCCACGATTAAAGCAGGACTCTAAGCGGTGATGGTCTGATGTGGGGTGCAAAGGCCCAGATGGGCCTCATTAACCCCAGTTAGGGCTTGATTGAGGAGACTACAATCCAGGCTTATGTAATGAAGCCCATTATTTAATTGATTAAAGCAGGATTTCAGCTGGCAGTTTGACAAACACAGTGCACAGCCTCTCCCACTCCACCTACAGGGCTCGCATGTGACAGGTTTGGGTGGCTTGGAATGTTTTGAGGATCCTGCTCCAGCTAGCTGGGTGCTGCAGGAAAAGGGCAGGCCCTGGTGACAAATATTTGCCTGATTACTGAGTCTCTTTATTTCTAGGATGGGCCCTTGGAAACTGCCCAGTGGCTGACCCAACTGCTGAACAACAGTCCCATCAGGGACTGGGAGAAGATCAAAAGCATGTCTCCTGGGTTCTTGTCCTGTTGCATCATTGGCCCCATTTGGGAACCAGGACCTTGACTTTTCATACTAATAGCCACATGAAGACTCAGGACATTTTTACAAATTCCTACTTCTTGAAAGGTGATTCTCTTCCAAGGAAGGGTAGATGGATGAATGGATGGTTGTATGGGCAGATGATGAATCATCAAATGGATAGACAGGTGGATGGTAGAATAAATGGATGGATGGATGGTTGGATGGATGGGAAGCCAGGCTTTGCCTCTGGTCATCCTAGAGACCTAGAAAAGTCCTCTAGCTGTTGGTGGTGGTGCTGGGTATGCCCTTGTAGTAGAGCCTTTATTTCTGAGAGAAGTTTCTGAAGACTTATTATGAATAGTTGAAGAGCTAAACATAAAATAGTAAATCCTCCATTATTTTTCAGGAAACAGCAATAAATTGAATGCAATGAGTGCCTCTTCAAAGATTTGCTATCTACCAAGACTTTCAAGCATGAAAATATTTTTATCTTTCCCTCTCAGAATTGATGGGGTGGCCTTACGGAAGAGGAGTAAAATATCTGCAAATGGAGCACCTCCTATAAAATTAGTGTAACAAACAACAAAACACTGCAAACAGTTTGACAAATGGAGAACAAAGAGTCTACCCATAAACCCTCATTTTAGAGCAAGCACTGTTGTTTTGGCAGGGCTGTCTTTATGCATAAGAATATTTCACAGCTGCAGTCATCTGCATATCTACACTCTGTAACCTACTTTCTCCACCTAACATGATATCATAAGCATATTTATTTGTTGCCATATAGTCTTTATAATTACTTTAAACGACTTATGATATTCCACTCATTACCCTACTGTTAAATATTTAGGTTGCTCCTACCATTTTTTCCCTTTGCTCATTTTCATGAATTAATAAATGTAAGGAATTTCATTTCACCCAGTGCCTGGTAAAATGTATATATTTAGTAGGTGCTTTATTTCCTTCCCATCTCTCTCCTTTATATATTTGAAAAAAATACATCTTTTACATATTTTGAGTTTTTCCTTAGGATAAATATTGAGTTCAAGAGTTTGAACGCGTGTATGGCTTGTTGCACTTAATTGCCACCATGTTGCTTTATCAATAATAATGATGATAATTTGAATAGCTCCAAAATTATGCATAGCATCTCATAGATTATCCCATTTTAGATGAGAAACCAGAGGCCCACACATTTACGTAATTTTTCCAGGGTCCATGTCTGTTCTGTTTTCTCCTTTATCCCCAGAATCTAGCACAGTGTCTGGGGCTTCAGTAAATATCTTTTGAATGAAGGCTGTAGGTGGGGAGTCACGATTCAAGCCCAGATCTGTTTCACTTCAAAGCCTGTGCCACTAAACCTGGCCAACTTGCTCTTGACGTTCATTTGGGTGGTAATAGAGATGCAGGTGTTGCCAATACCTTTTAATTCTGGACTCAGAAAAGCATCCATTCAGGCTCAGGGTGAATGTAGGAGAGCTAATGATGTGCTTTGGACCCTAATGCATAGCTACCCTAGAACTACTCCTGTTTGGCTTTTTCCTGAGATCACCCCATGTGAACCTGTTATATAGTTCTAAGACCAATGCATAAAAGAGTTCTTGGTGGCATGTTAAATTCAGAGCGTTTGCTCTCACTTTGTGGATGTGTGATTAGACATTCCCATTATACATTTACAGAAACACTGTCCTCATTGGAATCACCCTCAAAAGTCCAAACTCCATGAGCTTAGGAGGCAGAGTAGCCCCCTTGACTACTCTTTCTTTCCTGTTTTCAGAGGATGCTGAAAGGCGACCTCTCATTCTCAAAGAGCACCAGCCTCGAAGAGTCTTGAGTAATCATTTCTTAAGGTCCTGATTCCTGGCATAAGAAAATACGTGTGTCTCATTCCTTCTACGTCGGATGTTTGGGCTGAGTAGTGTCAGAATAGTTCTTCAGAGATCCTCTAAAGAATAATGTCTGTCCACTGGTGCTGCCTGGTCAGGCAGAGGGCTGAAGAGTTTGATGATAGGACTGGCTTCAGGGATGTTGAAAAGACCCAACATGGTTAGGGCTTCATGTGTAAACATAATTGAAAATATACTTTAAACTCAGATCCCCGTGGAAGAGAATGTGCAAAAATAGCAGAAGAGGTTTGATAGTGAAATCTCAGGAAGCCATCGTATTTAGGAGATAAGAGGAGAAAAAGTCAATGAAGGAACCAGAGACAGTCGCAAGTCACAGAGGTAAGGGATCCAATGTAATGAAAGTTCTTACAAGCAATTCCACTCACATGTACTGAACACCACACACACACACACACACACACACACGCATGCGTGTGTGCACACTCTATTAAGCCTTGGGTACACAATAATGAATAAGACATAGTTCCTATCCTCAAGAAGACCCCACGTTTTACATTCTACCTGAGAGACAGAAGCACAAAACAACAAAAAAACACAGCATGATAAATGTTTTGTTAGTGATATAACAAAGTATGGGAGCCTAGAGGAAGTGATGAGACCTCAGGGATGTACAAACACTTCAAAGAAAAGGCAGTGCTTGAAACTCACCTTGAAGAATGGACGAGCTGTCAACCAGCATAGAAGGGTTGGCAGAGCTTATCTGGCAGAGGGAAAGGCAAAGTCCCCAAAGCTGACCAGGATGCAGAGTGCTTAGGAAAGGCTGAGTAACACAGGTCTGTGAGGAAGGAGGGGTTTGCAATGGAGGAAAGGTCAAAAGCCTCTAAGAGGCCAAGCAGGATAAAAACTGGGAAGAGTTGCAACCAGAACTAATGGGGACTGCAACCTTGAGTGTGTGTGAATGTGTGTCTGTGTGATTATGTATATTAAACATGTTTGTGTGTGTAGGCCAATGTGTACTTGGCTGTGTGTGTGTGTGTGTGTTTTGAGGGGTCTCAGCCAATACAGTGGGTCAAAGATTGATAGGATGTGAATAAGTAGAGGCTCCTCTATTCATTCCCTCAAAATAATATTTATTAAGCACTTCCCATGTTCTAGGCACTGAGGAGAGACAAAGCTCCCTATCCGGTGGAGCTTACATTCTGGTGGGGGCAGCAGATAATAAATTAATAAATAGAATACTTAGAGTGAAATAAACAACAGGAAGGAAAGAAACATGATGGTGGGGTAGAGAATAATTGTGGGCGTACTCCTTTAGGTAGTGAGGTCCCAGAGGCCTCCCCAAGGAGATGCCATTTGAGCAGAGGCCTCGAGGGTGGGAAGAATATAATGGGCAGAGGGAGCAGAAAAGCTGAATGAGAAAAACTTGCTGTATCTGAAGAAGAGAAAGATGGCCATTGGGTTGGGATGTCTTGAAGGAGGGCCAAAGATGTGTGAGGTGAGGTTCAAAGAGTTTGATTTTTATTCTAAGAACCAAGGGAAGCTTTTGAAGGGTTATAAGCAGGGGAGAGATATTCTTATTTTACATTTTAAAACAAGTCCTCTGGATGGCCCATGGATCTTGAATTGGAATGGCAAAGAGTAGGAGCAGAGGCCAGTTTGAAGGCTATTGCAATGCTCCAGGCAGAGAGAGCAGTGGCTTGGAATAACAAGGTGATGGCAGAGGAGACAGGCAGAAGTTGGGCAACTTTGAAATGTATTTAGTGATTGAATGAACAGGACTTGATGTGTGGGGTGTGAGGGAAAGGGAAGAATCATGTATGACTTCTTGGTTTTGGGACTGAGCAAAATAAGAGTAGGATATTCTTAAGAAGTGTGACTCCTGGGTTCTGGGACACTGCTCCTGCGGCATGGCCCGTGGTGGAAAACTTTGTCCTGTGGGTGCTGGCACATCAAAGAGAGGATTCTGCCCAATGCTGCTTTAAGAATGGCCAAAGGGTTGGAAAGCTGGCTCATGTCTGGGTCACTGGCTTGTGCTCCTCTTGCCTGGGATAAATGGAGGCCACTTTAATTTAGTCATCATGCATTTATTAAGCACTTGCTGTTTGCTAAGACTTGTTCTAAGTGTGGGGATAAACAGCAGTGAACAAAATATACAAAAAAAAATCCTTACAGAAAAAAAATATATATATATATAAAATATATAGGAAAAAATATATAAATATATGTATATAAATATATATAAAAGAGCGACCAAAAAAAAAAAAAACAAAACAAACAAACAAAAAAAACCAGGTGATGGCTGGCTGGTTTGGTGTGAAAGCTCCAGAATTGACAGATGAACTTAAAAATGATCTCAAAGCACTGAAGATGAGAGCTAGCGTGGACCCAAAAAGATTTTACATGAAAAATCATGGAGATGCCTTCCCCAAGTATTTCCAGATTGGAACCATTGTTGACAATCCAGTAGACTTCTACCAACCAAGCATTACCAAGAAGCAAAGGAAAAGAACTATTGTGGAAGAACTGTTGGCTGATTCTGAGTTCAGAAGGAAATACTCAGAGATCATGGCGGAAAGAGCAGCAACTGCAGCAGGAAAGAAATTTCGAAAGAAGAAATTTTCCAACTAAGATTCATCAAGCAAACCACAATATTTTACATCTCCCTTTATTTATTTACTAAAGTTGTTTTAAAAACTAACACCATCATATAAATCAATTTAAAGTAGACTGGCCCTATTTATATAGGGATTTCTGTTTGGAAAAAATTGATTTGAGAGATGATCACATGTCTCCAGGGATTAAAATAGGTGTCTACAAAATACTCACCCAGGCTTTAGAGCAGGGGAAAAAAAGGAAAAGGAATCATAACCATTTTAAGATAATTAACATTTTTATAAAGTTTTCAATTTTTGGTTAAGGAAAATTGAATTAAAAGATATTTAGAAAGTTAAAAAAAAAAACCCTTGTACTTGGAGAGACTGACAACAGACAAAATAAATAAAAGATAACACGTCAAAGAGATATAAGAGCTATGGAGAAAAGGCAGGCATGAGAGGCAGGGAGTGCTGGGGGTAGGTGGATGGGAGGCGGGTGGGGATGGGAAGGCGGTGTGTGCGTCAGGTGCCCTGCGGGCATGGGAGGACTCCCTGCAGCAGAGGGCCTTTCCCTGCCTGTTCAGCAAAAGCGGCACCACACCACCTCCTGCCGTCCATCTTTACACACATCACCCTATTTGTTTTCTTCCTAGTGTTTATCATACTCTGTAATGATTTTGTTTACTCATTTGTTATTTATTTTTCAACGGAATTGTATGGTTTCTGGTGTGATTCCAGTGGATATAAACATGGAAAAGAGCTTGACATGGGCATAGGGTTGGGGCCGCGAGGGCCAAACCGTGACTGGGGTGCTGGGTTCAAGATTGGAAAGTACGAGGGATGCATTCAGACTTGGACGTTGGGTTCAAATCTGAACAATTCTGGGTTCGAGTTGTGCAGCTTCTTCTAACTGGGGGAGAAGGGAAGTATACTGGTGTGGGAGGAGTTTGGAGAAACTATTGGATTAGAGACTGAGGACAGGGTGAGCTGAGTGGGCCTCTCTGCCTTCTTGGTCTGGGCAGGGTTGCAGGAAGGCAGATTCAAAACAGACAATGGCTTAAAATAGAGCCCGGCTTGTTCCTGATTTGGTGCGAGGCCACTAGAAGAGTTCTAACACACAGTCCTCGGCCCTACACTAACCTTACTCCTGTCCTCCCACCTCTAGCAAGTTGCCACAGACTTTCCTGTAGGAGCCCCAGTTAGGGAGGAGTGCCTTTAATCAGCAACGAAACTCTCTGCAGGTGTTAATTAGGTCCACACAGCTGAGAGGCAATTACATCTTTCCTTCATTAAAGATGAGGTGACTGTGCAAGGGGCCCCCTCCTGTTCTGAGGTGCCTCCCTGTCTTCCTGAGAAGGCTGGTGGGGTGGAGTGGGACCCAGCTCTGGGCATGTTGAATGGAAGACCTGGTACACAGAGCAGTGTGGAGTTTTTTCTTGTCCTGTTCCTCTTATTGTAAACTCAAAAGACAAATACACCCACGTAAACCCATATACACGACACATACATAGGCCCATACACACATCGCTTATCTCAGGCTGTAGGTAGAGAATGGTTCAGAAGAGAGGTTTTCTAGAAAAGCATGTGATTGGAATTGGGGATTAGGGTTACAGCGCTAGTTAGTTGACTCTTGGTAAGGTGATTGTGACCAAGTCAGTTTATGTGAAATGTCCACATCTGTAAAATGGGTATGCTTTTTTAATGTTCAGTTTTATTATAAGCATTTACATTTGTTGTGAAGAAGTGAGGTAACACATGTGTCAGTGACGTGTAAACTCTAAAGTGTTATCCCAGTGTGAGGTATAGAACTATCATTAAGCTATATTCCCTATTGGGGTGGACTTTTATAAGAATAGAACTGGGACGGTGTAAGAGATTCTAAATATTTAAAAAACTCTTTTGGGTCAGCTTTTTCATATAAAAAATGAGAGGTCTGGACCAGAAGACTGTAAGGTCCCTTGTATGTCCGAGGCTGTGGTTTTGAGGAGCAAGCAGCACATTCTAGGGAGGGTCAAGGGAAGCTCATGATGGCCTGCATGGGAGGCCTGTGGCCTGGTGGCCTGGCCTTTGGCTCAAATGCCAGCTCCACTCTTATTAGCTGTGTGATTTTAGGCATTTTTCTTAACCTCTTTGGGTCTCAGTTTCTTCATCTGTAAAACTGGGACCATTATTTCTATGCCCTTTGTTTGGGGGTTGAAATGGAGAATTAAATGAAAGAATTATATAAAGTGCTTTGCCCAGTGATTGCACGTCAGAAGTGGGGTAGTGGAGTTCTTGAGCTTGATTTTCAGGTACTGACTTCTCAAAGCCTTTTCTCTTTAACCCTTCCCCAGAGTGGAAGGCTCCCAGTCTGTCACTGGAGGGTCCACCAGAGCTTAAACAGAGGGGCCTAAATGGCTCATAAGAGGGTAGGCTCAAGGAATTAGAGAGTGTGAGAAATGGAAGGGGATGCAGACATCACCTAAGCTCAGCCTTCATTTTACAAATGAGGAAGCTGAGGCCCAGGAGGTAGGTGCCTGCCCAGGGCCTCACAGGTTAGGGGTAAAGCCTGAATAAGGACCCAGCGTGCCCAACAGCCCACCCATCTAAGACCTTGGGGTTTTATAATTTATCCTTTAGGGCTCCACCTCTGTGCTGTTGAGGAGCCCCATCCCACTTGGCCCAGTGAGTTTGTCATCCAGGAAGGGTAGGGCCAGTGTGTACGTGGAGAAGGAGTGTGTGGGTGTGTGGGGCGGGGGCAGTGTTTTGTCCAAAGTCCATTGGCTCTCCCTACTGGGAAGAGCTGGGCATTGCCACCTTCAGGGTTCCCGGGCATCTTCCAGGAGGGCTGGCCCTGTGCTGGTACCCTGGCACAGTTAAATTACTGCAAACCTTTCAGTTTGCTCCTTAAGATGTGCTAGGTGGGACCAGAGCAGCACTTAGTCTAGGACACATTGTGCCCCACAACTGAGGCAAAACCTGCATTCTGGCTCCCTTGGTCCTTCAGGACTCCCAGGCAACGGTTGATACATATTTTAAGTCGTTTCACGTGGGAGGGTAACTCCAGTCCCTGTAACTCCATTCTGATGGAAAAAGGAAGTCTGCACTTTAGACTTTTAAAGACCCCCAGCACCAGTGTGTTGCTGGCTTAACACTATTATTCTGTTATTTTTCAAAATATAATATTTAATTAGCATTATATGCCACTTTAAAATTTCAGATCAAACCAAGATGTAGTCCACTGGACCGTGTTCTGATCACATATCTCTCCACCGAAACCCCGTCCAAGGTATCTGCTTTTTGACTGTGGTGAGGCTGAGCATCTTGTCTGTGTTCATTAGTCTTTTATAATCCCCCCAAAGGGATCTTGGGTCCCCCTCTACTTTTAGGGGTCTTGACAGAGCCTTTTAGAACTGGAGCTGTGAGGGGTAGGGGTGAGATGCTAAGAACAAACTGGGGTGGTGGTGGTAGGGAGGAGGCAATGGGGCGGGAGGTTCCCGGGGCCAGTTCACTGCCCCCTTGCCCGTCGCTTGACCACCTTCCCCCCCTCCAGGCCTAAACATCTCTCTGCTCCCTCCCCAGACCCTCTTTCTTTTACCCCCCTAAGCCTGCTCTGTTTTCTTACGGCTCGCCCTTCCTCCTCTGGGATAGTTTAATTTAACCAGGGCTTCTTTTCCAATGGGCCTAACTGGAGAGACTTAAGCTGAAAAGCCAGAGGGACCTCAGTCCTGGACTCTGGAGCCCCCTCTCAGGTGTCAACAGCTACGATAAAGAGTAGAAGTTAATGGCATCTCTTTTGAAATAAACAATTAGGTATATTATGGTTACAATAAAAATGGAAACGGTGGTACTGTCACGTGGCGCTGGCATCACAGTCACTAGCCCTGCTGTGTGGAGGAGCAGCTCTCAGGGTCCCCGAGAGGAATGGGGGAATCGTGGTCCCAGAGGTAGTCACTGGCCCCAGCCATGTAGATCACAGGTAGGGGGTGGGGCTTGCCTTTAAAGGCAGTAATTACAGAATGCTCGGAGAACAGGATCGGCTCAGATTTCACAAAATGGTGACCTGTGGGGTGGGGGTGGGGGCAGGGCAACAGTAAACCTGGGAAAATTAAGGGGCTTTGGTCTTGCAGACTCTGCTTGGGATCCTGAGAAGTCCTGAGAGGGAGGGGGAAGGGAGAGAACTGTAACTTGCAGAGGGACCACCATCTGCCAGATACAGTGCTAGGCTTTGCCATTACTCCATTCATTCTCTACGACAGCCTTAGGTGGTAGGCATTATACTTTTACACTTCACAATTGAGGACAATTAGAGGAGGCAAGGTGGTGGTTCTGGGGGATTCCATCTCCTTTCTGGGAAGGCAGGGAAGTTTGCTGGGAGGCTAAGAAAGGGCTCCTGGGACATCCTGGTAAGGGCAAAGCTGGAGCTGCTATCCCCCTGGCTGATGTGCCCCAGGTGTGCTCACTTTAGAGATGCCAGGTGGGGCCTGTGCCGTCACAGCAGCTGCCTCACCAGGGAGCTGCCCTGCAAGGGTGAGGTATGGCTGAGGCCAGGCAGAACCTGAGACTACCATTGGGCTGGGGAAGGGATATAACCAAAGGGAAAACAGTGCCTGAGGACAGGAATGGGATGGGAAAAGTAAAATCAGATGAGCCAACCAAACAAAAACAAAACAGAGCTAGTGTCTGTAGTGAAATAGAGTTGGGGTGATTTATTAATTCGGACCATATGAAATTGCTGTTTTGTAGGTCAAAAATGTTGGGCTATCAGCAATTTTACCTGTTGAACCTGATGTAAGTCCGTTGAGGGCAGTGCCACATCCTCCGTATTGCCTATCAAATGCAGGTAGGTCCTAAGGTAAGATGAGCAGCACGTGATTTTAGACTCTGGAATGCCTACCTGTCTCAGATAATATCTCCAGAAGGCACCCAAGACACACATGTTACCTGGAGGGAGCAAATATTATCTAGCAACACACTGGCACAATTGGTTTCTATCAAACTTGTCACTTGAAGAGTACTGGCGCCTTAATTGGAGGGGCGTTTTGCTTGGATGGAGCACAACGAAAGTGGTGCCGAGAGCCTGCGTGCTCCACGTTGGCCCAGGGCGAGGGGCACTGAGGTGAGAACTAAGTCTGGGGACTTGAACTCTGGGCTGGCTGGCTTCCCCACAGCCTGCTGTGCCGGCTCTTAGATTCCTGTGGTGCTCTGGCACCCTCTTCAGGAAACGTCCTGAAACGCACGCCTATGTTTCAGGAAAATGGAACTCTTCAGTGAAAATTTGGGGATTCGAGGTAGAAGGAGAAGGGAAATATGTTTATCAAATGTATATTTTGTGTAAGCAGTGTGCCTGGAACTCAGAATAACCCTGAGCAGTGGTCAGTATTATTCCTGTTTTGCAGAGATGTAAACTCAGATTCAGAGGAATTTGTGTGACTTTGCCAAGGTTGTAACTCAATGATGGTGAAGCTGGGATTCAAATCCAGGCCAACAACACTGCCTTTGATTTCTGAATCTCCAGAGTATAGTGGGATACAATAAATGCCACCCCCCAAAAACACAGCATGGGGTGGGGGGGGTGGATGTGGCTCAAGTGGTTGAGCACCGGCTTCCCACATGGGAGGTCCTGGATTCAGTTCCCGGAGCCTCCTAAAAACCAAAAGAAACAAACAAACACAAACAAACAACAAGCAAACAACAATAAAAAACCAACTCAGGGGAGCCAAGGTGGCTCAGCAGTTGAGTGTCCTGGTACCTAAAAAGAAAAGAAAAAAAAAAAAGAAGACACAGCACCTGTTTAAATCCCTACAGCCAAAGGCCAAGTTTGTGCCCCTTGCACAGGGGTGTGAACCTCGGGCCCCCGGCGATGTGTCTGGAGCAGCGCTTTGCCTCGACCTCCTGAACGCTCTTGGCAGCCCCCTGGGAAACGGCTCCCACATGGGCAGTGCTGTCCCCTGCTACTGGTCCTTTTATATAAAACTAGCTCTCTCTGTTTTACAGATGAGGAGACTTGATTCTCAGAGAAGGTAGGGCATTCATTCAACCAATAAATATTTATTGAGCCTCGACTATGTCCCAGTCAATGTTATCGGCACCAGTGACTAGAATAGATGAAAGCCGAGGAAGTTAGGCAGTAAGCAATACAAAAATAAATTAGGTAAAATTTTAGAAGCTATAAAATCAGAAGCAGAATAAGAGAGTCCTGTGGCAGGGGTAGGGGGAATTGAGCAAACACTTGAATGAGGTCAGGGGGTGCCTAAGAACGTTCCAAGCAGAGGAAAGAGCCAGAACAAATGCCCTGAGGTAAGAGTGTGCCTGGTCCATGGAAGACAGAACCAGGAGGCCAGTGTGACTAGGAAGGAGTGAGAGAGCAGGAGAGTGGTAGGGACAGAGACACAACCATTTATCACATGCTGGGCACCATCCAGCATTTTCACACGCTGAGCTTACCGACAACTCTGGGAGGGCGTCAGGAACCCATTTAGAGTTGAGTTGCAGTGTGAGGCTGGGTGGCTTGTCCAAGGTCGCAGGGCTAGCAAGTCAGATGTTCTGGCTCCAGAACCCTTGTTCTCTCCTCTACGCCTGACTGCCTTTCTTTATGTATGTTTCTTTTGTGGGTGAACAGTCCCTACCTGCAGTACCTGCCGAGTTCTAGGTCCAACTTCTCCCGTGCCGTGGGGACGAGCCCTTGGGGCCATGGGCGCTGTGAGATGATTTTCCCCATCACACCTAGGCTGCTTCCTAATACCTCTAATTTTAGGTCCAATCTTCTCACTATTCTGGGATCCACAACTATTTTTAGTTCCCTCTTATGTTGGCATCAGGTAGATATTCTTTTATTCTCTGAGAGAGAAAGCACAGAAGTTTACGTTCTTCTGTACAATGAAAGCAAGAATGGAGCTTTGTTTAGCGTAGCTGTTTCCTACCCTTGTCACTGCTCTGGGTAGCGGGTACAGAATAGCTGGGGTATTGTGCGGGATGTGTGTGTGTCCTTCCCAGGCAGGCGTCAGTATTTGGCTCCTTCTTGCTTGGTGTCCTTTGGGAGGGATCCAGCCAGGCTGCGCGTTGTGGAAAGGGCAGGCGCCACCTGCTGGCTGTAGGTGTCAGCCACTTTGGCACTCAGTGAAGCCTCATTCTTACCTACCTTTACCCCGAAATGTCACATGAAACTTATTCAGATGTGACTGTGGCAAGTTAATCCTTCCATTTTCAGTTTCCCCAAAGCACTTTATGTATGTGATACAGTGATTGTAGTGTCACGTGAATGTTTCCTTTGTCTTTGCTTGTGCTGTGCAGAGAACAATATTCTCTACTCCTAAGTTGCCCCTCACCTCCCGTTCAACAACCACCACTTCAAAACTCACCTGTCCCCCCAAATCATCCCTTATCCCCATCCCAGTCTAGGCCAGGGGCCCGTCCTCTGTTCCCCAAAGCACCCTGTACTCACTTCTACTCACCTGTGGTTATTGTGTCCCTCTCCTCTCCAGCTTATGACCCACTTGAGGACAGGAATAAGCACCATTTACCCATGAGGTATAGCAAGGTACTGAGGAATTACTTGCTGAAAGAAAGAAAGAAGGAATAAATAGCAGCAGGCTATACTAAATAGAAAACAGACCGCACTCGGATCTGGGGAGGGGCCACTGGGGTTTATTTACATGGCGGAGGAATGGCCTCCTTTGGTGAGAGAGTTCCAAAGAGTTATTGCACTTATAAACGTTTTATACCAAATGTTGCTGCTGGCAACCCAACATCATCCCTTTCTAAGAATTTTAAGAGTCAAAGTTCATCTAACCTGACTATGTTGAACTTTACCTGAGCTCCCTGCTCCTGGAAAAGTGATGGTCAAGGAATCCCTATCCTTTTGCGTTCTGTGAAATGGCTTAGTTGCAAAGAAAGAACTTCTCCATGTGACTTAAATAAGATTTGCAGACAATCCGCCGTTTACCTAGGACCAGGCCAGACACAGACCCTCCAAATTCCCATTCTTTGTCTCATAAATGATTAACTGAACTGTTTGTCCTCACTGATCAATCTGGACAAAGTGCCCACTAAGTTGACTTGACCAAACTTCGTTCAGTCTTTTCTGTTCCTCCCAAGCCCCTTGAACTTTGGCCCACCCTTGTGCTTCAGTGAGCATTGGAATGCAGACCCCCCCCCCCCCCGTCCTAAAGGCCTCTGTCATGAATTAGCTGATGGCAGAGATGGATGCTTCCTGCTCAGCTCTCTGATCACCTGCTCATCCCACTCCCTGGCCTGGTTCTTTCTACCCTTGTTTCTCTTCCCTGTGAAAGAAAATCCCTTTTGTCCAGACTTGCTTACAGACCTTACAGAACGCTTTTCCTTTCCCTAGTGTGATAGTCTTTTTCTTTTTTAATATACTTTTTAATTTTTTAAAAAGATACTTTAGATTACATAAATGTTACATAGAAGATATAGGGGATTCCCATTTGCCCCGCTCCCTACCCCTCCCACACTTTCCCACATTTACAACATCCTTCATTAGTGTGGTACGTTCGTTACAATTGTGATAGTCTTTGACAATAAAACTCTCCTTACTTAGGTCCAGATTTGTTTTTGAGAAAACATTCTCAGATGCGAAGGTCTTTACTTTTTTTTTTTTTAATTAGAGAAGCAGTGGGTTTACAGAGCAAGCATACATAAAATATAGGATTCCCATATACCACCCTATTATTAACACCGCACATTGATGTGGTACATTTGTTACAACTGATGATCGTACGGTTTTACTATGGTACTAGTAAGCCATAGTCTTTGGTTTAACTTAGGGGTCACAGTGTTGTGTAATTCCATGGATTTTTAAAAAAATTTATTTTAGTACCGTACGTAAAATCTAAATTTTCCTATTTTACCTGCACTCAAATACATAATTCAGTGCTGCTTATTACATTCACAATGTTGTGCAGCCATCACCACCATCCACTGCCAAAACTTTTCCATCATCTCGAATAGAAACTCTGTACATTTTAAGCTTTAACCCTCTATTTCCTACCCTAACCCCGTCCCTTGGTAATGTATAGTCTAAATTCTGACTCTATGAGTTTGCTTATTCTAATTATTTCTTGTCAGTGAGATCATAACATATTTGTCCTTTTGTGTCTGGCTTTTTCACTCAGCATGATGTCTTCATGGTTTATCTATGTTGTCACATGTATCAGAACTTCATTCTTTTTTTATGGCTGAATAATATTCCGTTGTGTGAATATGCCACATTTGGTTTATCCATTCATCGGTTGATGGACACCTGGGTTTGCTTCCATCTTTGCAATTGTGAATAATGCTACTTTGAACATCAGTGTGAAAATATTTGTTTAAGTCCCTGCTTTCAATGCTTTTGGCTGTACACCTAGAAGTGTGATTGCCAGGTCATATGGTAATTCTATATTTAACTTTCTGAGGAACTGCCAAACTGTCTCCCACAGTGGCCGCACCATTTTACATTCCCACCAACAAGGAATGAGTGTTCTTATTTCTCCATATTCTCTCCAACACTTGTGATTTACTTTATATATAAATATAAATATTTTATATAAATATATATAAAACTATTTTAAAAATATGTATGTTTTATAGGAGGTACCAGGAATTGAACCCGGGACCTTGTGCATGGGAGGCAGGTGCTCAACCACTGAGCTACATCCACACCCCTTGTAATTTACTTTTTTTTTTTTCCACTTCACATTTTATTTGGAGATATTCAAAAGGAATAGAAATCCATATCACACAGCTCTTATGTCTGCCAAGGTTAATTTTTAAAAAATTTGTGTAAATCCACTTGTCCCTTTTATTTGCATTTTGATGAGGGCTTTGTATTTTATAAATACACAATTAACAAGTTATTGAAAATTGAAATACCGTGGGTTTTGTGTTTTCCTTAAATGTGCAATTAAAACGTGTGTACATGTAACAATTCTTAGACATGTACCTGAGTCCTCCCCTTTCATACCCACTTCCATGCAATGCCCACTCCCACCTGGCTAAGTCACTTCCTTCAGAGGGAGACATTGTGAATGATTTTTACAGAGACTTTCACACTTTTTCCCCTACATGCATAAGTTTTAACATTTTTGTTTTACATGGTTGTATTCTTAAAACATATGCAATTTCTATTCAGTTTCACCACTGAACATTATATCATAAGGATTCTTGGGCATATTAAATATTGAATAGTGTATTGAATATATGTATTATAAATTGCTTAATTATATCCTGTTGCATAATTAAGTTGTTTTTCAGCTTTTCACTATTATAAATTCTGCAATGACTGTCTTTGCACATAAAACCTTCTTTGTTTTGGTTAAGGAATTTCTGTAGAAAGATCCTTACTCCAGGAGAGCATTCTGGGGTCACAGCAATGATTCTTTCCACGGGAAAGTTCCTGGCTATGCAGGTACCTGTCCATTTTATAGTAACACAGAGAAAGAAACATGGGCTTTGGGGTCACACAAACTTGTACTCAAATTCCAGAGACAGGCCACATGCATTTTAAACAGAGACAGACCACTTTAGTTGGCATTTTAGGTTTTGCCAGCTCATGGTCATTGTTCAATCTGGCTATACAGATACCTTACCAGGTCTTATTTGATTGTTGAAATAAAAGCTCTTCACAGCCCTTAACACATATAGTTGCATACTGTTTATAAAGACTTAGTAACTATGAAGGGAAATGGTTGAAGATGAGCTAGAAAGCTAGGCTGGCGCAGGCTCAGGGGCCTTGTGTGTCGGACTAGACAAGGACTTTGTTCTATAAGGACGCCACCTTGTGGAGAAACAGCAAATTAAAAACAAAAGCCATTGAAGAATATTTTTTACCACATGGATAACTAATTACCCCAACAACATTTATACCCTATCCTTTCTCCATTATCTTTTCTCCTTTATTAAGGTATAACTTTAAAGAAGCAGGAACACACAAGCCTTAAACGTACAACTCCATGCATTTTTACATATGTATACACCATCAGCCACCTCCAGGATCTGTGACGGCGTCCACACGACCCCTCTAGTCAGTACAAAGAGTTACCACTAGGGGGCGGATGTGGCTCAAATGGTTGGGCGTCTGTCTCCCATATGGAGGGACCTGGGTTGGATCCCTGGGACCTCCCGGTAAAATTAAAAAAAAAAAAAAAAAAAGAGTTACCACTAATATGACCTCCCTCACCGTAGATTAGTTTTGACTGTACTTGAACTTCATATAAATGGAATCATACAGTAGATACTATTTTGTATCTTACTTTTTCATTCAACATTATATTTGTGAGTTTCATCCATGTTGTTTATTTTTTTTATAGCGGTGTAATATTTCATTTTATGTATATGCCACAATATCTATCCATTTATATTAGTTTTCTGTTGCTGCTGCAATAAATCACCATGAATTTAGTGACTTAAAACAACACGTTTATGATCTTACAGTTCTGCAGGTTAGAAGTCTGACATGGGTCTCCTTGGGCTAAAATCAAGGTATTGACAGGGTTGCATTCTTTTCTGGAGGCTCTAGGGGAGACTTTTTCCATGACCACATCCCTTGGCTCATGGTCCTTTTCTTCCATCAGCAAAGCCAGCAATGTTGCATCTCTCTGTAGTTACATCTCTCTTTCTGAATCCAGCCAGGAAAGTGTCTCTGATTTTAAGGACTCGTATGATTACATAATCCAGGAAAATCTCCCCATCTCAAGGTCCTCAAATTAATCACATCTGCAAATGCCCTTTGCTATGTAAGGTAACATATTCACAGATTCCAGGGATTAGGACTTGGGCGTCTTTACAGCGTCACTCTTCTGCCTATCACACCATTCTACTGTTGATAGATATTTAGGTTGTTTCCAGTTTGAGGCTATTATAAATAAAGCTGCAACAAATATTTCTGTACATGTATTTTTGTGAACATAAGAACTGATTTTGTTGGGTATATATTCAGGAATATGACTGCTGGATCATAGGGTATGAGTATGTACAACTTTAGTAGATACTGTTAAATAGTTTTCCAAAGTGATTGTGCCAATTTACACTCCTACCAGTAAGTTAAGGGAGTTCCCTGTACACCAAACCCTTGCTACCACTTGATATTGTTACTCTTTCAAAATTTTATTTATTCCATTGTGTGCCCTCATGATATTATATATATATAATCATTGTACTTCCACATACCAGCGAAAAAGAGAAAATGTAATTTTAAAAAAGATACCATTTACAATAGCAACAAAAATGTAAAATAGGAGTAAGTTTTATAATTTATATTCCTTTTTGAAGAAAATTATAAAATTTAATTAAAAGACATTAATGAAGACCTAAATAAACACAAAGATACTGTGTTCATGAATCTATGTTCATGATTCAATATCAATATCCTAGATTCAATATCCTAAAGATGCCAATTTTCCCCAGATTACTCTATGGATTTAATGTATTCTCATGGATCTCAGAAAGCCATTTCTAATATTTATATGGAAATGGAAATGACCAATCATAGACCAAGTCTTCCTAAGAAGAATAAGTCCAGAGGATCTTTCTTACCAGATAGCAAGACTTAATAGAAGCACCAGAAATTAGCATAGTATGGTATTGGCACAGAGTAATATAAATAGAGGAACCAAATAAAAAACCCAGAAATGACCTACATATATATGGGAACATCATATATGAGAGAGATAGCCTTCATGTTTGGATCGTGATGGAGAGTATCTGACAAATCTTCTCCCTCTGCTGTAAACAGCAAAGCTGAGCAAAAGATGTGAAACAAATGTCTTCAGAAATTGGACAGAGACCAACATAAGTTTGTAAACTTTGAGGGAAGAGAGGCATAAAAGGTAAGCCCCACCTCCAATCTGGCTTTTTTACCCAAAGGCAAACTAAACAGAGGAGACAGAGATCAGAATTCAGGACTACCGAGTCAGCAGAATTTGGAGGCCGGGGTCCTAGTGAGAGAAGTTTACCCCTCAAATGGCATATAATTTGCTCTCTCTGACTGTGCTGTCTAGCAATTCTAATATGATATTGAATAAGTGTGGTGATAACAGAAATCCTTGCCTCATTGCTTTTAAAGGGAAACATGAATTTTCCAGCAAAGACTTCTAAAACGACTGATCATGTGATGGAGCTCAGGGACCAAGCCCTTCTTCCACGATGTCACAGTTATAGCAGCTCAGCAGCAGCCCCAGTGCCCTCATTCTGAGCCCATCCTGAAGGCAAGACTTAGGTTTTTCCCTCACCCTTCGAAACTCTCATATATTCACATATAGCCATTGAGTGAAAGACGAGAGGAGTGAAATTGACTCCAATGAGGAGAAATCCCAGATACCTTTGCTTAGACCATTTCCTTCTTCTTTACTCATTTCACAAATTTAGAGAGGTCACTAGCAAACCCAGTCTCTTAAACACACTACAAAACTTTGTTTCTCAACCAGTGACTAATTTTTCAGAATAACAATCTCATGATTTGCTTCCCCTATTTGTACTTGGCCTAGTCTTCAGGCCTCACAGTCAACATCATTTCTCTGGTCTTGAGCTATTCCCATCCTTGACCATCTCTCTCTTTCTGGCCATGTGGCCACTATTATCCTGAATAATTTCCCCCATCCCAACCACCCCAGCCCTGGGAACTCCCACACTAGTGCAAGCCCCAAGGACAGCAGGGATGCTGTGCAGGGCCCCATAGATTTGTCACTACACAACCCCAGAGGTGCCACCCGTAGACTGTGCTGTTGGGAATGAGCCCTGACGGGTGTGCAGTGTAGTGGGTCCTGATGGGCTGTGTCTTGTTGGGTGCATTCCAGCCCCAGAACAAGGGCTCAGAAGTGTTGGGGGAGATGGGTCAGAGTGGTGTTATGATCCAAAGCCTTGTCCTGTGAGGACATCCTTGCCTGGGAAGGAATCTGGGAATGCTCATCTGGGAGAAGAGTCTGAAGGGGAGATAAGAAACCTGTCTTCAAACACCTGCAGGACTGTTGTTTGGAAGAGAATCAGATTTACTCTCAGTGGCCACAGGGGTGTGACTTGAACCAGTGACCAGAGGCTACTGAGATGCAGACTTAGGCTCTAACTAAGGGAGAATTTCTAACATGAGGTCTTCAGAACGGCAAGTGGCTGCTGCCTTGGGGGTGGTGATTTCTTGCTCCTGGAGGTGTTTGAGCAGAGGTTGGGAGATCACTGGGAGGAGGGGAGAGGTGCTTTCAAGGGGCTTTGAGCCCCAGATGGGAGTTTTGGAGCCAAAGTGTGGACATTCCCAGCCTAGGCTAGCAAAGAGCTGTAGCTAAGGATGTGGTCCCTGTAGGAGCAGGGCCTCTAGGCCTGGGGCCACTTATTCTCCCTGCCCCCTAGGCCAGGCTTTCTGTGAAAGGAGGATTTGGTTCCAGGACTGCCTACCACCTTCTCTGACTCTCAGCTGGGAATGCGGGGGCAGACTCATGGACTGACCCAGAGCTGCCACCACACCCTGTCCTTGCCTGGGGGCCCGGAGCCCCTCCATTGCAGTGCCCTGCTAAGCAGAACAGAAAAGCCTGAGTATCAACCTTCTGCATTGGCATCTACCCCTCCTCCGGCTGGGGATCGGGGCTGGTGCACAGTCTCCAATTCCGGCCCTAGGACTGCTGAGACTCTGGTCTGTATGGTTACCTAAGACCTCATACTCAGGGGAACGTGGAGGAAGAAAATGAGCTTGTGGGACTGGACTTCCTCCTCTGTGCAACCTCATTGCTGCCAACGTGCCACACCGGCCAGCATCCCCACAGGGCTTCTTGGTGTCTGGGGCTGCTCCCTGGCAGTTCCCTGTGTCTGTGTCCATAAGAGGTAGCAGTTGGGACCCTATCTGCAGCCTCAAGGCCTTTCTTCTCAGGGTATGGCCTGTGGCATTTTTTCCCTAAAAGGTCTAGAGAATCCACGTACTCATTCAAAGTTATTTACTACATACCAGGCACTTAGGATACAGGGATCTTTGGACCCAGCACCTGCCGGGACAGACGTGACTATGCCATGAAGCAATCAGTACTGTGATGCGTGTACACACAGGGTGCAAAGGGACACCTGGGAGACCCAGCCACCATGGCCTGGAGAGAACAGCAGGGCTTCGTCGGCTGACCCGCCATTTCTGCTCCTCACTTCACCACTCTCACTTGTCTCCAGAAGTAACATGAACAGAAAGGCAAATCAGAAAAGGAATCTAATGAAAGGAAGGAAAGGGATGGTGAATGGCTTTGAGGAAGAAAAATTGGAAGGATACAGAGAACAAGAGAATTAGATGGTGGCAAGGACACAGGTTACAGAAAGGAGAGAAAGAAAAATGAAGAATGGAGGGAAAGAACAAAGGAAAGGGAGGGATAGAAAATGGAGAGAAGACAAGAGGAAGGGAGCGTCAGACAAAAAGAGTAGAAAGAACCAGAACAGAACTAGAGAAAGTTCTGTAGAGGCAGGAGCGGGTCTGTCTGGCTCTCTGCCAAATCCCCAGCTGCCAGCACGCTGCCTGACACGTACTTAAAATAAACACAGGATGAATGCCCGTAAGAAGAGGAGGAGGGGGCTGTACTGGGAATGGAGCACGCCTCACCCCATCCCTTTTTCTCCTCTCCTCTTGCACCACAAGGCACCTCCTCGCCCTCGGGTGGTCATTTTGTCCTTCTCTGATTCTTTGAAAGAAGGGAGGCCACAGCCCTTCAGGTCTGCTTGTGAGAACAGGAGTATGCTTTCCCTTTCTGGATTCCCCCTGAGAGCAGAACTCCAAGTTTCTGCGTGATGCTGGCAAGGCTGGTGTGCTCAGAGAACATGGCTGGACGAGCCAGCTCTCCACCCGTTAGGCTTTAAGATCTTCTGTGATGCTGAAAGAAAGGCAGCGGTAGCAGGGTTTCTGAGGCTGTTTGGAAGCCAAAACACCTGTAGAGTGGTTTAAGGGCATAAGTGTCTCTCTTCAGGTGTGGAGGAAATATGGGGCGGGGGGCAAGGCTAAAATCGTTTGGGAGCTACATCTGGACTAGCTTGATGGATATATATACTAAAAGGTAAGGCCTTTGAAAACAAACCTGCCTTAATGTTGACAAAGAGTTTGCACATACATCACTTCATTGCTTTAATCCTCACCAGAGGTTGTAATCGGGCCTGTCTTACAGATGGCGGCTTGAAGAAGGGCACACGGAGAACTTCCTGGCCCTCGCGCCACTCCACTGCTATTTCTAGCCCACACAACTCACTTCCCCTAAACACACACCCCGTGAGCCCAGTACGCTTTCACCCGGTGAGAAGTATCAGTATTTGGTCTTCCTGTTATCAGGCCTTATTCCTCTCAGAAAGGGGGGCCTCCGGGAGTCAGGGAGAAGCTCTGCCTTGCATTTTGTCTCCATCCTGTTTCACCGGTAAGGGCTAAGCTCGCCTGTATTTTGCCTCTTCAATTGTACAATGGACCTGATGTAGGCAGGTTTGGGCAGGGAATGGCAGCCAGCTTTCTGCTTTTATATCTTGGCTCCAGGTACCTGAACTCAGTTGTCCTTCCTTCTGCTGATGAACCACCTGTGGGAAAACTTCTAAATTGTACCAGACTCAAAGGAGTGTCCACAGATCTTTCCTCTTCCTCATTGTTCTCTGTTCCTATGTGAACCTGCAGGTTTCTCTGGAGGATCACCACAAGCTCCCTCCATTTTATTTAAAGCCACCCACACCTAGTGAGTGAGAGGGAAAAGAAAGATGAAGGTAGATAACCAAGTGTCTAGATGTGTCACAAGAGACCTTGACTTCTTTCATGGATGGGTCTGGAATGTGACAATGGGGAAAGTACTCACATTGAGAAGAAAGTTGAAAACAGCAGTCTTGTGACCTGCTTCTTATTTGGTGCTCTGGAATGAGGTCACCAGGTGGGGCAGTATTCCCAAGCTTCCCTGGTGCCCGAGGATATAAAAAGGACCCAGAAGATCCCATCTGCCCCACAGAGAAGGAGCTCATGTGGCTGTCAGTGAGCAAAATGGGGAGGGGAGTACAGAGGGGAGCGGTAGGATAGGGGGTCACCCCAGAGTCAATAGCTGCAGAGTGGGCTGCTGGATCGAATGTCTGGGAGCCACAGCCAGGGCTCAGTTAGAAGTGAAGTGAGCCCAAGTGAGCCAGGAGGACCACTGGGTCTGCCCAGGCTGTGGGAACTGAACACAAGTTCTTTGACCACAGATTTTGTCAGCTGACCCCAGCCCAAGGACCTGGTCAGTTCAGCCATCCTAGAGTAGGAGGTAGCAAAATCCCAAAATTGAGCAGGGCAATCAAGGCTTCCTCTCTCTCTGTGGCTCCTAGGCTATGGAAGCATCTCTGCTCATAAATCCAGATGCCATCATGGGCAGGACAAGGAGGCAGGGATAAAGAAATCCTAATAGGGAAGTGAAATTTATATTGACTTAATAATTTTCTTAGATGAGAATTTTTTAAACCAAAAGAGACAGAAATCTGTCCAGTCAGTAATTTTAACTGAGTTTTCACCCTCTATCCTCACTCCAAAGGAGTCCAGTGCTCAAGAAACAGGTTGTGTCCATGTATACTAAACCAGTGCCATGTTCTTTACACACCTTAGTTGGGTGTACACAATTTTGCTACCCTGCCACATTTTATAAAAAGGTCTCTGTACATCCAGCTCTACTGGGAAACAACTCACTAGGTGTGCACCCCTGCAGCTCTGAAGGTTTGCCTTCTGCCTTCTTTGCCCTTCCCCATCTTCCACTCTTTTAGGTCTCTGAGGCAGGCCTGGAAGGAAGTCTTGGCTGTGTCTCAATTGGTCTACGCATGGCTCCCTTCTTGCCCACCACCTGTCACCTGCTTGCCACCCTCCTTACCTGTGGCCTCACCCATCCATCAAGGACCGGTTCTGCCTTACCTTTCTCAGAAGACCTCCTCACTTCTGCCCCACCCTACCCTACCCTATTCCCCAACCAGTCCCCATTGCTTCCTTCTCCCTCACCTCCTAGTACACTAGATATCTGTATTCTATAATCTTCCATCTAGCATTGTCTCTTTAAATATGATTTACCTGGGTTAATGTAATAGCTGTTATCTGCTGTAGTAGTGCATACTAAACAAATTGTAATGTTAATACCGTTCTTTATCTGACTCAGTAATGGGGAGGCTTTAGGACTAGGCCCTCCTGGAGCCCCAAAAGAGGCGCTGGCAGGTAGTTACTCATTTATATTTATTTACTTATTATTTTGAAATTGAGCTATGATTCACATTCTGTAAAATTTATGCCTTTATAGTTATAATTCAGTGGTCTGTAGTATATTCACAAAGTTGTGCAATTATCATCACTATTTAATTCCAAAACATTTTCATCACCCAAAAAGAGACCCATTAGTAGCCACTTCCCATTCTAACCTACCCCTAGCCGTTGGCAACAACTAACCTACTTTCTCTCTCTATGGATTTGCCTATTTTGGATATTTCATACAAATGGAATCATAATATGTGGCCTGTTGTGTCTGTCTTTTTTCACTTAGCATAATGTTTACAAGGTTCATCCATTTTGTCACATATATCAATATTTAATTCTTTTCTATGTCTGGGTAATATTCAATATTTTGTTTATTCATTCATCATCTGATTGAAATTTGAGTTGTTTCCACTTTTTGGCTATTATGAATGATGCTGCTATGAACTTTCTCGTATAAGATCATCTGTGGACCTATATTTTCTGTCAGACATATGCCTAGGAATGGAATCCGGGTCATTTGGTAATTCTGTTTAAGCTTTTGGGAATTGCCAAACTGTTTTTCAGAAACTGCATCCTTTTATATTCCCACCAGCAGTGTGAAAAGGTTCTAATTTCTCCATATCCTTGCCAACATTTTCTATTCTTCTTCCTTTTGATTATAACTATCCTAGTGGGTATGAAGTGGTATCTCATTGTGATTTTGATTTGCATTTCCCTAATGACTAATGATTTTGAAATCTTTTCACATTTTATTGTACATTAGTGTATCTTCTTTGGAGAAGTGACTATTCATACTTTGCCCGTTTTAAATTTGGGTTATTTGTCTTTTAATTGCTGAGTTATAGGAGTTCTTTATGTATTCTGGATACAAGTCCATTATTGGATATATGATTTGCAAATATTTCGTTCTATTCTGTGGATTGTCTTTTCACTTTCTTGATGGTGTCCTTTGAAGCACAAAGGTTGAGGGAAGGCCGGTCTGGCACCATGGATGTAATTGGATGAAATCCCCCTGTGACTAATACCTTGTCTTGGAAGGCATTGATTCTGGAAGAAATAAACTTACGTTAGAATTTTGAAGATACATGGTCCTACTAAAAGGGTAAAGAAAATGGTGCTAAGTGGCACTAAAATGTGGGCCAGCCATGACATACTGGACCATGGGGATGAGAAAGTCCAGGTACCTCCAGAGGGTACATCCTCTCAAAGCTGATGGGCATGATCTTGTAAGTTTCAAACGCTGTCTAGGACACTGCCTTCCCCAGTTCCCACAGAGGTGGTTATGCCTAGAAGAACTAGGAGAGGTATGAGGAAAGGCACTGCCCTAGACTTAAACTCACAAAGACAATACAGGCAACAAGAAGATAAGCATATGGACTGACATTTGGCCATTGGATTATTACTGTCACCTCAAAAGCTGTTAAAATTTAATTGGGGAATTACAGGACAGACTATACAAAACAAGGTTTATTCTGTAATAGCCCCTTTGTCCCTATCATTTAAATTTCCAGGCCTAGTAGACAAAATTCTAGGCTAAACTCACATCTCTCCTATCTTTCCACACACAGCCCATCCCTTTAGTTTCTTCAACTGGTTTTAATGAGTCACTGGAATTCAGCCAAGGTTAGAAGACCCTGGGGGGCACACTAGGCTATAGAACGATTATGGGAGAATTTAGGATAAACTTTTTAGTTTCTTTCCTTTAAATATTTTCTTTATTTAGATTTTATGTGATTTTGTATCCTGTTTGGCTTCTCCAATTTGAGCTTCAGGAGTACTCATTTACCTATAGAAGCACCCATTTAATTTTTAACAACTTGAATAGAGCTCTTTTAAGAATTTTCATATCATCCAGAGGTATGAAAATATACACTGAACTAACAGACAAACACAAAAAGAGTTAAGACACACCAACAGAAACATAAAACTCACTAATTTGACTCATAATTCTCACTCGTTTGGTATGGTTGTGTCCTAGCTCTCCATCATTTCACATCTCTGATTTTTACTGCTTTTAAGATCTTCTTTGGAATTAGTGGTGCCTGTAATATACAACCTCGTTCTTGGAAACACTTTTATTAGTAACCAGAAACCAATTAGGAATACTTGAGCATTATAAATGCAGTTAAGCACTAATTTAGCAGCTTAGACAGACAGACATTTAACACATATATTCTGGATTACTTTTCAGGAGTAAACTTAGGCTTGAAGTTCAGGAGTAAGCTATTGATTCAAAACTGAAAGTTCTTTTTAACACCTTGATAAAGATTCTGATCAAAATTAAAGGCGAATAAAACTTAAACCATTGTCAAAATAACATCCCATTATACTCTTCCAGTTTACACAGTTTTGCAATATAACTAATCACCAACTCGGCGCAGGTGATCAGTTAAGTAATCTTTCATCTCTGTCTATGCTAGGCGCATATCCTTTAACTTTCCTTCTAAGCATCACACGGAGGTCTTTGCTACTTGTTCTGCCTTGGTAGTCACTGCAATCTCCTTACAAGGGCTGTGCTATAAGCCGCTGCCATCTGGTGGTCTCCCTTTTCCTTACTTAAGTACAGCTGCTCTGCTACCTGCAGTAGTACAGCCAGCATACCTGCCACAGTTTTCATGGTGTCCCCATATTCTGTTGGTGGTCTTCACTTGTCCAGGAGGGCAGCCACCCCTCCCCATATGGACGTTATTGGCCAACTCGGGTTTTCCCCCATGGATTCTCCCTCCCTGGAGCTTACGCCCCCCACTGCCGGTGGTCCTTCTGTCCCCTGGCTGTTACTCGCCCATTGTTACAACCCAACTCCTGAAGGGCACAATTTGGTGAGGATGCGAGACCAAAAATGTGCCTGGTACTTGGTCAGGCACAAGTTTCATTGGGACTTAAGGACAGGAAAGGCTCTCTGATGGTGACCTTCAGAGAATGAAGATAGTATTCTACAAAGAGATGAGAAAGTATGGGGTGATATATAAGGGGTTTCAGAACAAGGACATTCCATAGTGTATGAGAACAGAGTTTCTGCTAAGGTCACATGAAGCACACATGAGGTCTGGTGATATTTTCATTATGCAGGGCTTTGGGAAGATTATAGTTTATGATACCATCTATGCATTCTTTCCTCTATGGGGAAGGTTGTTAACTTATGTCTAGGTCATGCAGGTGGCTACATGCTGAGGACTTGGGGGGGGGGTGTCCTGGGTCCCCATGGTTGTTTAGCAACTATGATGAATTAATTCTATGAAGTCTATTCTCAGCTCAGTTAGCTTAGTGGTCAACTAGTGATTGCATAGAGATTTACTTAAACTTCTGGAACCAATAAGTCCCAGGCTTTGCTGAGTTTTCTTTTCTTTCTTTTTTTTTTCTTTCAAAGATTTATTTTAATTTATTTATCACTCCTCCCCTTGCTGCTTGTGCTTGCTGTCTGCTCTCTGTGTCCATTCACTGTGCATTCTTCTGTGTCTGCTTGTCTCCCTTTGTTGCATCATCTTGCTGCACCAGCTCTCCATTGGCGTGAGCAATCAGCTCTCTGTGTCACAGGCCAGCTTGCCTTCACCAGGAGGCCTTGGGAATTGAACCTGGGGCTTCCCATATGGTAGATGGGGGCACAATCAATTGAGCCACATCTGCTTCCCTTGCTGAGTTTTCTGTGTGCATGTTGGGGCTCACTTTCAACACTCATGCAGGCAGTTGACAACTCAACCTTAGTTTCACTTCCTGCTTGTGCAGGGTCTCAAGGTCAGCCAGGGATGAGAGTTTAGAAGCTTTTTAGTTCTTTCTTGAGCATGGACATGGACTTATACTTGTGCCTTGCCATCTAATTTCTTAGGAATACTTTGGACCTTTTCAAAATCTTCAGGGATATCTCAACCCCCAGCTTTTCATTTTAAGATGTCTAGTTAATCTGTTGTTTATTCCACCTCCTCAGACTGCCTGGAAGTTAATTGCCTGTAATTGTTTTCAACAATTGCCCCCTAGGCAAAGGCTTTTCACATTGAGCAAGCTCCAAATTAGGTAAAATACAAACATCTTTCCAGGTGGTCTTCCAGGAAACCACCAGTCAGGTCCCATAAAATATTGACAATTCTCTGGGAATGAGGCTTTGAAAGAGCTCTTATGCCATTCTGCTCTCTCTGGTGGCTGCCAGGTTACTGGTTTTCACTGTGAATATGACTATTACTTTTCAAGGCTACTGCAGGGCTAGAGAAGTGGGGAATGGGATCAAGGCAAGTTAAAATGCCACAAAACTGAATACAAATATTCAGCCTTTTCTTGAGTAAATCTTTCTGTATTGCTGTTAATCTTTGTTTAATTTCCAGAGTTCTGAAAAAAGTTGATTCTGACCAAGTTTTTTTTTTGGTGCCAGTTTTCTTGCTGCATTTTTGGAGGAGAAAATTTTTGGAAGCCTTTACTCTGCCATTTTTGCTGACATCCCTTTTAGTATCTTTTATGTTTTGAGACCTAGCTTCTTACTCTAAAGTTAACTGTTGTTGTTGATGCATTTCATTTAAAATTGATGATGCTCTTGGGTCCAAACAAAAACCAAAAAGGCAAATCACAAACATTTATGTAATTAATAAAGAAATTTTATGAAATAGCAATATTTTTAATTCAGTGTATATAATTGTTATTTTTTACCTAAATTATTTTCTGAACAAGCTCAAGTTTTAGAAATTCCATGTAAGTTATACAATAAATAGCTTTTAATGACAAATGAATCTGCATGGATGCTTACAGATTACCAATTTGCTGTTGAACCCCTCTGGGGAATTTTAAATTTCTGTTAACATGTTCTTCAGCTCTGTTTAGTTCCTTTTAATAATTTCCGTCTCTCCATTGTTATTCTCTTTGTGTTGATCTATCATTATCCTGATTTCCTTTAGTTCTTTGTCCATGTTTTCTTTGATCTCTTTGAGCATATTTAGGACCATTTTAAAAAGTCTTTGTATAGTATGTCTAAGACCTGGTCTTCCTCATTGATTTCTTTTTTTTTTTTTTTTTTATCTTTTAAAAAAATTTTTTTATTGTGGGTAAAAATCAAAGTTTTCACAATACATACCAACATTTGCAAAATGATATATAAATCTTCTCCTTTGTCTAAACCATTGCTTCTTTTTTTTTTTTTTGTATGCTTGATAATCTTTTGTAGAAACCTGAACATTATGAGATTTTAATGTGTTAACACTGGAATTATACCGAGACCAAGACAGCTATACTTTAAGCTTGTATCCAGCTAATGTTATGACAAAGCTTTCCTTGAATGCTAGGAGCTGAAAAAAGAAGGGGAAAAAAACAACAACACCTTTCCTAGTCTTCACAGATTGATCTGTGTAAATGCTCTTCTTCAGAATTTATCCATACAATGAGTTTAGAGAATATCTAGACGCCAAATCATAGGGGCCTCTCTGACCCTTTCTCTCCATGCCTCTTGTCTTGGGCATGTAGGTGTTGCCCTAAGAATTCCCCTATTTACACAGATATGAATATCTCCATGTGGGGGTCCAGTGAGTCTCTGGCCCTGGCTCCCCATCTCTAAGGGAAATCAGCTCACAGTACCCAGCCTCCTGCATGCCCTAGGACACAAATTAAAATGTAACAAACCTCCTCACAGGAGAACAATGTACAGATGCCATAGTAGACTGTAATTTTCTCCAGGCTTTACAATTCTTTTCTACAGTAACATCACCAGACCCCATTTATGTGCTTCAAGTTACCCTAGCAGAAACTCTGTTATGAAATGTCTTTTTCTGAGACCCTATATATGCCCCTCATTTTCCTGCCTCTTTGCAGAGTGCTGCTTTCATTCTTCAGCCTGCTGCCACCAAAGACCCTCTCCTGTCCATATATCCCAATAAATAAAGCTCACGCCTGACACTGTTCTGAGTGAGTCCTTTGGTCTTGTTGCCACCCTGGCTGTGCTCTTCAGGAGCTGAGTTGAAACACGTGGTGAGCTGCCAGCCAGGAGACTGAAGCACTGCCAGCAGTAGCAGGCATGAGCTCAGGGAAAAGAGAATCCATGGGGGAAATCCGGGGTTGGCCTATAATGTCCATGTGGGGAGGGGTAGCCCTATATGATAAGTGGGGACTTCTGAGAGAGTATGGGGCTGCCAAAAAATTCTGGCAGGTATACTGGCAGTGTTACAGCAGGTAGCAGAGCAGCTGCACTTGAATAAGAAAAAGAGAGACTGCCATATAGCAGCAGCTATAGCATGGCCCCTGTTAGGAGACTTGCAGGTGGCTACTGAGGTAGAACAAGTGACAAAGGGCTCTGTGCACTGCTTAGAAGAAGAGTTAAAGTTAGAAAAAGACATGTGCCCAGCACAGGCAGGAATGAAAAATTCTTTAACTGATTGGCTGTGCCAAATTAATGAGCAGTTAGAAACCCTGGCTTGTAGATATGTTTAGGCTAGGGACTGCAGGCTACTTCAAGTCTAGGTCCAGAGGATATTAATCTTCCCTGGTGGGACCCTAAGGCATGGGACCCTATGGACTCCTCCTCAGATAAGGAAAAAGAGGAAGAATGGGAAAAGGGCAGGATGTGACAAAATAGGAAAATGTAGGCCAGAGAATTAAAAATCATAGTTTGTCTTGTAATTCCTCAGCTTAAACCTTTTAACAGCTTTAAAGTGAGGGTAATTAATCCAATTACCAAATTTCAGTAAGTAGGAAAAAAGTCCTTAAAGGCTATGGAAAGATCTTTTCTAAATTATGATTAAAACAAATTAAACAATTATAATATAGTCCAGAACCTAGCAGTAAGTATGCTTTTAAAATAGTTATTCACAATCTTAAAATTTTATTAAAGAGAAAAGGAAGTTTAGCTTCTGTAGCCATTTGGCAATTTGATGTAATTATGAACTCCAAAAATATAATTGGATCATGCTTGTAAACTGATCTGTTAATCTGGGCATGATTAAGTTATGATTAGGGCGTTGACTGGGTCACATCAGTAGGGCGTTGAGCCCCACCCCTTGCTGGGTGGTGGAATCAAATATAAAAGGAAAGGCAAAGGACAGAAGGAACAGTTTTTGAGAAGCAGTTTTGATGTTGGAGAGAAGGCCCCAGGAGAAGAGAAGTGAGCTGTTCACCTGACAGTCTACAGCTGACCTTGTGGAGGAACCAGAGGAGCTAAGCCTGGAGAGAAACGCAGTCCCAGGAAGAGAGGAACCCAAGAAGCCTGAACCCTGGCAAATGTCGGCAGCTGTCTTTCTCCAATACGTGGCAATGGACTTTGGTGAGAGAAGAAACTTACGCTTTATGGCCTGGTAACTGTGGACTTCTACCCCAAATAAATACCCTTTATAAATACCAACCCATTTTTGGTATTTCACATTAGCACCCCTTTAGCCTCCTATAAAGGAAAGAAGAAAAGAAATAAAAGAAAAACATTTCTTGCATAAACTATAATTGTTCCAATTTTATTTGGCTTGGGTGTAATCTCCTTATGTTTATAGTCTACTAATAAAATAAACTAGCATTATATGTACTAAATCTTTAAGATAATAAAAATTGTAAGCTCATGTTTAATAAAATATAAATCTCTCCTAAAGTAAAATGACTAGTTTTCACAGAAAAGAATGAAGAATGTAAGACAAAACTTAAATGGATAAAAGTAAATTTCATTAGTTGCTAATTGTAAGTTACTAAACTTATTTAAAAGTAAAGGTAACTTATGGTTATAGGAAGTTTGCAAAAACATTTTCTAAACTGAAATATTTAAATGGCTAATACCAAGAAGTTATTCTTAATTAGAAACCTAAATTAATATTGATAATAAAAAGTAGCTTTATAACAGGAAAACCTGTCAGAGGCCACCTCAATCTGCATATTAAAGTAGTGGTAAGGGGAAAATAATCTTAATTCCACTGGGAATCTTAGGTTTTCATAAAACAATAAAAAAGTTGCTTTTTCCTATACAACTAAAATAAAATACCTGTTAATTAATGTAATCATGGTAAAGTTTTAATAATAGTTGAATTCATTTAATATGTTATAAACTGCATTGGAACTGTTTAGAAAGTATATAAAAAAATTAAAAGAGGTAAACTTCAGTATTGTCAAACTCTCTTGTGCTCCCAGTACCCTGCATGCTGCCTCTCCATTTGAGTTATTGAGGTCAGTCACTATGACCCCCTAAAACAATAAAAGTATCTACAACATCACTGGATATGCTCCTGAAGTGAATGGAAAGCATGTTGCTGTTTCGGATTCCTGCAGCAGACAGCAACGGCTCGATATGACTAGATTTAGAATGACATTGACTCCAGACAGGCTCTGTTTCATAATGCCAAAGGGTGCTATGCACTAGGCTGGTGAAACACTGGAGCTTCTTTCTAGGATCAATGGTGCTGCAGCACACTGGCTGTGTGAAGAACATACCAAGTGAAGCAATAATTACCAGAGTAATGTGAGTGGAACTTAAACAAACACAATTGGCATTATAGCCCACTCCCACGGAAAGACAACATGTATGGTGTTACAAACCTGGAGCATAGATCTATTAACTGCAGCTAAAAAAAGAACTTGTGCATTTATTAGGATTAAGTGCTGTACCTATATACCTAATGAATATAATATCTCTTCTATTCTAAATCATATGCAGAAGGATATTAAACATGCTAAAAGTCTTTGTAAACTTAATTCATTTTCTAAGTTTATTTCTTCCAGAATCAACACCCTCACAAACTAGGTATTAGTCATGTGGAGATTTAATCCAGTTCCAGCCATGGTGCTGAATCTGCCTTCCCTGAACCTCAGTAGAATAGCAGAGTTTCACATTCTGTCAGGCAGAAACTACTGCCCCTAACTAGCAGGAAGCAGCTACAGAAAAATGATCATTGCCCTTCAGCTCCCCCATAAGAATAAGGGCGGAAACTCTCTGATGGGGAAATTAAGACAGATTAGTATAAGAAAGAGGGAAGGCAACTGGTCAGAATAAAGCCTGCCAAAGACCCTGGTCACAAGGTCCAGTCTGAAAGTCCTGGGCTCAAAAGAAGTCCTGAATAACTCCAAAAAAAAAAAAAAAAAAAAAAAAAAAAGCCTCCCCATTGGTTAACTGAAAAGGTGAAAAGGCAACAAATCTGGACAGCATATAGCTTTTTTGTTCCACAGACCCCTTCGCCATTCAGGTGAAAACCATGGACAGCTTATCAGAAAGTAGCAGCAGATAGTTTTATGACACTCAACATCAGAGGTCAGAGAAAATAAAGATAATAAGTTGATTTTTTTTTTTTCCAGTTCAATCTCATGGACCCCCTGAAATCTTTCCATGGACCTCTTGGGGTCCGTGGATCCCTGCTTAAGAATTCCTGGTCTATGTGGACTCTCCTTATGCCTAAACTGGTTTTTAATGACATTGTAAAAAACTCAGAAAATATGGAAGGGAAAAATATGGTATTGAAAACCACCCCCATCCCCATAGAACTTCCCTACTTGGTGCTTTATTGTCTACTAATGGAAATGTTGCTTATGTACTATTAGACTGGCACAATTTGCCTTGAACCATAACTCCTGCAAGTTGAACAGCATGGGACATCTTGCTGGCATGGCAGAATATGACCCATTGACAAATTTGGAACAAGACCTTCTCATTAAATAATGTTCAATGTTGTGTATATATTCCTGATCACTCTCGTAATATCTCACAAGTTTTAAATTATATACAAAAGCTCATAAGTCATATTGATAAATTAGGTATTAATCCTCTGTCTAACTGGTTTAACTCCCTCTCTTAGCCTTGGTGACATATCTTTATAGATTTACTAGCTTTTGATGGGAAACTCTTAGTATTCTGTTTTATGCTATACTGTTGTGGAATGTGAATGCAGTGTGTCCTATGGGCAACACAAGCTGCTGCATAGGGGTGGGTTGTGGGGGTCCAGTGAGTCCCCGGCCCTGGCTCCCACTTCCTAAAGGAAACTCAGCCTGCAGTATCCAGCCACCTGCATGCCCCAGGACACAAGTTAAAATGTAACAAACCTCCTCACAGGAGAACAGTGTACAGATGGTAGGGTAGATTGTAATTTCCTCCAGGATGTACAAGTCCTTCCTACAGTAACATCATCAGACTCCATTTATGTGCTTCACATGACCCTAGCAGAAACTCTGTTTTGAAATGTCTGTATTAGCATTATAGCCTATACTTTCATTCTCTGGCCTGCCACCACCAATGACCCTCTCCTGTCCGTAAGTCCCAATAAATAAAGCTCATGCCTGACACTGTACCAAGTGAGTCCTTTGGTCTTGCCACCACCCTGACCCATGCCCTTTAGGAGCTGGGTTGAAGCATCCTTCTTCCCTAGGAAATAGCTTCCTCACAGTTCCAGGCACTGCATTTTATATCCTACAGCCAGTAATCCCTTGTCCCAGTCAGCCACAATTTGACACTCTCCCACAAAGTTCTATAGGAGAGCTCTGTGTGCTGCCTTCTACACACAGGGCAATTTCTGGGACATGAGCCTGTAACGAGTATCCTGGTTCACTCCCTCAGGGCACCATCAGAGAGATCAGGCAGACATATATGCTACTAGTATGTATGCATGAGTGTTACTCTGCTCTCTCTAGAACCAGGAATAGGGACCTGCCCTGGGAGTGTGAGCCAGTTCCATGTAGAGCCAGTGAGGGGATGGGGAGGGGCCAGCCAAGGCACCATGTGATCCTAACTCTTTTAAGTTGCTTTCTTCTTGATTTGGCACTTACCCTGTAACTGCGATCCTTTAACTTTCTTGGAGCTTTGAGAAAGCTGTTTCTGCCTGTGGGGACCCAGGGCCGCCCCCAAGTCTTCAGCACGAAGCCGCCTGCATGATCTAGACATAAGTTAAAAGTTAACAACCCTCCCCAGAGGGGAGACAATGCATAAACATTATTGTAAACTCTAATCTTCCCAAAGCAGTAAACATCCTTCCTACGAGCTTAGCGAAAACATCACTGCACCCCATGTATATGCTTCATGAATTAGGTGTGAACTGAGACAACCCTAGCACTGTTCTCATACCCTATGGAATGTCCTTGTTCTGAAACCCCTTATATATCACCCCTCATTTTCTCATCTCTTTGTGGAGTGCTAACTTCATTCATTCTTTGACCGGCCGCCATCCAAGAGTCTCTACTGTCCGTAAGTCCCAATAAAGCTTATGTTGACTAAATGCCAGCTGTGTTCTTTGGTCTCGTGGCCTCACCAAATTGTGCCCTTCAGGAATTGGGTTGTAACATTGTGAGTTCTTGCTGGTTGTTCAAAACTTCTGTGAAGTGACAGAGCCCTGAAGCTTCTCACTCTACTATCTTGACTGGGGCCTAGATGGCCTTTTAAGGAAAATATTATACTGTGTTCTTTCGAAAGAGAGGGCACAGTAATTATATATATGATCTGCAATAACTTCTGACAATTGTGACAAAATGTCTCTAAGAGAAACCTTACTGAAAACTTGAACTCAGTATTTCACAAATAGGAAATGGCTTGGTGTTATCGATCAGATACTTCGAAAATGCCGTATTCAATCTCTTTTCTGTCCCTTAGTGAAGCTCTGGCAGATCGCAAAGCTTTCTGGCCACTTTCAGGGTTTAATGACTTTGGTCCAGAGCAATTTTAAAGTTTTTCCTGTCCTCTCAGTTCACATCTAACTCACGGCCTAGGAACCTTCCTGCATGTTCTCTCCTCCTCCCTCTCTCACTTGGCTTCTTTTGGGTATCCTCCCTTTTCCTGTGTTTTGTGGTATCAGAGAATGGATAGGACTAGTGCTGTAGGAATCCAGCCTTTATGGTCAGGAATGCTTCCCAAACCCCATGGGCACATGGCAAGTTCTTGTAAGCATTTCCTCACTGTTCTCTACTCTGGAGCTATACTAGTATGGACTTCTGATTTTCTGCAGTACAGCAAATATCCAAATTGGGTTTGACACACACATCTCACCTTCTTGCAGGCATCCCCACTGTCTCTGGTTTTCTCTGGACCCTTCTCTTGCCTTGATAAGTGGGAAAAACTAATCTTCCCCACTCACAATTGAAGAAAAGGAGATAAGCCACAGCTCTTTCCCAAAGATAACAATCGCCTATTTCAGAGAATGCTTCTAGAATGTATAGTACAGTCATTATACAGACATATTGGAGGCGGGGCGATGGTCTGAGGACTGCTTCTGTTCTCTTTTAGTAAGCCTGGAGGCATACCAGATAACTCCTTGGTGCTCCAGAAGAATACTGGGGTTAGCTTCCTGAAGCTCAGGAAGCAGAAGCCTTCAAAGCTCATCCTCTGAGACTCACCCAGCCTCACTGTCTCACTGAGACTGCAGCATGACCTCTATCCACCCTCTAAAGTCTGCTGAAGCCTTTGCAGGGTAGGAATGGGGAGATCTTAGTTTGTTTCCACCCCATCTCCATCTTTACTCCCTTTCCATGGATAGTCTAGGGCTCACTTTTAGTTCTTAAGGAGGACTATTCTTTTCATCAGTATTCCAAGGGTTTCTCTGTCCAATCTTTCCTCCAACTTTGCTCCTTTCTATTGTCCCTTCTTATTCCACAGCTCTGTCACACTCTTGTTCAAATCTCTGCAGTCAAGTATCAGCTCTCTGGATCAAGGTCTTAACACTTCTTTGTACTGGTAAGGAGATGAAACATCCAATTTGCTTTACACACATGGGACAGCAGAGGAAGACAGAATCAAAGGCATGAAGCAGTGTATCTTGGAGATTTTCTGGTTCCAGTGATGGGATGTAAGAACAAGAAGCTGCTGATGCCGACGTCACTGCAAACCTCCTTCTTCAAGGCTGATGAAATGCCAGCAATTGCCAGTAAGTAGAATTAACTGGGTCTTCCTCTACAAAGTATGCAAACGTGGCCTGCTTTTTTGTAGTGTGCCATAAGAGCAAATGCTTATATGGTGTTTACTATGTGCCAGGCATTATTTAAATTGCTTTGATGAATTTATAAAATGTACATACACATTTACATATTATATATTTATAATATATCTGTAAACACACACATACACACATCTCACAATAATCCTATTAATTGACTTTATTATTATCCAAATTTTATATAAACCAAGTTACAGAGAGTATAAGTATCTTGTCCAAGTTTGAGCTGACATTTAAATCCAGTACCCAGGCTCCCAAGTCTGTGCTTTTGATCACTTGCTATCCTTGCACATGTCTTGACTTTGACTACTAGGTTTTATTTTCCTATATGGTGAAGACCTTGTCCTAATCATTTTTATGTCCATTCCTTTAGTTTCTCTTCTGTCACTCAGTCTTGTGCTTGGTGCTTGGAAGATACTAGAAGCTTAATAAATATTTGTTTAGTATATGCTTAATAAATATTGACCTCTCTTTATTTCACAGGCGAAGAAACCAAGACCCAGGAGCAAGAACTTCACCAGAAGGACACAGCTGGTTAGAGGCAAATCCAAGTGCAGAACCCAAGCATCCTGACTTCCAGTCATAAAAGGACTGACCAAACTGAGTTCCTAAGTATCTTAGTCCCAAAGAAGCAGGAGCCCATTTTAATAGCGATACTCTGAGGCTTCCCTTAAGAGTCCATCTTAATATGTCTTGTCCATTTCACATCCTTTAAACTCAACTTGATGAAGCACACTAAATCAGAGGTTCTTAACCTTTTTTGTTCCATGGACCCCTTTGTCAGTCAGGAGAAACTAATACTACTGTAATTTATTTATGGCATACATTCATAATTGAAGGAAATGCTAGATTTCAGTTAGAGGTCAGAGAAAATAAAGATAGTGATTTTTTTCAATTCAGGGTCATGGACCCCCTGAAATCTAGACCCCTGGTTAAGAACCTCTGCTCTAAAGTATCATTATCAGAAAAGAAGGGATTAAGGAAGGGGAAGAAAACGTTCATCAATTTATTGCCTTTCATGTGTCAGGCCCATGCTAGTGAGTTTAAATTTGTTACTTCATTTGTTCTCAAACCAATCCCCAAAAGTTGGGCATTATTATTCCTGCCATTACAGATGAGGAAACTACAGCTCAAAGAGATGAAGTAACTTGTCCAAGACCACAGGGCTGAGAGTCAAACACTGGTCTGACTCCAAAGATTGGGTTTTCCTACTGCACCACCAGGGGGCATCTCAACCACAGGATGGCACCTATAGAGAGCCTGGGCCTGGGCTTTCCCAGGATGCCCGACTTTGTGTTCGCACTCAGCCTGTCAGGCAAGCAGCCTGGGTGACGTAGCTGGAAAGCCCTGACTGGAAACCAGAATTCATCCCTGACTCACTGGTCTTGGGAAAGAAGTTTTGCATCTTCATCTCTAGTTTCCCCCTTATTGTGTGGAAGGAAGAATTGCTGTCCCACAAGGAAGCCTTCCAGCTGGGGAAGGGTTCTCTCTGGTTGCACTGAGGTCTATAATATCTTTAGTTTCCTTGGACAGGGCCAAAATTCAGAAAACATGGGTTCTAGATGTGACCCTGCCACTTTTTAGCTGTGTGACCCAAGATGAACTGCTTATTCCCCCTAGCTCTGTGCCTCAGTTTCCATATCTGGGGAGAAACCTACTTCACCCACCACCACATGCCACTGCCCAGGCCTCCTCCTAAGGGCTTAAGCCTGAAATCCCATGAGGACAGCTTCATTCCTTTCCCTTGAGAGTCAGTACCTGCCAAAACACAAGTACCGTTCCCTGGCAGGAGCCAGACTTAAGTGGGAGTAAATTTCAGGTGGTTCACTGAATGGACGGGGCAGGGGGAGAGCCTGAGGGAACTGGTGGAGGGAGAGCAGCACAGACAGAAGACCACCAGGAAGGAAGGGTTGGTGTACCCGAGCCAGCCTTCACAGTGTAGTGAGGCCAGCAGACTGAGAGCGCACTGGCACCCACCAGTTTGTTGCCTTGGGCACCAAGTTCTCCTTTATAAACCTCAGACTGAATTTGGGACACAACTTGACTAGATTTGTCTTCCCCTCAGGTCAGGACCTTGAGAATGGGTAGGTACAGGCAATGACTGGGCTCTCTGCCAGGTGGCCATTTCTTACCTTGCTATGTGCTCTCTCCTGGGTGGATATTTCCCCTCTCTCAGTATCTTGCCTGGGAGAAAACCATCTGCCACTTCCCTACAAACCAGAAGCTAAGGAGCAGGGCTGGAGGTGGGAACACAAAGGAAGGGAGTGGTGACCCCACCTGCCAAGGCACTTGGAGTATGGTCCCTAAGCTGTGCCACCTTGGGCACGATACTCAGCCTCCTGAGCTTCCTTGTCCTTGCAAACAAGTACAGTAAAAATGCCCACCTTGAGGGTGGCTGCGAGGAATCATCTGCTGCATAATAAGATCTCAATTGATGTTTGTTTTTCTTTTCATCTTTCTCATTTTCTGACTTCTCCAGCTTTGAGGGGGAGAGGCATTACCACACAGGAGAGGATGGCACACATTCACAGAGAACTTTACAGTTCACAGAACACTTTCATGGTCACTGTTTAAGGGAATGCCCACAGCATGTCTGGAAGAACCATCACTCAGGTGAGATTCTCTTTCTGTAATTCCTTGGGAACCTGTGTTTCTTTTTGTAGCACTCAGCACGCATCATTATGTACTAGTTTAATATCTCATTTCCCCAGTGAACCATAAACCATATAAGATCAGAGGCCATGTCTGTACTCGGTGCTGTGTCACCAAAGCCAAGGCTCAAAAAGTATTTGATGTGGCTCAGGCAGTTGGGCACCCATCTCCCCAATGGGAGGTCCTGGGTTCAGTTCCTGGTGACTCCTAAAGAAGAAGAACAGACACAATGAGCAGATGCAATGAGCTGACACAATGAGCTGATGCAATGAGCATGCACAATGATCAGACACAACAAGCTGGGAGTGGATGTGGCTCAAGCAGTTGGGGACGCACATCCCACATGGGAGGTCCTGGGTTTGGTTTCTAGTGTCTCCTAAAGAAGACGAGCAGACAATGAGCAGACACAATGAGCAGACACAATGAGCAGACACACCGAGCAGACACAGCGAGCAAAACAATGAGCAGACAGATGAGGGAGCTATCTCAGGGGTGGGAGAAAGTATTTGTGGTTTGATTGACTGAATAAATTAATAAAAAGCCATCATCGTCCCTTCAGATTATGAAACTGAGACTTCAAGAAGCAAAGTGACTTTCCCAAGTTCAATTAGTTAATTGATGGCAGAGCTGGGATTTTTTTCTGGTTCCTAGATTAAAAGGTTTGCAGGGGTGGGCAAGGATACTGGTGGGAAGTCATTTACCTCCTGTCCAGCATGACATAGTGGCACTGCAACTCTAAAGAGAGAACAACATTACTTCCCCCATCTGCTTACTCCCACTCCCCACTACTGAGATGTGGGAAGGGTCTGTCTGCACATTACAGTCTCCTGTGAATATGTGTGTATGTGTTTATCTACCCCACACCTGCCCTGCTCCAAATGGGAACTTCTTAAGGAGGGTGGCTCTGTCTTCTTCTCTGTATGTTTAGGGCCTAGCACAGTGCCTGGCACATTATAAGTACTTGATATGTTTTTGAGGACTGGCTGGTTAAACGAATGGATGAACCTTCCCATAGTAGCTCCAAGATGTCTTTTGTATGTGAAGGTCAGAGTGGAGCTACTCTGAGCCAGCCTTGTCCCTGTGGTCCCTGTGGACGGAGCCTATGGGAGACTTGCAGGGCAGTTCCACTGCATCGACCCATCTTGTCCAGCTTCCTCCTTTTCTGGTGGAGTGGTGTATCCACTCCAGAGAGGCAGAGTGACTGTCCTGAATCAAGGCCCTGCTTGCACCTGACATTCTGGTTCTTGAGAGCCTGCAGAACCAGCTGGGGACAAAAGCTTGATCATTTCCCAGTTTTCAGAAGAGTCCCACAGAGGTCAAGGCTGGGTCACAGAGTCAGCCATCAGGTTCATTCTTGCTTCCTCACACGCTCTGGGTTAGAAGAGCATTTGCCATTATCACTGTCTTCCAGGCAGGCCCCAGTGATGTCCTGGAGTGTCACTGGATGACAGTCACTGTCACCTGGGGTCTTTCCTATTGCAGGCCTTGCCCAATCTGCATTGACATCACGTGAAACTGCAGGGCTATGCAAGGCCAGTGGCCTTCTTAGATTGGCTTTAATTATTGTCATCATCATTATATGATTATGTTTATATTATTAGCTTTTATTTTTATAGTACTTTACGGTTCACCAAGTCCTTTGTTATATGTAAGCTCATTTGATTGGGTAGTCTATTAATATCCTCTGTTTTATAGATGAGAAAACTGAAGTTCAGAGAAGAGATGCAACGTGCCCAAGGTTACATAGCTAATATGGCAGACTTGAGACTCAAGAGCAGATTTCCCAGCTTCATATTCAATTTTATTTCACTAAATCCACTTTACTTATCTGACTTTCTCCAGTTTAAAAACATTAATGGCTGACTACTGGTCATGAGGCTTACAGCCCTAATAAAATTCGCTCCAGCCACCCCTGTCTCCCGGATTCTGGTGAGAAACATGTACCTCCATGACTGAAGCCCACTGTGCTTCTAAGCCTAGTGCTTCGGAGACAAGGTCCTTCTACTGTGCTAGGGATGGCTGATGGCAAAGCCTCAGGGAGAGACTGAGTGTAGTGACATAGCAGCAAAATGCTACAGTGACCTAATATGAGCCACAAGGGATGCACTGGGGTCTATGAAGTTTTCTAACCAAGAGGATTTCTGCTCAGGGAAATGAGCTTTTGTGTTTGATAGTCTTGGAATTGGTGGAATTCTGGAAAGTTGGCTTCTGCCTCTCACATGGACTTCCTAGATGCTCAGAGAGGCTCATGCTGCTCTCTCAGCCAGCTCAGCTGGTTCAACAGCAGCTCGTGGCTCATATCCCTCCTTCCCTCCCTCCCTTGCCCCTCCCTCCTATCCCTTAGTGAGCATCTACTATGTTTCAAACATCTTCTGGGCCCTAGGGATTTAGCAATGATTTGGACACCAAAGAGTATATGAAGAGTTTGTTCTGGGGTCCAAGCTCTTTGTCTACCACAGAACCCCTGGCCACTAGGAATAGTGCACTATTAGCAGAGGTCCAGAAAGCTGGCCTTATGCAAAGGGCTTCCACAGAGTAACCTTCCTGGCAGGGCAATAAACGAACCCACCAAATCCAAGGCCCTCTCCTGCTCCCCTTAGGCAGGGAGATCAGCAGCAGAGGCCAGGAGCCACTATCCCCCCACGACCACCCCAAAGTCCCCATCACTCAATGGGGCAATTGTCAGTTGAGTGGACAATCTGTTAGGACCTGCAAGACTTCTGCCCTCCTGCTCCCCTTAGATTCCCCCTCAGTTCCTATGTGGACAGTGAATTAACCAGTTAAGACAAAACAGTGCAATGGAAAGAACAGTGGGCTGAGTGACTGGCGTCCTGGACACTGGCCTGGATTTCTGAAGTCAGATCCATCTCTGGATGGGAAGGAGATGGGGTTGGATCTCTGACAGATCTCAGGTAATCTCAGAGTCTAAGAATCCCTCACTCAGAACCTGCCACCACTCATTTGTCTAACAAGGAATCCAGAATTTCCATTGTTTAGTCTCTGGTTGGCCCAGCACCCCAGGGAGTCCAAGGCACTGCTGAAGAGAAGTGACTTCACTGTTTCCAGCTGATTTGGGGCTGAGTCACGGTCGGAATCTGCTCTGGAGTAACCATTCTGGCCCTGTGGGTCTCCTCCCTCCCTGACAATGACTACCAGCTCTCATCTTTCATTCCTTCCTTCTCATTCGACAAGTATTTTTTGAATGCTGTGAGTTCTGCGCTGGCCTGGAGAATACAGTGATGAATAACACAAGGCATCTTCCTCTGAGGATCTCTTAGTATAAAAGTAGGGATAAGACTTCCAGGAAGTATTTCTGAGTATTGATTATGTGCCAGCCTCTTGGTATCCCTCAGGGTCATGAGGGGGAACACCTACACCCTTTTGTGGAGAAGCTCAGGATCTAACGAGAGAAGCCAAGAGAGCACAGGCGACCTGCCAAAGAGGCATTCTATTCCAGGGAGCAGGTGGTAGGCCCTGGTTGGCAGGTTTCCCAGAGTCACAGTCCTTGCCATGAGCCCGGGAGGGTGTGGAGGAGTGGAGCAGGAAGGGCGTTCTGAGCAGGGGTGCATGCAGGTGCATCCAGGTATGGTAATAATTTGGTGCGGCTCTAAATTCCATAGGGTGCAGAGGACGGATGGGAAACAAGGCTGAAGAGGTAGGAGGTGCCAGATTATGAAGAACTCATGAACTATTTGGAGGAATTTGGATATTTTTTCTTGGAGATAATAGGGAAGCATCGAAAGTTTAAAATAAGCTCAGATTTACATTTTGGAAAGAGAGATGGTGAGGGTCTGAAGAAAGGAGGCAGTAAGGTTGGGAGGAAGAACCTGGGTGCATTGCTGGATGTCAGGGTGAGGAAAAGGGGAGGCTAAACTCTCTTCTTGGGCCTTGGGGAAGTTTTCTGAGGGAACTGAGGAAGTCTGGAGGTAGTGATGATGGATTCTGTGCTCATGATTACTGTAGAGTGTGGAACATGATTTATGTCATCAGGAGGGTAAGGGAAAAGGACAGGGAGCTGGAAGGAGAGAGAGAAGACTTTCCATGGTGGTGATGGGGAGTCCTTATGATGAGGGACATTTAAAGGAGTGGGGAGACCTGTGGATATTGAGGTGGGGACAGAGGGAGCAGAGATTGAGTACAGGGAAGCAGGAGAAGGTTCTAGAGATTGAATTTCTTGGATGGAGAAATTTGTGATGCTAGGACAGGGACAGCTATATTCTCATCCCTCCTTTGGCTTTGGTGAAAAATGCAGGTACAAAGGCAGCAGGAAATTCCCATTCACTCCCATTCATTTCATCATCAATCTAGAGACTTCAGTCATCTAAGCTATCCAGACTCCTATAACATGGCTCAATCATACTTAGCAAGTCTGCCAGTGCAGAGGACATGACTGAAGGGAGAGTCCAGAGCTAGGGTGGGCACAGCTGGATGGGACCAGGTAGTGGAGGGGAAAGGAGAGGAAGGAGCAGCTCCAACTTATAACATCAAATCCTAGTTTCTAGAGTATGTGTCTTCCCTCTCTGTTGCAAGTGAGATTCACTTTATACCTTACTTTTTTCCCCACCGGAATAACCACTACCTGAGGTAGAATGATTTGTAGGTAGGGAAGATGGAATTATATTTGTCACTCATTTCCCACTTCTGTTCATTTCTTCCTTCTCTTCCTTTCCTTCCTCTTTTCTTTCCCTCTTTCCCCCTTCTCTCCATTTCTCTCTTCCTTCTCCATTTATCATGCTTACCATGTGCCCAGCTGGAGCTAGGGCCCAAGTTTACAAAGTCAAATCAAATTCCATGTCCTGGAACATGACCATAACCAATTGAGCTTTGAGATTTCAAGGGGGAAGGGTGGTGCTTTTGGATGGAGGGATTCTTTTATCCCAAAGGTGGGTGCAAAGCCTACTTCTGGAGTGGTCATTTTCAATTCAGCAAACATTGGGCCCTTCAGCCAGCAAGCCACAGTGTGTGGCAGTCCATTGGTGGTGAGTGGGCACAGACAAGAGTCAGGCTTACCATCCGCAGACCCCGGGGGGGCCAAGCCATTCACCTCTTGGAGATGGCAGTGCCCAGTGGGCACGAAGAGAGCTCTGCAGCTTGAGACCAGAACTGTGAGTGGGTTCCTGTGCACAGCACCCCATTCTCAGGGGCACCTCTGGCCTTCTGGTACCAAGGCTGACCCTTGTCAGGGCTGTGATGCTGCCTTCTGGCATGTGTTCACAAGCCACCTGGTGCTTCCCCAGCTCAGTGCTTTGGGCATTCAATAAAAAGGCTAACATACAGTTTCTGCTTCCAAGGAGTTCCTAATCTTGTGAGGACAAGACATCCACAGATGGAGCAGGGAAATGCTGTGCAGGATGTGATCCAGCCTCCAAGAAAGAGGGTCTGACAGTGAGGGCTACAGGAGATCAGGGGACCCAGAGGGGTGGGGAGGAGGTCTCTGAGCTGTAATGGGTGGAGACATGAGGAGGGGGCATTCTGAGCCTCGGGAAGAAAGCACAGGGCCTGGTGCTCAGTAGAAACCTAAACAGCAGCAGAATGGGAAGAAAACTTCAACGCTACGTCTGTAAAGACTTCTCTGATACACTGAGCATATTAAATAACTTTTTGCTAATTTAAACATTTTCTTACCCAAGTATTACCCAAATATATTTTTACCTATAGAAAATATAGGTAAGTAAAAGGACAAAAAATGCTCATAACCCCCTACAAAGAAGGAACTACTGTTAACATTTTAATATGTTTCTTTATATATATGTACTTATAGATATACATATACAGTATATCTATATCTGTCTATCTACATACAGATATTTATATATAATTGAAAGCCTACATCTTCTGGGGGATCAGAGGACTCCCAGATGTCTCTGAATTTGACAGGAAGTCTTTGGCTAAAGGGAAGCTCAGAGAAGAGACAGCAGAGAAAACTCCCAAAGTTAAACAAGATGCTGCCTAAGCTGGTGTTCCGGCTCTCCCGCTTGCTGGCTGTGTGTCCTCTCTGAGCCTGTTTGCTCATCCGTAAAATGGAGCTAATGACAGTGCCCATCTCATAGGGAATCCATTAGAAAATGTCTGTATGGCCCTTAGCTCTGGACCTGGCATGCAGGAAGCACCCAGTAATTGGTGGCCGTTCATATTCTTGTCATGATTCCAGTTGTCTTCATCATCATCGGTGAAGACTTACATACGTGGAATCATCATATTGGTTACACTATTGTGACTTGGTGCTTTTTCTTTGTTAATCCACCTTACTTAAGTTTTGGTCCACACCTCTCAGTGTCTGCTCAAATTTTATTTCCTTGGGAAGGCTTGTCTCATCCACTGGAGGGACAACCCTTCACGGCCAATGATGGTTGCTTCATCACTTTGCCTCCTCACTGGCATGGGCCTGGCTCCCTCGAGGGCCTCAATGTGAGTTGGGAGAACTAAACAGAACTTCCTGCTGTTGGCATTCCACTGATGGTGGCAAACAAGGGCAGGTTAAGCAGCTGTGAGGGCCATCCCAGCCCCAGAGGAGGCACGTGTTGTGGCCCCCCCCAACTCAGAGCCACCTTGTCCTTCGTGGTAAAGACGGCCACTCTGCAGCCCGCCCGTCCCTGCTGCCTTCTTCAGGGTCATGTGTGCTTTCTGTCTCCATGCTCTTCAGCTGCGAAAACAAGATGCCTCGGCGCTTCCAGAAGCCTTCTTGGCTATTTTTACTTCCGAGTCCCCCATCCCAGGTATTTACTTGCTCTCCAAGAAGAAGAATTCTCCTTTCTCTTTTCTCTGCTTACTCATTTAGAGACTCCCACGGTATCCACGCCTCCAAGCTCCAGCTGTGGAACTGCTTCCCAAAGAGGAGGTAACACCACACCTGGCCCAAAGCCCCAGAAGGCTTGAGCGTCCCACAGCGCCAGGGATCCACAGCCAGGCTGAGCTGGGCTGGCTCAGGGCCTGGAGGTGAGGCTGTTACAGGAAGAGCTCACACACACCTGGGAACCCAGGCAGCTGCTCAACTCAGTGCCTGGTGTCTCTGCCTTCACCCATGTCTCTGGCATTAATTTCTTGAAGGGAGCAGTGGCTATAGAGGCAAGAAGAGTAACTTGAGACCCAAACTGCTAGAGTGCTCCTACACTCCCTCAATCACTTAGGACAAGAACAAAGCTACATTTTAAGGTCATATTGTGCCATCTTTTCAGAAGCACAGTATTTAGGGTTCACTTATGTGAATTACATTCTAATCTTCTGGGAGCTCTTGGCCTGTCCAACATCTCTATGACAGGTGCACAGAGACTGGACTAAAGGACACAGTGATTCTAGGGACCAAGCACTGGATGCAGAGTCCAAGGCTCTGGGTTTAGAGCTGGGCACCTTCTCATGTTATCTGTGTGACCTTAGACAAGTTGCTTGGCCTCTCTGAGCATTGATTTTCTCTTTGAATAATAGGGTAATGGCCCTCTGTTCTGCCAGCAGGGTTGTTGTGAAGATTCAAATAAAGACATTTATGCAAAAACACCTCATAAATGGTAAAATGCTTCCCATAAGTGAAGCAGTAAGAAGTTCTTGTTTTCCTGAGAAGTGGTACAAGTAGAGTCTTGAAAATTCACATAGGCCTAGAGTGGTGGTAATTTGCCCATCTTACTCTGTTGAATTTGTTAAGCCCCAGTTCAGGTAGCTGGGAGCTCTATGGCTGGGAGAAGGGCCCAGAGATGCCCTATCAATAATCCTAACATCTCTGGATTTTCATTGACGATGTTGAAGACAATTGTAACATGAACTGCCACCAAACAGTGCATGCTTCCTAAATGCCAGGTCCAGAGCTAAGGGCTATACAGACATTTTCTAATGGATTCCCTACGAGATGGGCACTGTCATAAGCTCCATTTTACGGATGAGCAAACAGGCTCAGAGAGGACACACAGCCAGCAAGCGGGAGAGCCGGAACACCAGTTTACGCAGCATCTTGTTTATCTATGGGAGTTCTCTTTGTTGTCTCTTCGCTGAGGTTCCCTTTAGCCAAAGACATCCTGTCAAACTCAGAGACATCGAGGAGTCCTTTTATCCCTCAGAAGATGTGGGCCTTCAATTGCAGGCATCAGTGGAAATAATTCTAATAAATTTAATCTCATTTTATATAATTAAGTCACAAAGTCACATTTTGAAACTCACAGCTAGTTTTTGATCTATGTGTGTGTATTAGTTTACTACTGCTGCTGTAACAAATTACCACAAACTAAGTAGCTTAAAACAGCACAAGTTTATGATCTTACAGTTCTGTGGGTCAGAAGTGCAATAGGGGTCTCACTGGTAAGATCAAGGTGTGGTCAGGACTATGTTCCTTGTGGAGGCTCCAGGTGAGACTTCTCCCTTGCCTTTTCCAGCTTCTGGGAGTCATTTGCATTCTTGTGTCATGGCTCCTTCCTCCGTCTTCAAATCACATCACTCCAGCCTCTATTTCCCTAATTATATCTCCTCTATCTTGACTTTGAACCTCTTGCCTCCCTCTTAGGGGACCTTTGTGATTAAATTGGACCCACCTGGATAATTCAGGATAATTTCCCCATTTCAAGATCCTTAATTTAATCACTTTTGCAAAGTCCATTTTGCCATGTAAGGTAGCATATTCATAGGTTCCAAGGATTAGGATATGGAAATCTTTGGGTTTGGGGAAGGCTTTATTTTGGTCTACCATAATCTGCATCAGGACAGATTGGGAACCACTCTCTCTGAATGATCACCCAAGTCCTGTCCACATCTTCTAGTCTATCATTCTATGAAATGTCTGAAATTTGGTAACCAAGATTTGGGTTTGGGTTTGTCAGAGGCATCTGTCCTCCTCATCCCTGCCACTAAATAGCAAATCCAGCTGAAAAAAGAAATGAAAATTGAGTGTCTAGTGCCTACAAAGCACTGAACTAGGACTTGAGGGGTTCCTGCAATCAAAGTCCTTACCAGGTGGTCATAATAGAAGGCCATATACCCAATTAATTATAAGTAAAAGGGGATGGACTTTGCTCCCTTTTTAAATTCATCATGCCCATGTATAGAATGGGTAATTCCTTTTACTTCTAAGAAGCTTCTTTTCCAGGAATTCAGAGCTGTGGTCAACATCCTCTCTCATATTTCTCAGCAAAGGGGGAGAGATGGATTCTGATACAGATATCTAGCAGCCAAAGCAATCTCCCTGTCTCCCCACCTGGTGGTTTTGATTTAAGTCCACCCTGCCCTGCCCATCGTGTGCTGAAATTTAGAAGTGGCACAGCATTAAGTTTCATTTTTAACATTCACTGAGTGCTTGCCACGTGCCAGGGACTGTTCTAAGAGTTTTGTGGATGTTAACTTATTTAATCTGCAAACGACCCTGTGAGATGACCACTGTTATTTCCCCTATATCACAGACGAGGACGGTGAGGCAGAGAACTCATGTCACTTGTCCAATGTCATGCAGCAGTTGGGGGGCTGTGATGTGAATCCAGAGAATGGCTACAGATCTCAGGTTCCCAATTGCTTAGAAATGGATTCTGTGCTGTTCGTGAAATATTCTTATAGCTATCAAAAATAATGCTCACAAAGAATAAATAACAACATGGGGAATGTTTACGTTAAAATGTTAAGCAAACAGTAAGATAAAGTAACATAGTCCTTTATAAGTATAGAGACTATGTAAAACAAAAAAAAACAAAACAAAATACAAATCAATAAAAAAATTATGCATAGGAAAAAAAAGACTAGAAGGAAAATAGCCAAATACTAAGAGTACTTGGAGAATGGGGTTATAGGTGATTGTTTTATTCTTCTGATGTTTATGCTTTTTAAATAATGAGTGTGTTTCTTTTAAAAATCCACCCCCCAGTGGCAAGTGGATATTCTTAATATTTTGCTATAAGAAAACATTAGGGCTAAGCGCTGACATTCTGAAAAAAATGGTCTGCCTTTCAAAAATTGGCAGATCAGTCATTTTAAATTTAGGAACTATTTTCCCATGGAAATAAGGGTATGCACAATGGTTAGATTCTCTTTAAATATTTTAAACCAACAGTGCCAGGCACTAAGAACTTTAGTATCTCATTTAGTGGACTAGGCATTGCTATTATGTTTTTATAGTGGTGATGAAGTAACTTGCCTGAAAGTGCAGTGGCAGAGAGTAGCAGGGTAAAGCCAGGAACTCATCCGAGGCAGTCTTTCTCCGCACAGAGTCATAATTAAGCTATAGGCCCCTCTTACCAGCCCATTTAGCACAGCATGGAGCTCGAGTATTGCATGTTTCCCCCAGTCTTATTTTTGTCACTGCAGTTTTCATTGTGAATATGCCCTATTTTGACTACTTTTTCAGCTAAATCGACTTTGGTGACTTTCCTCGGGACCTCACTACCCTCAGAATATTATTTGTAGGGCAAATAAGCTTTGGATTCCATAGATGGCTTGCAAAATCCATGTCCTCCTCCCTGACCCCAGCATCTGAAAAAGAGTCTCCTCCTGAAGCCGTTTATTCAAAAAAGACCTTCCCAGGCTGGATGCTCTTCCCTTAGTGATAACCGGAATGGATGCCTCACTTACTGAGAATGTCCAGGTGAGTCTAGTTCTCCTGCTCCACCGTCAACATCCACCTAGTCCCTGCACCACACTCTGGGCAAATGTGTCTCCTTTGGGACCACATGGGGAAAGAGAAGCCATTCCTAGATTTCTTTTGCCCCTTCGAAGGGCTTGCCAGGGCTGAATCAGTGCTGCTTGTGAGCCCTTTTGATGGGCCAGGTTCAGGTAGGAGAGAGGCCCAACCACTCACACCACTTAGACCTGCTTGAAATAACATCACTGAGATAGCGAGCATTCTTGGTCCAGGTTATGGCATCATCTAGATGAAAAAGCCACAATGGATCATTGGCTTGGGCCTTGGATTTTATTTTTGATCTCTCTCCTTATTCTAAAAAGGGCCGTTGACTTTCCATCTTGGGATTCCTTCTCATCTGCTTCCCTCATTTCCTATGCCAAAGAAAGAAGAGACCTTCTTTTTGTCCTAGGGGTCTAGAACCTCACTGGCCTAGTTCAGAAAACTGGGATCATAGCAGAGCTGCCTGTGAGATTGATGGGTGCTGTGTGCAATCGGCAAAGCTCCCTCACTGTCCCAGAGCCTTCAGTTCTCAGGGGCATCTCCCTGTGGATTAATACTTGAGATACTTATGGAGGGAGCAATTGGGTCCCTGGGATGTGAGGGAAGGGTAGTCACCCATGCCCCTTGTGAAAGTGTCATCTGTTCCTTGCTCATGATCGGGGCCTCCTGAGGCCAGGTCAGGGCTGAATCCGTATAAAAGGCTGAGACTTCTGACAGCACCTCAGCCCAATTGCTTCCTGGGAGAGCTGCTCCAGAGCCCGAACCAGGTAAAGCACATGCTGGGGACCAGGATGGACCATTGGTGCTGGTGTTTAGGGCAGGGAGAGGCCCTGGGTACAGGATAGTCTTGAAGAAAGGCAGGGAGAAAGGGGGCTGGTGGAAGCTAGGTGAAGGGAAAAGAGACCGGTGTCTTTTTTGAAGTTGCAGGGAATTCATTTGAAAAATATGGAGCTCCTAGGTAGAAAGCATTTATAAATTTCTTGTAACTGATTCGGGGAGATTGGGTTTTTAAAAATCTGATTATAATAGAGATGAAATCTTGTGAATTGATATTTCAATTTTACTTTTAAGAAAGTCAACTTGAGCTAGTTGAACTTTAAAACTTCCGGTTTGTCTTTCAGTTTTATTCAACTCCCACCAAAATGTACTGCCAGCAAAGCCGGCAGCAGTGCCAACCCCCTCCCAAATGCCCCCCAAAAATGCCCACCCAAGTGCCCAGCCCCTTGCCCACCTCTAGTCTCCTGCTGTAGCTCTGGGGGCTGCGGCAGCTCTGGGGGGGGTGGCTGCTGCCTGAGCCACCACAGGAGCCGCAGATCCCACCGCCACAGGAGCCAGAGCTCCCACTGCTGTGGCAGTGGCAGTGGCCAGCGGTCTGGGGGCTCCGGCTGCTGCTCTGGGGTCTGCTGCTGACCTGGACCATGAGAACCTTGAAAGACCAGCGCTGGAGGAACCAAAGTGCCAAGGACCTGCCCCAACCTGAGGCTTCTGTTCTCCCCTTTCCCCAGGGCAGGCGCTTCCCCTTCTTCATGTACCTGCTCATTCCACTGTGATGTCTAGACGTTTCCCCTCCGATATTCACCGGCCTGATTTCCCCTCTCCGACACCGTTCTGTGGAGGGCTCATGCTGGAGTTGGGTTATGAAGCTATTTTCTCTGTGACAATTGAGCTTTTTTATTCCTGATATCACTGCCTCTTGATGATATTTTGTTTGCTTTCCCACTCCCCATCCCTGCATCAAGCCGTCTTCTCTGCTCTACTTTAAAGGGTAAGTGAACACGTCAACAATCAGTTTGGGAAGCAGCATTTGGCACTGAAACTACTTAGACCTCTGGGAAGCAATTTTCCCTTTTATGCTCTGAATTGGGAACTTTAAGCTGGAAGGAAAGAATCGTGTCCGAGGCCACTAGGCCTGGCACAAGCTACACTGAGGAGAGAGGGGAGGCTGGTGGGACCCAGAAAGGTACGGGAGGAGATGAGCTATTCAGCAGGAATGCCCTTCAGGTAAGAGCCACACTTTCAAAAACACCTTAACTCCTCTTCATGGGGAATAAAGCCGTCTAAGTGCTCAGCCTGGGCTGCAGCGAATGGGTGCCCTTTACTTTTCTGGTGTTTAGCATCCCAGGTGCTGCCTTCAGTTGGCTGGAGAAGCGAGTGGGAGAGGTTCTGGGGGAGTGAGGCGAGGAGGCAGGTGTGAAATGTCTGTGCCCTTTCACCTCTGGGATCTTGGGTTTGGGTCTGAGTAGAGAACCACGAGGACAGCCCCTCTGCCGAGCCCGAGACTGCCTCCTTCTACTTGGCATGTGTGTGAGTGTGTATGTGTGTGTGCTGGGGTGGGGGGGGAGCAAGGGCACTGTGGCCACTGGGTTGGGTTTTTCAAGCGACGTTCCTTTTCTTTAGGAATGGGCTGATTCCTTCAGGGGCTACTCAGAAGGTTTGTGAGAGAAAAGATAGTGCTCAACCACTGTTTACATTCAAGATGAACACTTCGCCCCTCCTTTGATAAGAGTCAACATTGATGAGTAAAGTGAGTTACTCTACGAGGCCATAATAAGTCCAAATAATGTATGTGTAATTGCCCAAGTCTTCCCTTTGTATCAACTTCTATCAAACCTTCAACTTCTTCACTCTTTTTTTTCCAGACCTTTGCATAGTTCCACAGAGGAGATCCTACCTCCATCTTATTACCTCATTGCTTCCTCTTCTTTTCTAATATTGACATCACTTATTACAGTATCTCACCTATACTCACCAATAGCTCTCAAGCCACATTAAACGAAATTGCTATCTTTTGTGATTTACCTTTTCTTTTCTGTTCCCACTGTGAGTCATTCACAGCTCACTCACCCCTAATCTCTCTCTCGGTATTAATTCTTGAATTCTTAGACTGGAACACCCCTTATAGTTCACATTCTTGGTTTGAACAGTTTCATTGATTAGGAAGTGGTTTTGAAGCCAGATGACCTCCAAGTCTCTTCTGAGTCTCTTTTTAAAGACAGTTACCAAAACCATCATTTATGATGGATTCTGGGCCTTTGGAATGGACTTCTTTTTCTTTTCTTTTCTTTCTTTTCTTTTCGTTTCTCTCCTCCTCCTTCTTCTTCTCCTTTTCCTTCTTCTTTCTCTCTTCTTCCTCCTCCTTTCCCTCCTCCCCCCCCTCGCCCCCCCCCTCTCTTTTTGTCATGTGGACGTGCCCCCTGGGAGATCTTACCTCCAAGGCGAGATGGGGAGGTGAGAATTGCATGGTAAGGAGCGAAATGCAATTGGGCCAGCAGTCTGCATGCTGTTTTCTTTTAGGCTCAGTGGGGCTTTTTCATGCGGATGCGACAAACTGGCTACATTCACAATTTTTTTTTTTTGCCTGGATTTTTCTTCCTCCTGTCACCAGTGACAGAAATCCCCACTGGAGTTCCCAAAGGTGCATCACGGCCAATCTCTTCCCTCAACCCCAACTGCAAGCATCTGATTGCAGCCCAGTAGGCTTATCGCCCAGCCTGTGGTCTGCCCTGAGGAGCCAAGGACCAAGAGCTAGATGGATGGGAACCAACACAGCAAGTACATGAACTACCAGCTACCAAGTAGATGCCTGCACACGGGGATGGATGTGTAGACAAAGGGAACTGTGTGTCTGTGCACACATGCAGGCTCACGTGTATACTCTGGAAAAGGGCAAGGCGAGCAGGTACCTGGATGAAGCCCCCCTGCCTTCCTTTAGCATGCACAAAGCCCTCCCAGCCATCAACGGTGTCCTGTTTGGAAAGCAAACATGCCACAAGCAATCCTGGCACCTCTGTGAAGTGACTTGCATGTTCACGTGCACCACCTACGGGTGCTACCTGAGTGATGAATGTCTGGGACGTGAGTGTCATCTGAGCATGTCTATTGAGAAATGGGCCCCTCCCAAAGAACCTCAAGACTTCTTTATAAGAGGTTCTCCGGCTGGACACTGCTCAGAGCACTGCCTAGGAGGTGACATTGGAGAAGTGATCCAGGTGGAGAACTGAGTGAGCCTTCCAGTTGAGCCAGGGTCTGGTGAGTCTTCAGGCGGAGTCTGGGAGAGGAGGTTGGGGAGGGTTGAAAGTGGAGGGGAGGAGAAGCAGAGCACAGCCGGCAGAACAGAGATGTAAGGCCCAAGCAAGCCAACCTCGCGTGGAACCGGCAAGGACATGGAGGCCAGACCGGGTTGGGGGTGGGGTGTGACTGTTGCAAGTCTGCAGTGGAGCATAGCTAGGGCCCAGGTCTTGCTCCTAGGACAGGGCTATTTCCATTCTCAGCACCACTCTGCTTTTCCTCATGGGGGATGAGAGGGATCGGCCAGAAAGAATGACCTCGACGTGCTTCTGGGGTTTGTGGATTCTTTACCCCCAAGCCACAGGGATGCAGCCCATGATTTGGTGTTTCCCAGCTGTTGGGGTATTTATACACTTAATGATGGTGATACAGATTGAAAGTCTGTGATACGCAGCACAAGGAAAGAGCCAAGAAATTTTGGACTGGGTCCTACAGATAAATTGCCACAAAATCCTCTTTAGTTTCCACCGTGGGGTCTCAGGTGGTCTTTGTTCTAGTCAGAGAAAATGGAAAACTACCCACTCATTGTATACTGTTTTCTGCTCTAGGCATACTTAAATCACTAGGATGTGTTTGCTTGCGCCCCTTCTCTTCCCTTCTTTCTTGGTACCTTTTCTTTCTTTCTTTCTCCCTTGCATCAGGCCAGGCTGGTTCTGCTTACCGAGCCCGAACCCCCAAAGCCCCGAGCTCCAGCGTTGGCAGGACAAGCCTGCTCGCCGTCGAAACGCTGCCTTTCTTTCAGGGTCGCTGTGCCGAGCTCCGAGATGTCCTCCCAGCAGTGCGCGGCTCCCGCCAAAGGCGGTGCCAAGGGCGCTCTCCAGGGCCCCGCCGCGGGCCCTGCCCCGTGCCGCGCCCCGGTGCCCGCCGCCTCGTCCTCCTGCTGCGGCGGCGGCTGCTGCGGCTCCAGCTCCACCGGCTGCTGCTGCTTCCCGCGGAGGCGCCGCCGGCAGCGCGGGAGCGGCTGCTGCTGCTGCGGGGGCGGCAGCCAGAGGTCCCGGTGCTCCAGCGACAACCAGAGCTCCGGGTGCTGCTCGGGAGGCTGCTGAAGCGGCCCAGAGGTGCTGCGCGAGAGCCCCCGGCGGACCTGCACCCCCACTGCCTCCTCCCCGAGAGCATCGGAGCCTGCCCACAGGAGGCTTCATCGCACTTTGCTGTTCAGAACCCACCCTGTTCTCAGCCCCGCAAAATTCCCTGACTTCAAACTTGATGTAGTTTCCCCGCCTGGGGATCCGAGAGCCAAGACACAGGACCTTATTGTCTTCCGGGGCTTGCACACAGGAGGTGCTCGATAAATGCATAGTGATTTGATTGTCCTTTGAAGACATGTCATAATAAATTTCTACCTCCTAAAAACACCTCCTTTCCTATTCATTCCTTCCGGTGTGTCTTAATTTATCTTGCTCACCCTATCCAGTACCTCCCACTTGGCTCTGATGGAAAGGCTTGCAATGTTTGTGAAAGACAGAAAACGAAAATTCGTGCCTGAACAAGGATGTAGCTTTCCAGCAGTTAAGTGATCATGCTCACTTGAGCCAGTGCTCCAAGGACTACATGACAGGCATCATCTCATTTAATTCTTAAATAATGACTCAGTGAAATGGGTGCTGCTATTCCCGTTTTATATTTAACTGAGGTTAAATAACTTGCTCAAAGTCACCCAGTTGGTGTATAATGGAGAAGACCCGAAGCTCACTCCAGCGCAGGGCTAACTGTGCTGCTTGGTCCTCCCTAAACTTTCCAGAGCCTCCTAGTAAGGCCAACTCCAGGTCCAAGCAGCCGGATGGGAGAGGTCTGCATTTCCAACTCTTGGGGGCTTTGGAATCAGGAGAGCTGAGACCTGGGCTCTTCTGGGTGGGGCAGCTTTTTGCCGCCAAGGATCGTTGACCCACTGCTTTACTTGCTGGCTGTGGAAATTTTTCCCAAGCTGCTCCTTCCAGGGAACTGAGAACTCCCTCTCTAGGTCTCATCTGTGCAGCCAGGAGCATGGGTTCCCAGGACTCTGTGGGCATGGCGTGCCGTGCCCAGAAGCGTGGCAGTCTCGCTCTCCAGAGGTGGTGTCCTGGTGGTGCTGGGATCATCCTGAAAAGGTCAGAAACCCAGCCTTGTGGGCATGTTTTTACTCACTCATTTAAGGAAAGAGGAAACAGGGAGCGTGGCATCTTGTACAGTGATGTCCTCTGGGTTCAGCAGGGACGAGGTAAGAGTAGCTACAGCTACTACGGGGCACTTGCTTTGCTCCAGCCAAGGCTAGACACTTGACACACATTATCTCACTGAAGTCTTACAATAATTAAAAAGTACAGATATTGGTTTCCTCATTTTATATGTGAAAAAATGGGGGTTCAAAGAGTTTCAGTTGACTTGGCCAAAGTCACACAGCTGGTGACCAGCCCAGATCCCTGGGGGTGAGTGACAGAGAGGAGATTGGTACCTGGGCCTGCCTGACTCCAAAGTCCATGTTCCCAGTCGTTCTGCTCCAGTGCCTTAAAAATCATCACCACCCATGAGCTCCCTGACACTGAGGGATTATAACCAAGCGCCAACTAGGGATGCATTTGGAAAAAGACCTGGACCAAAAGGGGGAAATATCAAATACAAATGAGTATTTGTATCTAAGAAATTCCGAAGTGAGTTGGGAGGTCATTCCAGAGGTTACGCTTATGCACATCTCAGGAGGATCTCCTTGGTGCCACAGTAAACAGTGCCTCAAACAAGGGTGCTCCTGAGGACTCTAGGGACATCTAGACACGACTGGCAGGGCAGCCAATCTCAGGAATTCGGCACCCTGTCAGTGGGCCTTGCCTTGGAATATATGTTCCCCAATGTAACAGAGTTAGGCTCATTTATAATTTCCTTATACATGGCTCTTCTGCTCCTTTTATTTGAACCTATAATTTGCACTATATTCATTAAATATATGTACCAAAGACTTAAATCTGATCTGTTCATATGCTAGTTGAGCCCTGAATCTCAGCTGAGCTGCAACACTTATACTCTTGTTCATCAGACTTGTCCAGAACAACTAACAAAAAGATGATGATACACAATGCCCATCCTAAAAAAACAGAGAATGTCTACAACTGCAAGCAAAACAGTTCCATCCATTTGCCCATGGGATCTAAGCCCCCTCTCAATCAGAAACAGTGGACATGACCATCCTAAAATCCTCAAGACTGAAGAATGAACAACATAAGGGGCTACTACAACTATGGACTAAAGTAGACTTATAGCAGTGGAAGAACTTGTAACATTGATATAAAGGCAGAGACCCCCAGAGGTTCTGAGGGGAAGAAGTAAGAATAGGTGTAACATGAGGCATTTTTGGGACACTGGAATTGTTCTGAATGACATTGCAATGATGGATACAGGCCATTATTCATTTTGTCAAAACCTATAAAAATGTGTGGTTCAAAGTGTAAACCATAATGTAAACTATAGACCATGGTTAACAGCAATGCTTCAATATGAGTTCATCAATTGCAACAACTGTATGCCACTAATGAAAGATGTTGTTAATGGGGAAAAGTAAGGGAGGGGGAGGGGGTGGGTACATGGGAATCCCTGTATATTTTCTGTGTATCATTTATGTAACCTAAAGCTTCTTTAAAAAAAATCATCACCACCCAAGAGAAGGGACACTCAGGCCACAATGGACCCATCCAGGCGCATAGAAAATTGAAGCGTGGTTTCTTAGCTGTTGCTCCAGCAGTGACCAAATGACTGACAAGCTCTGCCATGGCATCCACCCAGCAACCAGCTGTTGAAGGTGTCTGCTCAGAGATGAGGCTGGAAATGCTCCTTTGATTCATCCAGGATGCTTCAAGCTTGAGGCCAATGACCACATATCAAAGCTCTGAGTGGGAAGGGCCCTTCCTTCCATTCTAAAATTCTGTGATTCCCAGTGGGAGGTGATGTGTGAAAACTGTTTACAAACAGTTGACATCATCTGCTGACCTGCCTTCCCCTTACAGTGATGTGTGCAGCAAGCTCCTGACTTGGTGCAGGGGTGAGGTGGGAAGGGAGATTCGCCTGACTCAAAGCAGACAGACTGGTGGGGTGGGGAGTATGACTCTGAAGCAGGAAATCAGGGCCTGAGTTTGGAGAAAGAAAGGTCGTGACTCACTGAGCGACACATGGATTCAATTGGGAGCACACCCTTGCATGCGAGGCACCCAGAGCAGCTTGCCATGAGGGTGGCGGTGCTGCCAGGCCATAACGCTGAAAGCCAGTGGGCCACCCTAAGTGCACTTTAATGAGGGAGATTTGGTTTTCTAAGAGTTTGCTTAAAGAAACCTGGAAAGGGACTTTGGGTGGGCTGGAGCTTTCTGCAGCTTTCTCTGATTTCCAATAGCAGGTAAAGCCATAGGTGAGGCACAGGCATCCCTCCGAGGTGGCAGCAGGCACCCCTGGGCATGCTGGGCTTGTGGGGAATTTGACAGTGGGGAGCCCTACTTGAAAGCCGTCACCTAGTGCAGTGAAACAGGCAGAACCAGAGCCCTTATTATCTTAGGAAGAGCTGGACAGTATTGTTGAATGTATTTTAATCATAATGGCTACAGTTTCAGCTTATTATAATGGTAATAGTAAAAACTGATACTTATATAGCACTTAGCAGTTTATGAAGTGTTTTCACAAATATCATCTCTTTCACAATTCTGTAAGGTAAGTATTATCTCAGTTTAACAGATCTGGAGAGGTTCGAGAGTTGAGGGAACCCACCCAAGCTTATCCAGCCAACAAGTGACAGTCTATGTCTGGACCAGACCTTCTAATGAGCCAAAAACCACTTCTCTTAATCTATGCATGAAGATAATTGAACAATGTCACCCAATCGGTGATTTAGGGACGGAGCTGTATTCACTATTGCAGCCCAACATCTAGCACTATGCCCATGCACATACTAGGGGCCAAAAAATAAACGCATGAATGTTTATTAGAGCATCACATGTAAAGTATGGTGCTCGACACAACTCTAGGGAGGTGCACACAGGTATTCCTTGACCTCAAGGAGTTTATAATCTAATTAAGGAAATGGGTAAATAATCATACAAGGTATGAATGCTAACTCAGATGCAAAACACAAGAAGCATCACAAGCGGAACATGGCATGGATAATTGCTATAAGAGCTCAACTGAAGGGAGCGGATGTAGCTCAAGTGGCTGAGCGCCTGCTTCCCATGTATGAGGTCCCGGGTTCGATCTCCAGTACCTCCTAAAAACAAAAACAAATGAAAAAACCAACTTTCATCAGGGAGCCGATGTAGCTCAGTGGTTGAGTGCCTGCTTCCCATGTACGAGGTGGTGGGTTCAATCTCCAGCACCTCTTAAAAAAAAAGAAAAGAATTCAAACTGAGTTTAGATAAGGGATTGTTATTACAGGACTTCAAAATGAGGGTAAAGTTGCTGTGGACTGGGCCATGGACAAGACTTCTTGGGGAGGAGGGACCTGAGCTGGGTCTGAAGGATGGAAAGCACATGGCTATAGGGTGCCTGCCCTGCAGCAGCCTGAGATGTCACATGCTGAAGAGGCCCTCACAGTTCTGGTGTCCCATTAGAGACTTTCCCTAGTAGGGAAAACTGCCAGCTGCTTGGAATATAGATTTGGTAATGGTATTAATTGCATATCATGAGCTCCTGCATAATTTCATAATTTCAACTCTCTCACAAGGTAGATTTTGCCCATTTTTTGTTGAGAATAAAAAGGAAACATTGAGCTGTTAGGTCCCTAGATTGCACGACTTGTATTTGGAAGAGCAGGGCTTTGAACCTGGGTTGTCTGACTCCAAAACCAATGTTCTTAATCCTGTGGCACATTATGGAATTTTGGGAAGGAGCAACCATGGACAGAAGGAGGAGAAAAGAGATCCAAGGGAGTAGTAGTGGTGCTATAGAAAGGACCCCAAGGACATAGTGTCAGAGGAGGGGAGACGAAGCCAGCACGTGATGGTTCTGAGTGCCAGAAAACAAGGAGTTCAAACTGTATCTATTTGTGGGGTGTGGGGGGAAGGAAAACCGGTTTTGAAAGAAGAAAGATAAAAGTTGGTTTCCAGAACATCTACAGTCCTCTCTGACATGTACTCTATGATCCTAAGATTATTTAGGCAGCAATGATCAGAAGAGGAAAAGAATGGGAAAAACACCACACAGCACTGTGAGCAGCTACAACGGTTCAGGCTTGAAATGAGGCTTTGAGTTCAGCATGTGACAGGGCCTAAGGAAAGGAAGTGACACATGTTAAAAGCATTTGCCAACTGGGCCCTGAATCTCAACGGAGTTACAACACCTACTCTCCAGTTCATTGGACTCACCCAGAACAACTAACAAGGAGGTAAGGATGGACAACGACCAGTCTAGGGAACCGAGAGAGTCTACAACTGCAAGCAAGAGAGTCCCATCCATCTGTCCCACGAGATTAAAGCCCTCTCTCAATTAGAGGTGCAGTGGGCATCACCATCCCAAAATCCTCAGGATTGGGGAATGAACTATGGACTAGAGTGGGCTTACTGGTATTCTACTATAGACTTATTGTGATTCTAGGAATTGAAGAACTTATATCATTGATGTGGAGGCAGTGGCCACTGGAGGTTCTGAGGGCAGGGAGAGGGAAAAACAGGTGAAATATGGGGGCATTTTTGGGACTTGAGAATTGTCCTGAACGACATTACAATGACAGATATAGGCCATTACATAGCTTGTCATAACCTACAAAATTGTGCAGGAGAGAGTGTAATCTACAATATAAACTATAATCCATCCTTAGTGGCAATGCTCCAAAATGTTTTCATCAGTTGTAATGAATGTACCACACTAATGAAGGATGTTGTTAATATGGGAAAATGTGGGAAGTGTAGGGAGCGGGACATAGGGAATCCCCTATATTTTTATGTAACATTTATGTAATCAAAATGTCTTTAAATATTTGGAAAAAAAGCATTTGTGCAGAAGGAAGAGAATAGACAGACCTGATTAGTTTGAGACCGAGGAAGAAGAAGAAATTGGGGGTACTTCTGAGACTTTGGGCCCGGTGACTGGGAAATGATGATACCGTTGACAAAAACAGAGGTCAAGTGTATGAACTGGTTTGGGAAGGGAGATGGTAAATTCAGTTGAATTCATGGGGTTAAGGCACTGACAGGACATGGCCACAAGGCAGTGATGTGGGGCAGGAACTCCATATACAGAACTCCTTAATACTGAGACAAACACCTAGGAATCAGTTATACAGAGGTGGGAGCCGAATCCTTGGGAATGGATGAGGCCCCGCCTCTGCAGGCTACAACCTGGTCTGCCTTGCTCCTGGTGGTGATCTCAGTGTGAAGGGCAGCACCAGGCACGTTGAGGGCACTCAGGAAATGTGTGTTGAGGGAATGAATGAATGAACAGGTCAAGCAGAGGGCCAAGTGTTGAGCTGAGGGGGAGATTAAGCATTTAGGAAGAAGTTGAGTTCCAAGTAAAGAGGGCAAGGATGATGAAGTCAGAGAAATTACTCAGAGATTTGGACTAGACTTCATCAGGCTACTTTAGGGTCTCAGGATTCTGCAAGTTTGCAGAAGCTAAAGTATGTCATCCGGTCTGGTTAAGCACAGAGGATCTTCCTTTCTGTTGCATAATCCATCTGTGTATCTTTAAGCAATTGACAGTTATAGTTAGAAATTCCTTCTGGAGGGATAGCAGTTTCATCTTAATTAAGTGGAACAGGTTGAACAGGAAACCTGGCATTCTTAGTGAATAAGGAAAACAGCCTCTTTCTGTGGATGATTCCTTGGCAGGTCAGAATAACTTGGCCCTGATAAATCCAAAAAATGTCAACTTGTATGAGAATGAGTGATAGTCCAGCCTAGAAAATCAAGTATCTCCTCTTACAAACATTGCATCATGCCAAAAAGGTCATGTACTACTGCTGACTCTTATCCTTAAGAATTTTTTAGTTCTATTGCCAATAATGTAGCTATTATTAACTCTGCATGTTTGGAACTTAATTTTCAGTGTCCAAAGGCCATTTTTCTATACATATGAAATGTTATCACATGTACCTGAAAGCCAGGAAATAACCTTCTCCCTCTGTTTCCCACACCTTGCCACGGTCAAATCACAATAGCAATCTTTCATTCATCAAATATTGATAGAAAAATTACTAGAAGCTAGGCACTATACCATGCAAGCAAATAACTCCTCTCCAGTAGTTAAGCGGGAGAGAGGGAGGCAATTATCATAATATAGTGTAAGGTGAGAAATGCTTGCGGTCAGCTTTGTGTGCTACGGGGAACAGGGAAGGGGGTGGCTCATTCAGCTGAGGGAGTGGCAAAAGCTTCTAAAAGTTACTATTTGAGCATAGCACTGAGTATACATAGGAGTTGGTTGGGTTGAGAAGACAGGAAAAAATATTTAAGTTGAAGTAAACAGAAGTGAGTACAAAGGTCTGGAGAAGTAGACGTGTTTGGTAGTTAGCGATTTTCCAAGGCTGGGCATCAGGAAAGCCAGGGCAGGTGATATTATACAGGTAAGGCAGGGCCTTGTCTGACTCCCTAAAGCTCCTGGAACTTTATCCTGGAGGCAGTGGTGGACCAAGGTATTTTGGGCGCTGGCTAGGTCTCTTGTGTTTTCAATCATACTGAAGTTACCCTAGCTATACAATGTTTAACTTCATCTTTAGCTATCATGCTCACCTTACCTTCTTTTCTTAGTGTCTTCCCTAAATTTCAAAGAGTGCCATTCATGGTTCTATCTTTTATTGAAATAGTCTTTTACCCCATTGAATAGTGCTTGCCCCCCTAACCATTCTGTTAGATCATTTCAATCCAGGCCTACCAAGCTACCTCCCAGACTCTACACCCAATGGCCTTTCTTTGGTCCCCTTGTCCTGGGGCTCTGTGCAGCACTGCCCTCTGCTGGTCAGCTCCTGCCCCTTCTTTCATGGCACTGCACTTCCCTCAATGTCTTCTCATCCTTTGGGCTTCTTTCCTTTCTTCTCCACTAGTCTTTCTTCTAGCTCCATTTCTAAATCTATGTATTATACCAAAATTTCAGTCCATTGCTATGTGATTTTCCCATTCTACAGGCTCTGTCTTGGAAATCTCATTCATTCACTCATTTCACACATCTTTTCTTGAGGGTCTAATATATGCTAGGCTCTTGGTTAGGATTTCAGATAGAAAGAGGCCATGCAGGTGATTTCTGCATGTATGTGAATGTCTCCAAAATCTCCATCTCCAGCCATGATATTTCCTATAAATTACAGGTTAAAAAAAATCTCTCATTCTCATGGAGTAGTTCCACTTGGATGTTCCAGGCGTATCTCATGCTAAACATCACTACCGCTCCAGATGATGGGACCACTGTCCCCTTCCACCTTGAAAACTGCAGTGTCTTCTTTGAGTCTTTCCCTCGACTTTATATACAATCAATCATCAGATACATTGCTCTTTCCTACTCAGTACTTCCCCTGATTTCCCTTGCCTTTCTATTTCTCCAACCACCATCCTTAATCCTCAATAAGAATATGGGCAGGGGGTTTGGAAGAAAAAGATTTAGGCAAGACTCCTGTCTTATGGGGCCAGATGGTCTAGAATTGGAAATCTTAATCTGGTGAGAGCAAGGTAGCTGTCACGGAGTCAGAGCCCCATGCCGTGTCTGCTGGACGGCTCTGTACACTCGACACGCCTCTGCCAGAGCACCGCACTTTAGAGTACTTTACCTCTAATTAGGCTCTTCTTGTCTTGTATTATTTTATTGGCTAATGTCATAACCTCTTATTACCCTCAAATTAGCCAGCCTTACTTTTAATACTTTATACTGCCAATGATTGCTTTATTTGAATTGTTATAATTTATTTAGCTGATCTCTAATTAATAGGCAATTATGTCATTTCCAACATTACACTATAACAAACAATATGTCAGAGTTGGGTTATTTGAATCAGGGTGCAAACAAGGCCCACATATTTCTTGATATGTCTCTTAAGTTTCTTTTAATGTGTAGCAGTCCCCCTCCTTTTTCACACCATTTACTTTTTTTTCAATCCAATAACTATTTATTAAGGTCCCACAGGGTGCATGGATTTCTGATCTATAGTTTATATCGGTAGAAAAGTGTTATTTTAGTCTCTTTCAAAAAAGCAAACTACAACTTCTCTATGTATTTCAAGTGAATCATTTAATGTGCCCGAGGCTCCGTTTGATGTTACCAAAAGTACCGGCGGTAGAAAATGGGAAAGTATAAGCGTTTTCCCTTCTACCAGAAAGGGTTTGGTGCCAGGATAAACTAGCCGACTAGTCCATCAACAGCTGGTCAAAAAGACTACTGAATCTGGGAGAAAAGATAGACTTGGAAGAACTGTCCTTTGAAGGCTCATTCCCCTAAAGGCAGGAACATGTTGAAGAAAATAAATGACCCCAAAATTATACTGAGAGATCAAGAAAGGAGTTAGTCACAGCTTTGGGAAAAAAATCAACAAAAGAGGACATTAAATGTAGCTAGATTAAAAATTCTGAAGTTTCCCCGGAGTTATGATAGCATCAGAGCTAAATGAGAGGGCTATGAGTATGCACCTTTGAACTAAGTGACTTAAAGTGATAGATTTTCCAGTGCACCAACTGTATTTTCAAGTATAATTCTGGTATCTGTACCAAGCAATACAGAAGAAAAAGCAGCAAGGAGAAAGTGTCAAGAATATAGGACATTAGATGATTTGGCAGCTTCAGAATTCCCAGTTTGAGTCTTTTTCATCAAGAAAAGCACATTCTGGCTCAGTCCAGAATAACACTGGAGGCACTGCTCTTGATGGCTTGTGTAAGCAGGAGGCAACTGCGAGAGGATCGAATCTGGGTTTTGCTCTCTGATCTGTTAAAGAAACTCAGGATAAGGCTGTTTGAGGACTACATGGGACAATAAACTGCCTGCTGATGGACTTTCCTCAGGATCTTGTTGCAAACAGAGTTGGACTAAGCTAAAGGCGGCAAAAGAGAGTTTTTGAGGGTGGCGTCTGCATCTGACACTATTTACTGTGCACATTCTACTGGACACATCCCTTCTCCAATCCCAGAGTCTACACCTGATTGGGGATTTTTCATTCTGGATTCTGACTGGAAAAATACTGATATCCCATGGGCTATAAGGAGGACCTTTCAGATTCTGTCACAGCATCTGAGTCCTCTGCATGTCTTACAAAGGTCCTTGCCCCCTGGCTAATTCACAGGCTGCAATCCCAACACTGTAAACCTCTGACTTCACGTTATAGCCATGTAAATCCCGTCTTAGCAGTTCTGGGCTCAGCTGTGGCTGCGCTGATGTGCTGAGCTGTGAGAAATCATTCACCACCCCATGCCCCTGTCTGTGCTTAACCAAACCATGCAGATGGAACAGCTACACAGGGCGAGACGGCTGGCTTCAGCACGCCTGTGAACACAGCCGTGTCGGTGCAACCTTCTCACTGTTCCAAAAAGAATGTTTCTTATTAAAGTTTCATTCATTCCTTCAGAAAAGTAAGTTCTCAAGGGTTGACTTGCTGAAACTGTAAAGCTTTCAGGGGTTCTTCAGTGCAGTTTTCCAGGTTTGTAGTTTTTATAGTCACCAGTGTTTTTGCAGGAGTGTGTTGGGGGCGGTAGACAGAAGACAGGTTGTCAAATCCTCTTCCTATTTCACTTGGAGCCCATCGTGAGAAACGCTGGCGAGCCATATCACATCACTGGTTCTGGCAGAAAGAGGAGGAACCAAAGACGGACGGGTGCTGGTATCAGACGGCTTTTCAGGTATGTGATCAACTCATGTTCGTGATGTACAGAAACAATCCAAAAGAAACATTAACTCACTTTGGTCCACAGAGAGTGACAAAAACCCATCTATTCCAAAGTAGAAGATTTTTGTTTTGTCTTCAAGATGTAGAAATATGGCGGCACCCATGGCCAGTAACTCTTAGGCTGGCGGTGGGCCCAGGAGCCTGGCCCGTGGACGGACGAGGCGGGAATTGTTTTTATAAACAAGAACTTCCCTCATCAACTATTTGGTAACCTGAAATATAGTTTATACAGGAAAGATAGGAAAAATGCTAAATTATTTCTCTTGACAATTAAGAGACTAATGAGGTGGTGGACTAGCAATTTCCAAAGAGAATAGTTTTTTAAAATTGTTATTTTTTAAAATCATTATGGACTCATAGATTTCTCTATTTTTTATGACTTTATCAATTTCAGTGATCATTATTTTTGATTCTGAAATTGTCCTAGTTTTTAGCCAGTAGGAGTCCTTTAAAATTGCCTCATGTGTCTTTTGACACACAGTCCTAACAGTCTACCAGAGCTTCCTTGTTTCTGGTACAATGAGTGTTTTAGGCTCATCTTGTACATTACCTGTTTCCGATTTAGCATCAGGTATTTCTCCAAGAAGTCATGTTTCTTTTATATAAATATAGCTATAATATTTCCAAATGATAGTGCTGAAATTACTATTAATAAGATTGTTCAGTGCTTTGTAAGATGCCTTTGAGACTCTTTTCCACAGGGACAGAGACGTATAAACAAAACATTGTGTCTTAAGGTCACTTGAAGCAATTCTTTTCTCAGTATGGTTATGCCATCAACCTGATATAGTTAGATATATTTGTTTTAGTTTATTTTCATTCAGAGGTTTTTTTTTTTATCTAATATGTTTGTTTTTAATCAAGTATAGAACAGTTTCATTATTCCAATTATTCCAAAGTCAAATCTATGAAACAAGGTACCACTGACAAAATCCAGCTTCCGTCCTTGTCCCCTCCCTCCTCCTCTCTCTCCCATAAGTAACCCTTTTTATTCGTTTTCAGTATTAACCCATAGTTTCTTTAAGGCATAAACTCTTCATCTTATTTTTAACGCTTTTAGGCAGGCAGGAAAGCAGTTATTATCATCGTCATCATAAGAGGAAGTAGCACGTCCTATTTAAACCCAGGTCACAGGACTCCAAATCCCAGGCTCCTTCCCTTGCTCCATACTCCCCTCTACAGACTCCGCAGAGAATTGCACCAAGGAAATGCAGCTGTGGTCACTTTACTTCAGACATCCAAATTAAGCAGTGCTCACTCCTGCTACTCTAAAATTATGTAAAATAAGCATGCGAGCTACTTTTGGACTCCAAAGGCTGTGCTTTGTGTCTGAAACTATCAAAATACATGGCTAAATATATGTGAATAAGTGAGCACATGTGTGCGTGCATACATTATTAGTGAAACAAATTATCCCCCAAAGCTGTCATTTTCTGGTTACACCTATTAGGTGTTACACCCTGAAATCACCCTGCAGAAAAATGTGGGGACCATTTATAAGAGGGAACTGTTGTTTTGAAATTAATGAGGATGACAGTTCAGGAAACAATGTAATCACAGCCTGTGACGTCCCAATTGTAGTTTGGCATAATTAACAATAAATAGTTGTGTAATATTTATAAATTTAAAATGACTAGGATTTTAAAAAAGTTTAGTTTCTAATTCGATTTAATTTTAAATTGTATTGACAACTAGGCAGAAAATAAGGATTGCAGTTTCATTAAATAAAAGTCTTAACTGGGCGAGAGCACAAGTATGGCCAAGTTGAAATCCTACAATATAGTTTTCCACGAAAGGGTTTCTTTCAAGACCTGCTTTGCCCAAGGGGCTTGAGAGGGGTGGGGTAGGGCTGGAGAAACAAAGGCGGCACCCAGAGAGGGGCCAGAGGGAGGTGAGAGATGCAGGAACACTCTTTATTTTATCTTATTTTTAATTTAATTTAATTAAATTATTTTTTATTTTTAACGAAGCTTTAGATTATATAAATGTTACATAAAATTATAGGGGATTCCTGTATACCCCACCCCCTCTCCCACATTTTCCCACATTAATAACATCTTTCATTAGAGTGATACATTTGTTACAATTGACGGACACATATTGAAGGATTGTGCTAACCAATAGTTTACACTTTGCCCCGCACAATGTCATAGGTTTTGACAAAATCTATAATGGCCTTTATCCTTCATTGCAATGTCATGCAGGACAATTCCAATGTCCCCCAAATGCCCCCATTTTGTACCTATTCTTCCCTCTCCCTTCCCTCAGAACCTCTGGTGGCCACTGCCTTTATATCAGTGATACAAGTTCTTCTATTGCTGGAATAATCATAAGTCTACTTTAGTCCATAGCTGCTTCCTCCCCTATGTTTGTTCATTCCTCAGTCTTGAGGATTTTGGGGTGGCGATGCCCACCCTGTCTCCGAATGAGAGAGGGCTTAGATCCCATGGGGCAGATGGATGGAACTGTATTGCTTGAAGTTGCAGACAGTCTCCACTTCCTGGGATGGGTGTTATCCATCATCGTACTTTGGTTAGTTGTCTGGGTGAGTGCAATGAACAGGTGAGTAGGTGTTGCAACTCTGCTGAGATTCAAGGCTTAACCGGCATATGAACAGATGGAAGATTTAAGTCTCTGAGACATATATTTAATAAGTATAGTGCTAATTATAGGTTCAAATAAAAGGGGCAGAAGAACCGTGTGTAGGGAAATTATAAATAAGTCTAACCCTGTTACATTGGAAAGCATATATTCCAAAGTCAGGCCCATTGATACGGTGCTCAATTCCTGCAAATGTCTGCCTTGCCTATACTGTCTAGATGTCTCTAGAACCCTCAGGAGCCCTGCCGTTGGAGATACTGTTTACTCTGGCAGTCAATGAGATCCTTCTGAGACATGTATAAGCACAAACTCTGGAATAACCTCCCAACTCAGTTTAAAGTCTCTTAGCCATGAAAATTCATTTGTATTTAATATTTCCCCCTTTTGGTCAAGGTATTTTTCCGGATTCATTGCTAGTCAGTGCTTGGTAATAATCTCTTGGTGCCAGAGAAGCTCATCCCTGGGAGTCATGTCTCACGCTTTGGCGAAAGTAGTGTGTTTATATTCCATTTGAAACCCGCAAAAGCCTCTCTCCCTGTGTCTTTGTTTGGTTTCTGAAGAGCTCTAGAGCCAGAAGAAGGATTTTTTTAAAAAGGGGCCTGACACAGGCTCAGAATTGGGCAGAAAAGTGAGGTCATGGCTTTACCAGCATCCTTCTCTGTTCTGGTTAGGAAAGACCCAAGGAAGTGTCTCCATAACCGATGAGTTTTTGTTTGTTTGAGATAAAGTTTCAAAAGCAGAGCCTTTCAATGCCATAGGTAGTTCACGTATACACAATATAACTAATCTACTTCTTTTTTAAAAAACCATCACCACAACAGTGGTAAAATCCCTGTAGAGGGCAGGGAAAAGTGATGCTGTAAATAGAGCCAGAGAAGTAAACTTTGTAGAGGGCGGGTGGGGCAGCCTGTGGGTTTTGTCCCTGGCAGAGCCTGGCAGGACTTCCAGAGTTTGGGGCTAGAGGCAACAGGGCAGGACTTAGGGAAGCCTGTGCACCTGAATGACAGAACTCCTTCTCTTTTCTTCTAGTTAAGGGGCTGCAGCTTTCGTGCACAGCAGTGGTCAGGAGAGGTGGTCACTGACTTGGGGTGAAGTGCAGGGACGTGTTTCTTCCTTGATAAAATAGGAGACACTTGTTCAGCACTGATGCCTCATGTTCTTTCTTCCTTTGAGCCAGGCAGCATCAGGATGCCTCATTCTTAGGAATCTCACCCTGCCTAATTACTTTCTTTTAAAAATAAAGTTATTTTCTGATAAAGTAATGCACTTCTGCTAAATTTTGAAAACTATGGGAACAAAGAAAAATTAGTTATTTGTTTGTATATATATTTACAAAATTGAGAACACACTTTACACACTGTATGTGCCGCTTTTTCACATTACATTATGATAATTTGTCCATCTCTAAAAGTGGCTTTAATGACTGAGCAACATTTCATTTATTTTATGGATGCACAATATTTTAGTTAATGATTCCCTTATTGTTGGACATTGAGGCAGGATCTACTTTATTGCTCCCCTAAAGAATGACATTAAAAAATATGTAAATCTGAAAATTTAACTGGGGACATTTTCCTGGAAATAGTTGTTAATCAGCCAAATGACTTTTTAAGACTTTGGGGCCCACTGTTGGGTTGTCCATACTAGTTCCAGGGAAGGGCTTCAACTTTGCACAGAAGCTGGTAATGAATAAAAGACTTTTTTGTTTGTTATTAAAGATGCTGAACCTATTTTCATATTTATTGGCAATTACCATTCTTTGTGAATTGCCTGTGTCCTTTATCAATTTTTCAAAATTTGGAAACGCTTATTCCTTAGTGTGTCAGGACTTTTTGCATTTCCATTATATGATATTTATAAAGAGCTTATATGTAGTAACAGCATTAATATTATTTTGTTGACTCTATGCTAGAAACATTTTCACACCGTGTCATTTCCTTTTTAAATATTTCTAGGGTAATACTTACTCCCTGGAGCTGCAAATTCGGAGGTCAGCTCCGAGCAGCTCCCCACCCAGTTGGAAGCTGTCTCAGGATCAGGAACTGAAGAACATCGTCCGCATATGGTCGCTAGGTGGCGCTGGTCACTCTGGCCGCCCGCAGCCCATGCTGCGCAGCCTGCTGGTGTCGGTGAAGCTCCCTTTCTTTGGATGCTTCCCTTTCTTTGTGCTTAGCCTCCCATCTGCTTAATATCTTTGACGCTGGCCTGCCTTTCCCCGGACAGGCCCTGAACAGGCCCCGTCTTGTGCTTGGGGACCGAATGGAAGGTTTTGGGGGGCGTATCAGGCGCAGTGGTTTCTGGAGGTCTCAAGGCACAGATGACTGCTGATCAACACCCAGGGCTCCAGCCCGCCCGCAGCTGGACCTTGGGTGGGGCACTGAGGGACTTAGGCTTTATTGTGTAGGAGGCAAAGCCCCTTGGAAGGGTTTAAGCAGATTTCCTCCCTTGGACTGATACAGACTTCTCTTAATTAGGCAGAGGGACTCTTGCCCAACCCCCATGTCTCAGACTATGAAAGATGCACGGAACATAGCTTTGAATTGCCAACGAGGTGTCTGCTGCAAATCCGAGGACATCTTGGCAGGAAGACCACCAGCCTCACTGAGCAATCGACACTTAGAACTTGGAGGGGGAAGATGAGTCAACGTCCATTCCCCACCCCACCTCCATCCAATCAGTCCAGTCCTAAGTGCACTTCCGAAATATTTCCTGAACTTGCTTAAGGACCTCCATCTCCACTGTCCACTGCCTCAATGCTGGTAACGATCATCTCCTGCAAGCATTACTGCTGTAGCCTTCTCGTTTAGCTTCCTTGACTGCTCAAGCAAATACCATGCAATGGGGTGGCTGAAACAATGATATTTTATTGGTTCCAGGTTTGAGGCTAGGAGAATTCCAAATCTGAGGAATCAGCAAGGCAATGCTTTCTTCCTAAAATTGGTGTTCTGGGGCTAGCTGCCAGTGATCCTTGGTCCTGGGTTACTCTATCACATGGCAATGCACATAGCATCCTCTCGTGTCCTCTTGTGCCCCTTCTAGGTTCTGTTAAGGCTCAGGGGCTGGCTGCTCCCTCTGCGGCTTTCTCTCTCTCTGTCTTATGTCAGTAATAGGATTAAGTCCCATCCTGATTGAGGCGGACCACACCTTCACTGAGTAACCGTCAGCAAAGGTTCTACTTACAATGACTTCACACCCAGAGGAATGCATTCAGTTTGAGAACATGTTTTTCTGGGATACAAAGCTCCTAGCTACTGCTCCTTCATAGTACCCTCCTGCTACATTCTTATCCCTCCTATAGGCCATGCACTCTTCTCAGGGAAGCCAATTATTAAAAGTAAAAAAACAAACAAACAAACAAACAAAACGTAGATCAGATTAGACCACTCTTCTGCTTTAAAACTCTCTATGGCATTTGGAATAAAATCCAAGCTCTTGAGATAGGCCTCCATGTCCTAAATGATGGATGGCTTGCCCATCTTGCTTTCCTGCCTTACTTTCCCTATTTGTCACATGTTCTCTATTCTGGCCTTCCTTCTGTTCTTACAACCTGGTGAGTCTGTTTTCATCTTATGGATTCTCATCAAGATTTTTGACTAATGATTTGGGCTGAGTGATGGGAAGTGTTATCTGCCATTAGGGCCAAGAATAAATTGAAGAATACAAAGAGAAGGGAGGTTATGAGCACTGTTTGGTAAAAGATAAGAAGACCTGAGAAAGGCTACTGACCCTGGAGACAAGAGAAGGAAGCAGATGCATATGTCTTCCTAGAGGTTGACTCTCTTATTCTCCAGGACTTGGGGTTGACTGGATGTGAGGGACGGGGAATCCAAAAAGGGCTTTGGGATTTTCATTTCCAGATCCAGTCATGGAGACTTGTCATTAACAGAAATTGGAAAGTCAGGAGAAAGAGTTGGTATGATGGAAGAAGACAAGAACTGAATCCCATTTACTGATCAGTTGCTGATTTTTTAAAACAATAATAACCATAATATTTATAAAAGTTACCATTTACTAAACTCTCCTGATGTGTTAGCTACTGTTAAGTGCTCTGACACTTTTACCTCATGTATGTATCACAGGACTGTGATGGTGATGCTAAAAGTAGTATCCCTTTAATGATGAAGAACTAGAAGCTCAGAGAATTTAAATGTTTGTCCAGGATCACACAGCTAATTAACAGCAGAGCTTGGAATCAAATCTAGGTATATTTAACCCTAAAGCTCTTGGACATTTTCTTTGCTTCTGAAGCTACTGTGAGTATTCCATACATTTGAAAACTCACAAAGGCTTAAAGCTTAACATGCCTAAAATTGCACTTATTAGAGTCCCAGTGAACCAGCATCTTTCCCTGTATTCTTTGGCTCAGGGACTAAATAACATTGTCATCCACTCCTAGCTCAAGCCTGAAACCTGACGATCATCCTTGATTGTTCCCTTTCCCTAACCTCTCCATCTCTCAGTCAAGTGTCAAATCCTGCCTTTTCTGCCCCAAACTATTCAGTCAAACACGTCTCAACTTTCCCCTGTCCCACTATGTGTCCTCAGTTCTGGCCATCACTATAGTTTGCCCTGCATCCTCTCCCACTGAGCTTGTAGGCAATGAAAAGGCCCAGGAACTAAGAAGCAGTGAGGAGGTTCAAATGGTCCTTCAATGACAAATTAAAAGAGGAGACTTGGTAATAAAATCTGAGGTCAGGAGGGGAACAACGACTCTTTTAGCATAATAAAGTCAAAGTTATAGTGCAGAGAGGAAGAATCATGTATGAGAACAACAAAAAAGAGCCGGGCAGTAGGGGTAGCCCTTGATTCTTAGACCTGGTGACTTCCCATGTGAGGCACAGTCCATGCCACCCTCCGAAGGAGCTAGGAGATTCCCCAGGAAGGACCCAGGAAGCCTTGACTCTACCCATGTACTGGTCTCTTAAGTCCTCCTCGGGCCTGCTATTCCTTACTGGTCTACCCACTATATGAACACGTCCCAAACCTTTGCAAAGGGTTGGAAATACCAAGAGAACTCAAATTGTTTTCCAGGATCTCAGGTCATGGTGTGAAAATGAAGAACTAACTAAGAAAAGCACAACGTTTTAAGCGCTGAAGCTTTGCACAAGCCTCTGTGAACACTCCCCCCTCGTGCCATCGGGAGCAGGGGGAGAAAGCCATGCTCCCTACCTCTGGGGAACCACCTCCTTTTGGCCTGTGAGGCGGGATCTGAGAAGCACTGGGGACAGAGCCCCTTGCACAGACACGGATTCTTTCCCATGGGCGCCTTCATCAGTGGTGCAGAGTCTGAAATCGTGGTGAATGTAGGGTGTCCTCTGTACGTGCAGGGGGGACGATGGTGCCTTTTGATTGCAGAATCACAGGGTGGCAGGGGAGAAGGAGGGAGGGAGGAGCTGTAACCCAGCCTGGCCCTTCTCTGACAGGTACTGTCTTCTCTTGGCTCAGTGCCCACAGACATCCTTTGAAGGGAGGTGAATCTGCCTTCCTGTTCCTCTCTTCATCCTGTGCCAGGCCCCTGCACCCTGGCAGGAGAGCTGGGCCCCAAGATGCTGATGGGGGTGGGCAGTTAGCAGCCTGGTATGGGGAGGATGGAGTGGAACAAGGACAGCTGGGGGCCTTGAAGAGACCTCGGCCTATCACAGGGTCTGAGACATGGGCTGGGAGAGTCTACGGAGGTACTAGAGTGGACAAGGCAAGGGTTTCTGTGAAAGAAACACAATGAGCCTCTTGGGTCCACTTTGACTTCTTCACAGCAATACCCGGGGGCTCAGCCTCAGCGGAGGTGGAGAAGTGTGTGTAAGGGGAAGAGGCATCAGGCTGGGCCCGGCCACCCACCCTTTGCTAAATTCAGTGCTGCTCCTCAGCAGTCCTCAGGTTGCAGCGGGTAGCAGCCCAGGGACATGAGGCAGCAGCCACGTTTGGGCAGCAGCAGATCCCAGAGCTGGAGCCACAGGGGGTGAGCCAGTGGGAGGGCACGGATACGAGCAGTGAGTAGGCGTGCGGGGGTGCTCCTGAGGGGGGTGGGCCCTGCTGCTGCTTTTACTGACAGGACATCAGAGTGGCAGTTCACTAAAAAGCAAATTATTGCATAATCTCAGAGAATTGCCTCTTTACATATACATTTGAGAGCTTGTGGCTGTGAGCCCCTGGCTTGGGGAAAATTCCTGAGCTAAGATGGACAGCAGGGAAAGAGAAAATGCCTTGGAATGTGGGTCTGACTCCAGGTACTGCTGTCCAGTGCAACTTTCTCCCCTTATGTTGGTTTACTGACAGGGAATGGGTAGTGGGATTAGGCAGGCTGAGGGCAGAGAGTCTTGGTGAAGGGGAAGCTCCTTGTATTCCCACGCTCTAGCACCAAGTTCCCTGATCCTCCCTAGGGAGGTGTCAAGAGTTTTTTGACAGAAGAGATTGAGAAAGCCCCAATATGGTCCAAATACCTACCCTTCAGGCCTACTGCAGGCTCACAATGCTTATTTTTCTTTCATTCATTTACTGATTCAGCATGAACTGATCCCACCTCATATTACAAACACTGTTCTGAGCAAAAGGGATAGAAAACAGAATAAAATACAATTTCTGTCCTTGGGTGACTGGCAGTGTAGTGGGGCAGACAGATTAGCACTCAATTAGCTATGATCCAACATGATAAATTGTGTAACACACGTGTGTGGAAAGTTCTCAGGTCTTAGGTCAGAAGCTTTGGGTGAGTCTCCTACTGTCCTGTGGTGACCCTGAGGGATAATAGGTCCAAATGTCACCAGCTATTACTTGGGGTGGTGGATGAGATGAGGTCACTAGCGTGTGACCACAGGACTTGGATGTGTGGCAGGAGCAGGGCGTGGACCCCATTTCTGCACAGGGACAACTGGCCCAGTTTGGGCCTCCAGGAGCAGCTCAGGAGACCCAGCTGGGGGCCACAAGGAAGAAGAGATGACACTGCCATTGTAGGGGAGAAGGGGCTGTGAAGGAGGTCAGAGGTACGTAAGAATTGGAGGAAGAATTAGATTAATTCTTGAGGTTAATTGAGCATAGGTGAATGCTCTTGAGGTTGATAAGGAGCATGGGTTTGGGGGTCAGACATTCTCAGGTTGGATTAACTGCTTCTTTTTATTTCTGGCTCTTCTAATAATATCAATGAATTACTGAGCACAACTCAAGTGCACAAGACAAAGAAATATACATGTATTTTATAATGGACTGTGCAGATTAGGAAACCTTCAAGATCTAAGATCAAATTTCAGCTCTGCCACATCTTGGACATGCATCTGTTTGTCCATTTTATAGCTGTTTAAAGGCAGAAGAGTCTGGGGGAGATGTTTAAGGTAAAACCCAAGATAGATATTTAGGAATCTATGAGGTTTAAGATGACAAAAGTGGCAAATTAAGACAAAATAGGAACAATGTGGGAATATCTAGTTGGTTGTGGAATTGATTCTAAGAGCTAAGTGAATAGTACAGGAATAGCATAGAGATAGGAGTGATCCACATTGATTGGGACAGCTAAGGGAGGTTGGTGGGTTTATGACTGGTGATCGATGAGTTCGTGGTGATGAAGTTACTCTTCCAGGCTTGCTTCCTGGACATGGATTCCTGTATCAACGGTGAAACTACCTCCAATGCCACCTGGAAGTGTGACGTCAATAGCCTCAAGGACCTCTATGTCAATGTGTTACCCTCTGATGTTCCCACCCAGAAAGAGACCTGACTGTGACTCTCAGCATGATGAAGATCAGGATCACCGTCCTACCTGAGCACATCCACTTGGTGTGGATCCATCGCCATCTGCTCCATCTTATGTTATTTCCACTTTCCAGTAGGGGTATGATGAATGTAGCTCTTCCATCATCCACCACCAATGATTTTGAGCAGTTTATCATGTGAGAATCTTATGCCCTCTCTGAAAAAATTTAACTTAGAAATATTGGCCTCAATTTCTTATATCAGCAACATCATCATGCCCTTCAGTTATTTATCTTCAAACTCCCCCGTTAGCTATCCTGATTTAGTGCAATAGTTGTAATAATCTAGGGTCTTTAGAAAGTGGATTTTTATAAATTGTATTTTATTACAGTATTAGAGATATCCTATTCCCTGAAATATAGTATCTCCAAAAACAGTTAAAGGTCTTTTAAAGGGCGTATGCAAATTAAAATGATAGCCCTTGAGAAATAAAACATTACTAACACATTAAATAACTTTTCTTATCTTTTAGACCTATGAAGGTCTGAAGAAGTGGCCCCTACCTCTTAGAAACTCTAAGGTGTTTTTTTAAATTAGAGAATTTGTGAGTTTTCAGAACAATCATGCATAAAATACAGGTTTCCCATATACCACCCTATTATTATATATATATATATATTTTTTTTTTTTTTTTTAATTTTTTTATTTTACCGGGAGGTCCCGGAGATCGAACCCAGGTCCCTCCATATGGCAGACGGACGCCCAACCATTTGAGCCACATCCGCCCCCCGACCACCTTATTATTAACACCTTGCATTGGTGTGGTGCATTTGTTACAATTGATGAAAGCTCATTTTTATAATTGTTCTATTAACTATAGTCCACGGTTTAACTTAAGGTTCACTGTGTTGTGCAAGTCCAAGGACTCTTTAAAAAAATTTTATTCTAGTAACATTTATATAACTTAAAATTTCCCCTTTCAGCCACACTCAAATACAGTTCCGTGCTGTTACTCGTGTTCGCAATGTTGTTTTAACGTGATGTAAACCTGGGTACTTTCAAGAAATGGGTCGGATTTTTTTTTCTGCAGCGACTTGGAAAGCGAGTAAGGGAGTTTGGGAAGGGGGTGAAGTGACAAGTCAATCTCCCATTCCCCCGCTCAGCTGTTATCTTTGATATGGAAGCAAGCACACACTAGATGCCCCATTGGCCACCACCAAATTCACTGTATCCCACTCTAAGGTTTTCTCCTTGCTGGAGGTTGTCCCTGAGCTTATCAAAATTACACAAAACACCAGGGCTGCTAACTATTCACATCCACGTCCAAGATTGGAGGAACTTCAGAGCGGTGATCCTGTGGTACACCTGAGTCTCCAGGACTCATTCTACAGCACCTGGCAGATGGTGTCTTCCAATTCTTCAACCTGGAATCTAGAACCTGAGCACTGTTCTTCTGGCTGCTCGTATGCAATCATAAGCTTGGTTTACGAATCCCTCAAATGTTCTAGAATGGTCAAGTGATCCTGTTCAGGTCACTGTGGCTGAGTGCACAGATATCTTTACTGTGAGGCCTTGAAAGCTCTAAAATAAATGGGAAAATTTTACCTTGAGACAAAGTTTTTCCATCCTGGACCATCTGTGTGTGTGCATGTGTGTATGTGTGTGCATGGTGTATTTAATCACTATTCAACATCTTTATGTTTCCTATCTGAGAACTGCCCAAGAATTTCACACATTTGGGATTAGTAAATAACCGGTAGCTGTAAACCCAAAGCCCACTGTAATTTGAGTCCCATAGCTGTGTCCATTTCTTTAAGAAATCCTGTCTCAACCAGTTGAACTGACAGTATATTTTAGAGCAGATGGCCCTTTTTTGGTATGTTTTTGTTCCCCAAATCCTAAGGAACTGTATGTCCACAATGTTGGAGGGGAAACTAATTTCCAGTTTGCCACTTCCCAGGGGCTTTAAAAAACGTTTGATTCAGTGAAATCATATGATGTTGCACCCATTTTACTTTGTCTCAGGCTCTAAGATGTCTTTTTATTTTCTCTTTTTATTTTAAGGAATAGCCTCACTTAGGCTTGGCCGATTATTTCTGCTTTACCATTATTTCAACAATCTGTAGTCAATGAAAGTCTTAGTTTGCCAGGGCTGCTATAACAAGTACCACCCACTGGTTGGCTTAAACAACAGGAATTTATTGTTTCACAGTTTTGGAAGCTGGAAGTTCAATGTCAAGGTCTTGGCAGGCCATGTTCTCTCTGAAGCCTGTAGCATTCTGGTGTTGGCTTGCTGGTAACCCTTGGCACTCCTTAGGTTGTAGATGTATCTCTGTCTCTGTCACATGGCCACCTGTCCTTTCCTGGCTTCTATTCTGTAATGTTACCTTTTCATATTTTGATGGCAGTGGCTATCTGCCAGCAGAGTCTGGGCATGAGTCAGAAAGTCTCCCACACCATGTTATAGGGAAAAGTTAGGCCATTTCATTAGGATGGGGTTCAAATTAATACTGTTCTGCTTCCTGCTCCAACATAAAATCTTCCTACAGGCCCCTTCAGAGTAATTGGAATACTATTTTTCTGACCTAGGATTTGTTCCTTATGCCTAGCAGTGCTGACCTGTGGAGCAGAAGGGAGGAAAGACCCACAGAATGGCCTGGGATGGGGCAAAGGTAAAGAATCTGGTCATGCTGAGAAAACAAATACTTTATTTGTCCATAGGGTTAGACACTTGGATCAAAAGTGATAACAATTTTCTGGGCAGCTATCCAAGCACTGATGTTACCAAGGTGGGTCTTCTGTGGGCTCCATGACAGCAAACAAGGAGAGCCCCTGGGAACAGCTCAGAATCCCCTCCAGGAACATCTCAGTGGCTGGCCAAGGGAAAGGAGATCGGGGTACTGGGGTAGAGAGAACACATCAGGTTGGGCCTGATTCATGGAACTTTGGATCCTTGTTTTCTCTAGAATTGCTTCTCTTAACAGCACTGTCCAGCTCAGCAGCAGCCCCCAGAGCTGTGGCCGCAGCCAGTTCCCCTGGACTGTCCACTGCCGCTGTCACAGTCCTCGGAGCTCTGGCGCCGGCATCGGTGGGATCTGTGGCGCCTGTGGTGGCTCAGGCAGCAGCCACCCTCGGAGCCATGGCCACAGCTGGAAGACACTGGAGGCAGACATTGTGCTGGGCTCTTTGGGGGGCACTTGGGCGAGGGGCACTTGGGAGGGGGCTGGCACTGCTGCTGGTTCTGCTGGCAGGACATCTCAGCAGGAAGTCAGTGAACCTGGATAGATTAAAGAAAAAGATCTGTGTAAAAGCTTCATGCCACTATCTCCTCCATGATGATTTTATAAAAACCCTTACTCCTAAGACCAGTGACTTCCTGAGCTGTGAGCTTCTGGAGGAAAATGGAAACTGATTTCAGGTTAATTTGAGCTGGCAAGACATTTCCCACTAATTTAGTCTCTTTCCAGAAAAGAATGTTATCTTCTAACTGGAACCTAAGGCTTCCTGTCTTCATAGAAATATGGAATCCAATACACCCATTTGGGCAATGACTCCTGGAGAATGACTCTGGGCATATGTGCATATCTTAGGACAGAAAATGGGCAGAATGTTGGGAGCTAGGCTCAGGCATGTCACAGAACCCTTGATGCATCCCGCAGAGGTTCCTTGATCACTGTCCCCCTCTTCTGTCCGTAGCAGCCCACCAAGGTCCTCTTCCTGTTGCCTCCACATCAGGCATCTCTTCTTCCCTTTTCCCACTGATGTGTGGTCTTGTTTTCCCAACACTCCCAGCTGAGGTGCTATTCCCTTCCAGATACTCACCAAATGCAGAAGAGGCAGGAAAAGGCTGTTCCAGAGAAGGCTGTGAGTGAGAATCTCAGGGCAGGAGCCCTTTTATCCTGTGCTGGGTTTGTGATGCACAGCTTGAGTATGATGCTGCTTTCACAACTCAGGGGTGGGTGACAGAACTGAACACTCCCAGTATGGGCCTTGAGTGCCTTCCTGCTAAGATGGTTACCAAGAGGGAATCAGGAAATCTTGATGACTGCTCTATACCCTCCCAACAGGTATGTTGGGGACCTACCATTCTTCTTCCTTTTATCAGTTCCGCACAGATGCTTTGACTTCAGCTCTGTATTTTATATTTTTCTGGGCATTTAGAATATAGAGATGCACATGACACATTTACTGATCTTGAGCATTCCAAGCCTAACTGGCCGGACACGCATGTATGTCTGATATCATGTGATTTGTCTTATGATACAAACATTTCCAAATTCTTGTCTTTTGGGTTCTCTACTGCAATGCATATCCCCAAGGGGAATGATAAGTTCAGATGTAATCAGCTCCTGAGTCTTGGGGATGTTGGGTGATGTGAGACCACTGGACTCTGAAAATGATATGTGGTGGGGAAGTGGATGAAGGATGGGATCTAGACCCTTTCTGGGAAAGGTGGGGTCCCTAAGAGGACTTTATAGCACCCATGGGCAGCTTGGGGTCTCTGGAAAAGAGAGGCAATAAAGCCAAGTTAAGATTACATGGATGATCAGACAAAATAGTGAAAGGACCTACAACAACTGAGATCACAAGAAATTATAGTTAATATGAAAAAAAAAAAAAAAAAAAAAGCCAGTTTGTCCATATTTAGCTTCTTGTTGGGCAAGTAGTAATGATTATTAAAAATATGAAGTGATCCGGGTATATGAAATACTTAAGATGATTGATGAGAGTCAAGGAGATGGTTTTGTTTAATATGTTGCTAATGATGTGTGTTTAGTTTCCTAGGCACCTTGAAGCAAAATACCATGAAATGGTTTGGCTTAAACAATGGGAATTTGCTCATGGTTAGAGTCTTGGAAAATGTCCAAATCAAGGTACTATCAAGACAATGCTTTCTTCTCGAAGACAGGCTGCCGGTGATCCTTGGCTCTTCCATCACATGACAAGGCACATGTTGACATCTGTAAGTCTCTTCCTTCTCTTCTGGGTTTAATTGCTTTCTACTTTTTACTTCTTTGGCTATTTTTCTCTCTGTCTGAATTTCATTCTCTTATAAAGGACTCCAGTAATAGGACTAATACCAATCCTGAATGAGTTGGGTCACACCTTAATTGAAATAGCCTCATAAAAAGTCCTACTTACAATGGGTTGACATCCACAGAAATGGATTAAATTTAAGAACATATTTTTCTGGAATATATTCAGCTTCAAACTACCACAATGATGGTAGTGATGTCATGTGTTTATCATTTAATGGGACAGACATGATAATTTCTAAGGTTTGTATATGATGATTTTTATAAAATCTGAATCCAATTTTTCCTGTTGTTTGTTATTCATTTCTACTATCATAATAACAGTATTTTGCTATTTGTTTCAAAAAAATTGCATTCAGTTACAACAGAACATTAATCATTTATATTTAAATTAAATGTAATTTTAAATAAAACTTTTTTTTATAATAAATGTATATGGTTCTTTACTTGATAACTTATGGGATTAGTACCTGCTTTTAGGTACTAAATTCTCTATAAGGGTATTTACTTTATAACATATCCACTTTATAATGTAGGAATCCCATCATCTATTTTGAGATACCTGCGGGAAAATTCGTTGCCTTGGGTCATAAGGAATGGTGGCTTGGGATGGAAGGAAGGAGCAAAGTTGCAATTTGGCATTGACATCCCCTCTCTGATATTCTCTGTCTCCAGAATGAGGCCTCCTGCTGAGGGGATATTTTGGGGCTTATCACCAGAACTAGGCTTCAGTGGCCATTTCCCTCACATTATTGAGGGCCTCACAAGTTGATAGTGCATTAAAAGGAGTTATTCATGAAGAGTGAAATGGGTGCTTTCTCATACCAGACTGACTGGTGAAGTTGAAGATGGACCTAAAGTGTTGAAAATCACATCTTGATTTCCCCCAGTATTACCAGTGGGTAGAGACCCAGAGAATGCCAGATGGGAAGGGACCAATCTTATGAAGGCATGCTACTGGAGAAGATTGGTACTCCTAAAAAGTTCATCCTGGTTCTTGGACTGTGACATCACCTTCTGTCTTTCCTTTCAGAAGTTCAGTATTTACTTTGAGTTCCCTCCTCTTGCTAATTGCCCTCACCAATTTCACCTTTGCCTCTTTCTGAAATTCCTTCTTGCTCAAGTCATTCATTCCCATATTTCTTCAATCAATAAACTTCTCCTGAGCATTGTTAATGTTCTCCGGCCAAAGACCACTGAGAACACACCTATAATAGAACAAAGTTGTGCTTATTGGATTGTTGCAATGAGTGGGATATTATGATATGCAAAAGCATTAAATGGTGCTTGTTATAGGATTGTTAGGTAATTATGGGAATAGTTAAAGGGCATAAAGTTTTGCTTTGGGTTGGGTGTAGTCAGAAAGCAGGGGTATTTCTATGATTGGCTATCTTAATAATTTTTAACTAGAAAATAAGAGCAATGGAGCAAGGCTAAAGTTGTAATCGGTAAAGAAGTAGCAGCCACTCATAGTAGTTGAGAGAAGGGGATTTTTGGACTGTTTTGCATTTTTGGACAATGCTCTTGTTTTGTTTGGTTTCAGGGATCTTGCTTTTGTCTTGTTCTCTTATGGTCAAAGAGTTAGCTTGTCTGATGTTGGAATTCTATGAAATTGTTTATATTCAGCAGCAGAGCAACATGGCCCTGCTACTACTAGAGCCAGGCCAGCTCACAGCCTGAGAGCCAGAGCTACTATTTCTTTTCTCAGCAACAATTATCTGGGAAGAGAGCAGTGAAAAGTTGAGGCACAGCATCTTTCTTCAGGGAGCTTATAGTCTAGCAGAGAAAACAATCATGGAAGAATTAATTACACCAGAGATAAATGGACCCCAGATGGAATTCCAAGTGCTATGGGAAATGTGGAAAAAAAAAAGGTATTGGAGTTGACTCTACTGCAAACATAAATATTTATTTCTCCATATCTTGTGCTTATCAGAAGCAAACCTTGTCTCGTGATGGAAAGCATGGAGGATGGAGGTTATTATTTCCCCCATGGGGTGCACCTTGATTCATTGGTGGTGGTGGTGGTGGTGGTGGTGGTGGTGATGGTGGGACAGTAATTGAAAAAATAACACAAATCACACACTTTGCATAAGTTTCAATGGTTCAAAGCATCCTCTTCTATTTCTGTCAGTGGGCATTTCCCCTGGATTTCATGAAACACAAGTGAATGTGTCAGGCTTCCTCCAACCCCGTCTCAGACTACCTGTTTTAGAAGCCTCCAGACAAGTCCTGGAGATGGAGTTCATTAATCTCACTTCCGCCTTGATGAGTCACTCTTTCCTCATACCCTTCCTTTCCCTCAGGAGATCAGGTGCTCTGCAGGCCCCACATGCAGAACAGTCATCCCGTGATGATAGGGAAGAGCCACAAGACCTTGGTCTGGTCACTTCCCCTGGAACATGAAGGCAACTCCCCGTGAGTCTCCACTCCCAGAAGTCCATCCCAGGAAGCCTTGGCTTCCTGTTGTACTGAGACATTGAGGGAAAACAGACATTGTACTTCATGACTTAGTAATTCCAAATGTTATTATAGGAACAGGCAGTGCAGGATCTCAGGTTTAGCTCCTTGGAGTGCATTTTGGAAGTTCCATATCCATAACTAAGGATGAATCAGCAAACATAAAATCCTTATCCCTTCACTTACAAGTCACAGTTCCTTCTCAGTTCTGTTCCCTCCCATCCTCATAACACTCCACATTCTATGGCAAGCAGTTGGGTCTTTTTTAAGGAAAATGGGAATAGTAGCCAGAATGTGCCACTTACCTTCAATACCAATTTGAAGGTATGTGTCCCTAAGGCTCTTTTATAGATCCTAATTTCCCCCTCCTACTCCCTGAGAAAGCTACGGATGGAGCCAAGGTATAAGAGGAGTTTGGGTCAGACTTTTCTTCTTATATTGGGATGTTGGTTAAAGTCCAAAAGCTGAAAAAAGGCACTGCTTTCCCCCATCCTGTTTTTAAAGTGAGCCTATAAGAAGCCACTGAATATCTCTGCAGGAATTTCTAAGAAAGGACAGAACTCTCTCTCTCTCTGTTCCAGCTATATAATTGGAAGGCTGTACTTTGATAAGAATTTTTCCAATAGGTGAGTTATTGTCCTAGAAAAGAATGCTATGATTTCCCCCCTGTCTTGTACATGGGGAGGATAACTGGCTGATCTCCCCCAAGAGAAGTCAATTGAAGATGACAACTTGTAGATATTAGAGGCCTCTGCAAAAAAAAAGCGAGACTAGGTTTTTATGCCATAGCTGAATGTCTGCTTCAGCAGTAGACTTTTGCTGATTTGCCTTCTGAACCTATTTTTGCAAGGATGAAATGAATTGAAGAGAGAGAACAGACTGTTGAGACAGGGCGGCAGAGGACATTTGGGAAGGAGGCCAAGTTTGCATTATTTTGCTGTTTTTTTGCTTAGAATGGTTGTCTACTAGGCAGAAAGAAAGACCTCAGCAACAAGGGGCTGTGGCTTGTGCCAATGAGGGTGAGAGCTTAGGGAGTAGCTGAAGATCATCTCCCATGTCTAGGAATTGTGCTTTGGGGAGAACCTTGCAGATGCCCCAGGAGAACTCACACAATCACCCTATAAGACAACCCTCATGTAAAGCCTGCCACACAGGGAGAACAAGCAACCAACAGAGTATGTCAGTAGTACAGACAGAAACAATTTTCCCTTTCCTTTCTCAGCTCCCGGCACAGTGGAGAAGGGGAGTGGGGTGGCAAATGGAGACAGGAAGAGGTGGACGAGTGAAAGAGTTGGCCATGAACCTTTGAAACTCCAGGCCTCAGAAGAGGCCTGGATGGTGCTGGGAGGAGGGAGGACTTGCATTTCTGGTTTTGTACAGAATTAAACTTGACTGGTCTGGACTTTATTATCCACAGAATTGACTGAAGAGAGAATGGGATTTCTCTGAGATGTTTTCAAAGGAGTTTTAGCACAGCATAGAGAAGTTATTTCCTAGAAAACCAAAACCAAAACTGCTTCCTATTTGTGCTGTACTGAGATTAGACTGTTTAATCCATGAGTTAGAAGGCTTTTAAAAGACCTTTATAATGAGGAGGTATCTTTTCGATCCTCTTCTTTTTCCAGTATCAATAAAATCAATAAAGGCCAAGATTTCAGGTCACAAAGGTCAAGCAAGAGGTAGGACCAGAAAAGTTGTGGGGAATTTTCTTAATTTCTCAAAGTCATATGGGACTGGGAAATGGAACTTGGAAGTTAAATGAGGTGGATGAAATGATGGGCTTTTGGAAGTCAGAGAGGGAACCTTCTAGGGACAGAAATGTCTTAGCTGATCAAAAGGTGGAAAGGAGGGTGTGGTGTACCACTTTGGACTTGGGGCTCACGGAATACACTTCAGCCATGAGAAAGATTTCATCTCTAGCGGGCCTGGAAGGGATTCAGATTCATTCATTATAGGCTGGGTACTGCAGGTCAGTAGAAGGAAAAGTAGATGGGGACATTGAAAGGACCCAATGACATTCGACAGAGAAAATCTGGAGTGGGCACCGCAAAGAGTGTGTGTTGGGGGGCTGACACCTGGGAATTCTGCTGAGTGAGGGTCTTTCTAGAAATTGGACCCAAGATGGGGCTACAAAGACCAAGACATCCTGAGAGCTGACAACCCAATCTTTATTGATGCACATGGTTGAAAAACAGAAAAGAAGTTTAGGATTTATGGTGAATACCTGATTTCCTGATTAAATAGCAAGTTCTACCTGGGAATTCCTCAAATCCACCGTTTCACTAATCTCCCATGGAACCTCTCAACCCAGGAGGAAGAAGAGATGATGGAGGGGGAGAAGCACCATTCTGGGAGGAGATTTGTCTCTCTCTCATTGGATCCTCCAACCTGGTAATAGCTGGAGATTGTGCTTATTGAAATTTCTCATGTAAGCAGCTTTGAAAATTCTAAAACTAATTGAGCTGGTTTTCTATTAATTTAATTTAAAAGTTTACTCTTTGCACTTGGTTCCCTGAAATATTAATTAACCAGATCTTCTCAGGTTTGCTTACAGGAATAAGATAACATCTCAAAGCAAAAACAGACAAAATAGTGTAAATCGGTTAACTTTTCCCAGAGATAAAAAGTTTAATATCCTTGAGGGGTTGTCTGAAAAAGGAGCCATGAAAGCCTTGCACCTGCATAACTATATATAAACTATAGTTTGTTAGCTGCTGAAATCAAGGACAAGTTAAATGTGCTTGAAAAAACACAGGACTGGGAAATTGTGCTCCTCACACATTTTTTTTAAACCTGTTTTTCTTCTCAACTACCCCTTTTCTTTTTTTTCCCTATAAAATTCCTAACTCCCATTTTCACTTTAAACTGGCTTTGAAAAGATTCCCCCACTTCCTTCTTGTGCACTTGTAATAAATCACGTAGGCCATATTAAATCAGCACACACCACTCAGAACTGAGTGGGAGAGAGTGTGGTCTACAGTGTGAACTGTGGTCTATGGTTGGTGGCAAGGCTCCAGGATGTGTAAGTTCATTGAGGGTGGTGGGCCACACTGTGGGAGATGTTTGTGTGGGATGTGATGGGAGGTGTGGGAGGTGGGCAACATGGGAATCCCAGTGGGTTCCGTGTAATATTTTGGGTAATCTAAGCACCTCTTAAAATATATGTGTATATATATATATATATATATAAACAACATTTTTGTAAGCAAATACACATATATGCATATATATTTATAAAAAAACAAAACAAAACAAAACATGTTTGTCCTCCTTAACGCGGGGTCTGGTGGGCCTGCCTTATGGTAACACTGGCTCGTTTGTGATTTTCAGGGCCCACGTCAGCAGAAGCCCCTGGACAAGATCACTGCCACAATTGCAGTAGCTGAAGCTCTGATGCTGTGCGCAGGGGGGTTGGTAAATCCTGTGGTGGCTCAGGTAAAAGCATCCTCCAGAGTTGAAGATACAGCAGCTCCCGAAGCTAAGGGTCAGTAGGAAGAGACTGCAGCTGGGCACTGAGGAGGATATTTGAGTAGGCACTTTGGAGGGCACTTGGGAGAGCCTTGGCATTATTCCTAGTTTTGCTTCCAGGAGGTAAATCTTGGAAAAGTTTATTGGTCCCAGGGGAAGGAAAAAGGCAAATAATTGCATACGACTGCATCAACTTAAAAAAGAATGACTCCTTATTTCACTACATGTATTTCAACCCACTACAATATTCACCACTTAAGGATGGGGATAATATCTTCTTTGTTTCTGAATCCCCTTTACCCAGCAGAGTGACAGAGGTGTAGTATCATCTCAATATTAGTTGTTTGAAAGAAGGGATCATTTTAATGAATGAATGAAAAAGAAATCCACAAGCACTACAGGACTGCTGAAGCACAGATATCTGAATAATCTTGGATTTTCTTGGCTCTCTTCTCTCCCCAAACTCTTGAGGAGATGCATCATCCATTGAGATGCAAAGGGCCTGGGGCTAAAGAGCATAAGAAGCTACCCCTAGAAATATTAGGTAGCATATGTGGTACTGGAATAAAAATTTAAAAAAATCCATGGAACTGCACAATACATTGAACTCTAAGTTGTACCATGGACTATTGTAAAAATGTGTTTCATAAATTGTAACATACGTACCGCACCTATGCCGGGTGTTAACAGGGTGGTATATGGGGATCCTGTATTTTGTGCATGATTTTCCTGTAAACCCACAACTTCTCTAATTTTAAAAAAAGAAGCTGCCCCTAAACAAGACTCACCACCCTCAATCCCGAGGAGTGCTGTAACGCATGCATGTGGGATGTCCTCAAGCCTGAGGTCAGAGGTTTTGGGTGTCAGTCCTCTGTTGTCTCTGCAATGATTCTAAGTGAAAGATGGAGTCTAGATATATTTTTAGAAGGTACTGGGGATTGAATCTGAGACCAAGTACACGCGAAGCAGGTGCTCAACCACTGAGCTAACCTGTTCCACGAATCTAGATTTTGTCACCTGCTATTACTTGCAGTGGGTGATGGGATGAGCAGAAGCATGGAGTCTGTAATCTCTCCATGGGTAGCACACTCAGGGGGGGAACTAAGAAGAGCTCGTGGGACCTGAGAGGCAGCCAGGAAGCCACCAGGATGCTGAAGGGAGAATGGGGCAGGAGAGAGCACTGGAGGCATGGTGATGTGCTCATTAAGAACATCTGATTGGGCCATAGACACTCCTAGGCTGAAGCCATCCCTAAATCTCCCAGGAATAGTTATGCTAAGGTAGAGATGTCTGAGGAGAGAGAAAAGCCATTTATGAAGAGAAGCAGTAAACTAGAGATGTTACAGGTAAAACCAGAGGTGAAGATAAGAAATCTAGAAAGGCTGTGGTGTGATGACTTGTAAATTAACATACATTGAAGGACCATGATGTCAATGTCATAGTGACTGTACTGATGCTTCTAAAAGAGCCGGGAATAATAGCTCAGAGAAGAGAGTGATTCAGTTGGCTGGGATGGGTAATGATAATTGATGGGTGTAATGACAATGAGGTTGAGAATGGTGATAATTGTGGACACGTCTGTAATGTGAGCACATGCAGTTACACAAACTGTGTAGTATTTCCCTATTGCATTTATTTTTTAATATTTATATTTATTTTTCTTGAATCATGACATATTAATAAACCCCTAAGAATGGAACAAATCATTTAAAGATATAAATATATCTTAAAATGATAGATTTTGAAAAAAACATTATTATATTAAATGTGGCTGATTATCCTGATACAGGTGGGCCTGAGTGCGGCCATCCTATTTCATATGCTCATATATGTTAGAGCCAAATGGAAAACTTAAGCACTTTCAAGATATTTGCATGAATGTAGTTTTCACTAAGACTTGGGGACTGAATAAGGGAGACTGGGAAGGGAGTGAGGACAGGTCAACTTCCAAATAAACATTTCAACATTGATATCAGCAATTTATTCCCTTGCCTTACTTGGCTCTTACTTTTGGTGTGACATTAGATGTCCTGTTTGTTATCACTAAAACAACAAATACCTAATTCTCAAAATTTTGCCCATTGTCCGTGTGGGTGTCTTCATTGGGTTTAGCCACCCTTTACCAGTTCTATCCATCCCTTGAGGATGAGAAGCCAATTGAATGTAGAGCCATCGTTGTCTAAATCTGCTGTATTGAAGGGAGTCAAAGACATCTCCAATGGACCCACTGGGATGTAATACCCCTGACAACAGAGCTTTTGTCTGTCTTGTTTCACACTAATTCAAGTACCTAGACCTGTGTTCAATAAATACTTCTTGAATGAATGAATGATTGAATGAGTGGGTTTTGGTCTTGTTCTCGGAGGTCCCAGATGAGGACCAGAGAATCTGTCCCTCTGTAACTACTGGGACCTCACTTGCCAGGGTCAACTTTCTGTGGTGGAGCTGTACGTGATGTGTCTTCTGGCTTCCACTGGCTGTCCTAACTTTATGGTTGTCTCAGATTCAAACTTTATTGGTTGATTCTGGTCTCGTTTCTCCACACCCCTGAGTAGATTAGATTTACTGACAGTGGGAATTCTGGTGGCACTTTGGAGTTGAGATCTAACTTGATAGTTGGCGTGGAGCCTCTAAACCTGGTTCTCGAGATCCCTCACAGATGGTATGTTGTGGTGCTTTAAGTTGCGAAACAAAGGCTGGGAGCTGTTTCTGGGATTACTGATGTAGAATTATGAATTTGGTCCATAAATCCCTGTCACATCTACCTTGAAATACCATTTTTAGGACTCTGAGGCAGAGGCTGACCAGCACAGTCAATATCATGGCTCCAAGTCCACAAAAATACTCTTAATATAAAACAGCAAACTCTAAAAATTAATGGAAAACTACTTTTTAGAACCATTATTTTACTTTTTGTGTGGCATATTTTAATCATAACTTAATATTCCCTGGCTCAGTGCTGCCCAAGAATATCTCAATTTTTGGGTAGTGAGTGGCTGGTAGCAGTGAATCAAAAATCTGCTATAATGCAAGAACTACAGCTGTGGCAACTTTTTAAAGAAATCTAAACTTATTTAGCTGAGCTGATCAGCAGATCTAAACTCATCAGAGCAGTTCTGACATCAGCTTCCCCCTGGAACCCATTTTCAGTATCTTTCTGATCCCAAAGTCTTAAGAAAATGAATGCCTATTAACATGGGTGAGAAACTAATTTCCAATTTATTACTTTCTGAGGGCTTTTAGAAATCTTTTTAAAATTTAATACATTTGCACTCAATTAATTTATCTGTTATATCCAACCCTAAAGTAGTTTCTTTTAATATTTGTTTCTTCACTTTAGCTCAGAGTTTATGATATCTCATTGGCTTTCTAGTATTTTCCTAAGAAATATCCTGGCTTGAAATTGATTGACTCTTTCTACTTACATCATTAACCCCAAAACTGGTAGTCCAAGAGAAATGTTACTTTTGGTGCACATCAAGATAATGATTTCAATATTGGGAGGCTGCTGAATGCTACCTCTAGGTCCCAAATCTGGGAGCTCACTTCCCCAAAAGTGAAGCTGCAACCCATATAGTTTGATGTTTTAATGGTATAGAGTTCAAAAAGCAAGCAAAATACAATAGGTCAAAATAATAACAATAAAAAAATCTAATATTTTTTCATATGATCAAACTATTTTGAAGAACTCAGAATAATCCAAACTATCTGGATTTGAATCACAGTTGCTGTGAGACCCTGGGCAACCATTCCACACTGACTCCCCACCTTTCAACGGGAATAAGGGCAATATGTGACTCAAAGGATTGCAGTGAGGCTTGAATTATTTACTATGTGTAAAACCACCGGCACACAGTAAGCAGCATACAAATCTTTGAACTTAGAATATGTACAATTTACAACCCATGTAATGGTCTCCTTTTCATTCTTTTCTTCTCCCCATTTCTCATAGTGTATACTCATTTGCTGTCCCCCCAACCCCATTTCCCCCCTTGCATCCTTCACTTACTCAGCTTTAAACAATCCCTTCGCATCCCCTTCAACACCCAGATCTCTCCTACAGAAATGAAGTAAATGTGCCTCCTTGAAGTCTCTGGTCCTACTCCAGCATCTTTCCCACCCCCAAAACCAAACTCTTTATGGTCTCTCTGTGAAAGCGATACAGGAGTAGGGCAGCTCTGGGCCTAGCGGATGAGAAGAGGGGAAAGCGATGGAGCAGCCTTGGAAGGGCAAGCATAAAGGCATAAGTGAAATAGAGGGCCTTTGTTTTTCACAGAATTAGGCTCAAATGCTGCCAAGCACTGATACGAACACAGGCAGGAGAGACACTGGGCTCCTGGAAAGTAACAGGAAAGACCTCTGGGGAGCATTTACAACCCTCCTCAGCTTGTAGCTGATCCTCGACACTTTGAGTCTTTGGTTATTCTGGAACTGCTCATCGCAACCTCACTGCCCATTTTAGGAGCAGCACAACAGCTGGAGCTCCCACAGCTGGAGCCTCAGCAGACTCCAGAGGTGGAGCCACAGCAGGAAGAAACTGGAGGAAGGCATGGAGCTGGGCACTGGGGTGAGCATTGTGGGGGGCATTTGAGTGTTTGACACTGCTCTGATTTTGCTGGCATAACATCTCAGCAGGAGTCAATGACCCTAGAGAGAGTGAAATAAGCACATGAATGCAGAAATCTTTGGCCAATGTTTCTTCTCTGATCGGTTTCATCGACTCCTTGCCCTACTTCTGAACAAATAAATGTAGGAAAGAAGTGAAAACCGATTTGGAGTTTATTTAGCCTGGAACGATGCTTTTTCTCTTTGGTGTCCAGTTAGAAAGGAACACTTACTCTTTTTCTAAGTGGGTTTCCAAAGCTTTTTGTTTCCCTGTAATCACTGAGGAGAATAAACTTGTTGAAGTAAAGCTTCCCCAGGGAAGAGCTTTCGCCCATGTCCAGTGGGATGAGTGCATCTCTCAGAACGCGTTTAGGAAGAGGTTGAGGATGGGCTGAGGACCCATGGCCTTTGCAGGTTACAAAACTCCTGAAACATCCCACAAAGGCGCATTACTCCCACATCCTTCCTGCTGCTTCCATTCCTGAATTTTGCTTCTCTCTCCTCTGATGGAGGCCTGGGCTTGTTTTCCCAACTCAGGGCTTGTTCCCAGCTGGACATTCACCTGATTACACGGGGGCCAGAGAAAGCTGATTCTGAGTAGACTGTGGACTGGGGAGCCCCGAACAGGAGCTCCTGAGTTTGTGATACACGGCAAGAGTATGTTGCTGCTTTAAAATCCCGGAGGGAGGGTGACAGCACCAAACACTCCCAGCTCTGGGCCACCAGCATCTTCCTGTGCATATGACAATATGCTTGACAATAGGGAATGAGGAAGCCCTGGAAATTGCTTGAATACCTTCCACTCAGGTGTATCTATGCATTTAAAAGAGGCCATGTCCCTTGTACTTTGCCATGGGAATGTAGTGTTGAATATGACACATAACCTGACCTAGAGGAATTAACTGTCTAACTGGACAGACAAGTAAATAGTCTGCTCCCATGTGATGAGTGCTCTAGTAAGTGACTAACTACAAGGTCGTTAGTCCTTTGGGTGTCAGTCCTCTATTTTCCTTCATGTTCCCTTAGGAAGATTGTGCATCCAGCTGTAATCAATCCTTCCTCTTTGGGGTGGTGGCTGAACTGAGAACACAGTGAGATGTGTGTGGAAAATGGATGGACTGGTGAAGCCAGGGGACATGGGGTCCCTGAGAGAACCTCACTGGCACCTAGGAGGCAACAAGAGGTCCTTGTGCAGGGGAAGGATGGAGCCAAACTAGTGCTTTATTGAAAGGCAAATAATGGAGAAGTGAATAATGGAGAAAGCAACGGTTGGAGTGAAAAGAATCACAATTAGCCTATTATGAAAGGCACATATCTCTATTAAGATCCCAAGGAATACGTGCTCTTCATTTGGAGAGCATAAAACACAGAGGCAGGAGTGGTACCTCTGCTTGAAGGAGTTAAGGAATGTCTGCAAATGTGAATGATAATGGATGGTTTTGATGGAGGTGGTTTTGTTGAACGTGCTGCGACTGATGAGTGTTGGGTTCATCTCATCTAATGGAACAGACCTGTTAGTGTCTATGTTTTGTGTGTGGTGAATCAATATTAACTGAATGCTACTCTCCCTGTGAATTTCATTTTAATTTTAGAGATGAGATCATCATTGGATCAATCTCTAATATTAAAATAAATATATCTTGCTATATGTTTTTAAGATAAATCACAGTCAAGACTATAACCAAACTTTATACATATTTAAAATAAATTATACTTTTTAATGAAAATTATAATTATGCTCATTATAAGAGGCACAATTTTCATCCACTCTAATTGACAGCTCACTTAAGAACATAGTGATGCCATGACTTATTTCAAGTTGCCTGCAGGAGCATGATTGCACTGTCAGAGGAAAGAAAGGTGGCTGTGGGTATGGAAGGGGGAGAGGGTGGTGTAGGCATTTACTCCCCACCCCCAACCTCGTCCTGCCTCCAGCATGTGGCCCCTGTCTCCTGCTGAGGTGGTGTATTCAGAGTCGTCCTCCAAACTGCAGTTGAGTGACCACGTTACTCATCATGTTAAGGCTCCTGGACTGGAAAGAGGCACCCAGGAAAGATGGAACGAGCTCTTTCTCAAGACAGACCCTGTATTAGGGCTAAAGAAACAATTTTTTTGTTTCTTAGGAATGAAATCTCTGGTCATTGGGGGACAATCATTGGAGAGGAAGTTCTAAAGTTTCAAAATATCCCAGAAACTGTCAGTGTGGAGGCTTCTTTCTTCATGACATGCAGTGGATGACTGTGGGTTTTCCCCCAGCCCCATCCCTCACAGCCTGCCTTGGAAGGCTCCTGGTGAAGTTACTCATCAGTCTCACCCACACCTCCACAAGGAGCTCCCACTTCATGGCCCTTCCCTTCCTCCTCAGAGCAGGAGCTTCACAGGCCTTGAGGTTAGGCATATGCTGGCAATGAGGGAGGAATAGCTGGAGACTGTAGCCTGGTCACTTGCTCCAGAGCAAGAGGGCAGCTGTCTGAGGGTCACCTCTACCAGGAACCCCATCCTTCAACCTCTGGATTCTTGGGGTTCTGAGATATCAGGTGACAAGAGAACTGGTCTGGCTGGATGAACCTGGGTAATGCCATGGCTTAGTGGTGCCAGCAGGAATGATGGCCTGGAAGTATGCTCAGGTTTGGCTCCTTGGAGTGCATTTTAATCAGGCCAGAAAAGGTATAAACAATTGATAAATCAAACTATGAAATGCTTTCTCCATTTGCTGCAAAACATAGCCCCTCCTCAACTCAGGACCTGCCCATCATCAAAGTCATGAGCAACAAGCAGCTGAATCATTCTTAGGATGGTTGGGATGAGAGTCTGAAAATGCCACCTGATGTTCTACTTGAAAGATATTTTCTCCTCTATTCTCCTCTGGATCCTAATCTCCCTCAGATAATGTTTTTGCATTTTGAGATATAGAGCACCTATTCATGACCATGGAGAATTATCCAGATAGATCCAGACTCCAGGGGGAATTTGAGTTTTTCCTGCTCTGCTGGGAGTTTGACTAAAGTTCCAAAGTTGAAAACAAAAGGATCTAAAAACTCCATCTTCTAAAGAGAGATGAGAAAAAGTCTCAGACTCATCCTTACAGGACTTGTTCTGAAGAGGCAGAGCTGGTCTAGCCCTTACAATCAACTCCACTAGCTAGTAGAAAGCTAACAATTTGACCAATGTTTTCAAAGTAGGGAACCATTGTACTAGGAGAGAGTGCCGTGGCTCCCCACCCTCCTACAGAGGGGCTGGACTCTGCTGGGAGCAGGGAAGCATGTGAGATTAAGTTTTATACTGCATTACATTGAACTGGACTGATGTTTTAATCCTTGATATGGATATGGAATCTGCCAGGGATAGCATTAAGAAAAATTCAACACAGCAGAGCAGTAGGCAGTGAATGAAAGGAAAATACAGCGGTTTCTTCTTAACTCACTGAGCTCAGGTTGGGGCTGTCAGGTCCTCTTAAGATCGCTGTGACTTTCAAGTCACCAGTGAGAAGACATTTTTAAACTGGGGCTTGTGGAGTGAGAGCAGGGGGGCATGAGGACAGAGGCCTCTTTGTGTTCTAACACTGTCCCATGTATTAACAATTTATCCCCTCTCCTTACTTGGCTGGTGTTTTTTGGTGTGGAATCTAGCAACTACGAGATGTCCTGTTTTGTCACCACCCAAGTACACTATCTCAGAACCTCAAAATTTTGCCCAGGCTGGGTGTCTTCTCTGGGTTTGTTAAACTGACCCCAGTGTCCACCCAACCTCAGAGGGTGAGAAGCCAAGAACACAGAGGGTCACCGTGGTTCACTCTGCATTGTGTGCAAAACAGGAACTGTCTCTTATAGACCCACTTGAGTGTAAGCTCTGAGAGAAGCAGCTCCGTCTTTCTAATTCCCTGCTGTATCCCTAGAATTGAACACATAATAGATGCTCAATAAAAATTTGTTGAATGAATAATGGGTTCCAGGCTGGGCCTTGGTATCACCCTGATGAGATTTGGGGAATCTAATTTTATCCTCTCCTGGGACTTTCTTGGGGGTCAATTTGTAATAGGTACTTTAATTACTTCTACCCTCCCAACATCTCTTTGGTGTTCCAACTATAAACTTTATTAGTTGATCCTGTTTGCTTTTCTCATCACCCAGATTAGATTCAAGCATAGCAAGAAATCTGTTGGCTCTTCAGAGTGGTGGTTTGCGATGCTTCTGAGCCTCCACCTCTTGTTCTACAGCCCGTGTGGGGCGGTGAGCTCTAATTCTCCAGTTGTGTCCTGCCTGCGTTACACTGTTTCCAGGTCTGCACAGATCTGTTGACCCTGCGCATCACCTACTCACACCTGAGAGCTGGCGTCCACTGGACCCCTGCACGTGAGGCTTGTAGACTCTCTCACCCAGGGAACAGCTCCTCCCTCAGAGCCAGGCCTGTCCTTCCCCCTCAACATGAGTCATGCTGTTTCTGCCTCTGGCAGAGAATGCTCCAGTGACTTCAAACCAAACTTAAATTCATGGCCAAAGCTGTGCCTCTTATTTAAAGGAATAGCGTTTTGTTTTGTTAGAACTGGTTGGTGCATGTCTAGTATTTAACTCCTTTCAGGGTCTTTTTGATCCCAATATTAAAAGCAAAAATAATTTCCAGGTTTGCTATTTCTCAAGGTCTTTAAAAGTCTTTTTAAAATTCAATGAATTGATAAGGTTCTCCACAGGGTTTCCATTCTCCCCTCCCCACCCCTCTACTCTACTCAGCATTTCTCACAATAGTTGCTCCTTGGCTGTGGCTGGAGTGCTAGGATATTTCTCTGGCTTTCTGGCAGTGCAGGTGAGGCGCTCCTCTTGGCTCACAGGTGGGAACATTCTTCCAGCCTCAGGAGCATCTGCGTTTCACAGTCTAGACCAAAACATGGGCTCCACTGGGGCTTTAATCCTCATGCTTTGGTATCATGAGACGTCATAGACTTAATAAGTGTTTGCTCCTTTGATTACAACAACGTAAAATTCTGGCAAGATTTCTCATTTTCTCTCTTCCTTGTCCTTATTCTCTAATTTTGCATACTTCCACCTCTCATTGACTGAATTCCCAGTAACATCTCTCCCCCTAAGCCCTCTTCAATTTAAATAATTCCCTCTCCTTTCTTCTTTCTCCCTGGATTTTCTGAGAGTAGATTGAGTTAACCTTCCTTTCTGAGCTTACGCCTCCTCCCCCATTCTTTCTGTTCTGTTCTGTGTCTGGCTGTTTTCTACTTTTTATTTTTATTTATTTTTTTACTTCTGATTCCCTGTTTAATTAGGATCCAGAAACAGCTTATATATCTAAAAACAGGTAGCTCCATATTACAAACTGGAAAATACTACATTGTGTCAACATGTACTCGGGATTCACAGGAGAGTCAGTCCTTTAAGTGTGAGTTTCAGGGCTACAAGCCAGTGCTAATCTCATCCTTCCCTCCCTCTCAAACCCAAAGTAAAAGCTCCCAATAACCTTTCTGTGCCTGGGGGGATTCTGAACTGCTATTGGTCCAGGGCAAAGGTTCTGCACCAGAGCTGGGCTGAGCTGGCCAAGGGCCTGAGGGGTGGGATGAAATAGACAGACAGGAGACCCAGGTGTCAATGAGGAGAAGCTTTATTTTTTCACAGGGACAGGCACAGGCAGTGTCACGTATCGGCAGGTGCAGGGGTGGGGGACATGGTGAGATCCTGAACATCAGACAGGAAGAGGCTTCTGGGGAGAGCTGGGACCCTCCACTGGAACCCCCCAGCTCAGCCTGGGAGAGCGAGAGTAGGGTATGTGTGGAAGGACGCATCAGGGCGGGTGTCCTTGGAGCTTTGTGCGTTTGTTTCCTTTAATATCTCTTGTTGTCAACGGCACTGCCCAGGTCAGCAGCAGCCCCCAGAGCTGTGGCCGCAGCCAGATCCCCCGGACTGTCCACTGCCGC
>JAKSZT010054308.1:258875-397350 GCA_026826555.1 Tolypeutes matacus
GAAGTGCTGAAGGAAAAGGGAGACTGATGTGGAGTTCGTGTGATGCTCCACCATCCCTACTACGTTGCTCTCCACCCAGGAAAAAAGCTGCCGTTTTAGCTGGGCACCCACGTTTTGTCTCTCTAAGGAAGCACTTAGGGATGCGTCCTGGAGGCTGTCACAGAAATGCGTGCGTATGTGAGATCAGGAAGGGAAGGCGGTTTGGAGGGAACCCCCAGTTTCTGTGGCCTTTGCGGGTACAGAGTCCCGTTACTTCCTCACCCTCACTTCCCCCACTGCTGCCCTCTGTGGTCCTAATTGCGTGTTTCCCTCCACACCCCTGTTTCTCTCTCCTCTGCTATGAACTTCATGCTCCTCTCCTGGCCCCTGATGGACACTCACCGGATGCAGAGCAGGAAGGAGAAGGCTGTTCCTCAGGAGGCTGTGGATGTGGAGCCCAGGGCAGGAGCCCTTTTATCCTGAGCCTGTTGGTGATGCACAGCTTGAGTATGTTGTTCTCTCCCTCCCAGCGCCAGGGTGACAGCCGGGCACACTCCCAGGACCATCCATTCCTCATCTTCCTGTGCACTTACAGATGTCTGACAAAAAGGAACTGGAATATCTGAGGACTGTCTACCCTCACCTCCCTCAAGCTGAGCAGGCTGCACCATTCCACATCCTTGTGTCATTCCTTCCGCTCACATTCCTCAATGCTGGTCTGTCCTGTGGGCTTGACTAGGAAGTAGGTATACTTGGATGCATATGACAATTTTCTTTCCTCTCTCAGGAGAGAGAAATGAAAAAATATGTATGTATTCACACACATAGATTTGTAAATATAAAGCCAAATCAAAATTGGCAAATGCTGTAATTTCTATATGACATGTTCAGGCTTGAGTCATAATTTTCCTTTTAGCCTTTCTTCACTCTGCAAATAACAACGCCCCCCCCCCCCGCCACCAACAATCCAGATGCCATCACTTCCTGTTCTCTTGAACTCCTGGTATTGAGATGAGATCTGAGACTCTATGGGGTGGTTTGGGTCCCTAAGAAGACCCCATGTCACTCAGGAGTCCAGGCATAGGCTTCATGGGCAAGAGGGAGTAAACTGAATGGAATCTTGATGAATACAACTACTTAGTTGACCTGGCAATGCGTAAAGACTGATTATGGTCCATTTATGGAAGCTGAAGTGTTTTCTCTTTGAATTTACCTTTTATTATGCTACATTTGCTGTATTTGCAAAGAAAAATAACAGTCAAGAACACATCCAGAGTTTAATCCTGTCTCCAAGTTAAATCTTTTTTCTAATAAAAGTTGTTATTTATTTATTTTCCTGACATGGAAAAATATTCATGATCTATTTTACCTGGTTAAAAGCAGGTTATAATACAATATCCATTTCAACAAATGAATGGATGAAACAAAATGTAGTAAATGTACATAGTGGAATATTATTTGGTCATAAGAGAAATATAGTTCTGAGACATTTTGCAACATGGAATAAACTTGAATATATTAGCTTAAATGAAATGAGCAAGATATATAAGGAGAAATATTGTATGATGCCCCTTAAACAATGACATTGTTTCAATATACAACCTTGCTGAATCATTTATTAATTAGAATAGTTTTTGTTGTGGATTCCTTATCATTTTTTACATATGAAAACATGTCATCTGCAAATAGAGAACATTTTTCTTTTACTTGCCAATTTGGATGCCTTGCCTAACAGTCCTGGCTAGGTCTTCCAGTACAATTTTTTTTAGTAGTGGTGTGAGTAGATATCCTTGTTTTGCTCCTGATCTTAGGGGGAAAGCATCCTTAAGTATGATGTAAACTGTGGGTCTTTGTAGATGGCTTGAATGAGATTTTAGGAGTTCCTTTCCATTGCTATTGTGTTGAGTGTTTTTATTGTGTAAGAGTGTAGATTTTCTCAAATGGCTTTTGTATCTATTAGGATGTTCTCATATTTTCTCTACTTTTCATATGTTAAATCAACCTTGCATTCCTGGGATGAATCCCACTTAGTCAGGACATATACTCCTTTTCATATGTTGCTGGGTTGAGTGTGCTATTATTTTGTTGAAGGCCTGTGCATCAATAGTCATAAGGGGTATTGGTCTGTAGAGTTATTTTGTGCTGGATTTGTCCAGTTTTGGTATCAGGGTAATACTGACCCCATAGAATGATTTGGTTAGTGTTCCCTCCTCTTGTGTATTTTGGAACTGTTTGAGAAAGACTGGTGTTAACTCTTCTTTAAACTTTGTTTGAGTTCATCAGCAAAACCACCTAGGCCTGGGCTTATTTGGTGGGAAATTTTTTGATTACTAATTCAATCTCTTTACATGCTGTAGACCTATTCACATATCCTCTTTCTTCGTGAATAAGTTTGATAGTTTGTGTCTTTCTAGGAATTTGTCTATTTCTTCTCATTGTATAATTTATGAGTTTATGATTGTTCATACAATTCCCTTATACCTTTTTATTTCTGAAATGGCAGGAGTGATGTCCCCCCCTCTTTAGTCCTAATTTCAGTAATGTGAGTCTTCTCTTTCTGTTTCTTGGTTATTCTAGCTTAAGATTGGTCAAATTTATGTATCTTTTTAATGAACCTAGTTTACAAATCTTTGATTTACTGTATTGATTTTCATTCTCTATTTCATTTTTTCCCATTCTATTTTTTTCTTCCTTCTCTTTGACTTAGGTAGAGTTTGCTCTTCTTTTTTAAAGTGTCTGAAAGTGGAAGTTTACTTTACTGATATGATTTTCCTTTTTAATATAGGCATTTAGAGTTATATATTTCTCTGTGAGCACTGCTTTTCCTTCACCTCCTACATTTTGAACATTGTGTTTTCATTTTTATTCATCTCAAAGTACTTTACAATTTTCCTTTTAGTTTCATCTTTGGCTAATAGGCTGTTTAAAATGTGTTGTTTAATTTCCACGTATGTTGAACTTTTCCAGTTTTCCTTCTTTCTTGATTTCTAGTTTCTTTCCACTGTGGTCAGAGAATATATTTGGAAGGATTTCAGTCTTTGCAAATTTATTGACACTTATTTTATGGCCAAGTCTATGGTCTATTCCTGCATAATATTCCATTTGAACTTGAGAAAAATGTTATCAGCTGTTTTGACTGAATTATTTTCTTAGTGGTTGCTTTGGGGATTACTATTAACTTCTTAACTTAAAGCCATAGAGTTCACAATAGAGTCATATTCTGATTCGAGTTGGGTGAGTCTCTACCCTTTGAGCTCTCATCAGTTTAGATGCATTGTTAAAGGCAGCATCACAAACTGCATAACTTCCACCTGGAATTGTACAGCTTGCATTGGGAAAATGAATTTACCGGTTTCTTCTGAGTCTCCAAGTCTCATTCTACACTCTTTGGCAGATGAGGGACTTTAATTATTTGAAGGCTGTGCCCTGTTTGCTCTGTTTTTTTTTTTTTTTGGTATGTAATATGCAGTTCAGAATGTGGCTATGAATCCCAGTCACTCTCCACCGTGTGGTCCTCGGGTTCTGGAAGCAGTCCTCTGTGAGGCAGAGCCACAGGGATATGTGAGTGCCATGTCCCCTCCTTCACCAGTATCCCCCTTTGAGACTGCTGCAGGTCTCACATCCATGGCATGAGATCTGATCCCCCAGGCAAGCCTGTCCTTCAGGATCAGTTTTTAAGGCATATTTTCACCATGACTCAACACTGTTTCTGCCCCATGGTGGAATCCTACTCAAGAGTGATCCAGGTTTTGAGTGACAAGTGGCATGCTGGGATGAATCCAAACGTGGCAGCTGTGGTCCCTCCCTTAGGGGATCGTGTTAAGCTGGAGAGTAGATGAGACCTGGTAAGAGTATGTCTGGAGCAAACTTCTGAAGGTTTTTTTTTTTTTTTAATTAATCACAAAGATTTTTGAAATTCTGTGTCTTTGTATGTTGAAGTGAAAATGAATTAACATTTTTCTACCTACCCACTGAATCTAGTTACATAAATTCTACCATAAAAAGGCCTGGCAAATTCCTATATTTTCTAAACTAAAGCTAGGATTTGCACTCGCTCAAGGGCAGTGTTGGGCTTGACAAGAGGGGACACACATTCAGCCACATGGTGGGGGGGCTGCTCAAAGTAAAATCACAAGTGATCTCAGGTGTCAATGAGGAGAAGCTTTATTTTTTCACAGGGACAGGCACAGGCAGTGTCATGTACCGGCAGGTGCAGGGGTGGGGGACATGGTGAGATCCTGACATCAGACAGGAAGAGGCTTCTGGGGAGAGCTGGGACCCTCCACTGGAACCCCCCCAGCTCAGCCTGGGATTGCGAGAGTAGGGTATGTGTGGAAGGACGCATCAGGGTGGGTGTACTTGGAGCTTTGTGCATTTGTTTCCTTTAATATCTCTTGTTGTCAACTTCACTGCCCAGGTCAGAAGCAGCCCCCAGAGCTGTGGCCGCAGCCAGATCCTCCGGACTGTCCACTGCCGCTGTCACAGTCCTTGGAGCTCTGGCGCCTGCATCGGTGGGATCTGTGGCGCCTGTGGTGGCTCAGGCAGCAGCCACCCTGGGAGCCGTGGCCGCAGCCGGAAGAGACTGGAGGCAGACATTGTGCTGGGCTCTTTGGGGGGCACTTGGGCGAGGGGCACTTGGGAGGGGGCTGGCACTGCTGCTGGTTCTGCTGGCAGGACATCTCGAGGAGTGGAGCAGGCCTGGACAAAACAAAAGCACCTTGTGAGTTCAGAACCTACCGTCCATTGTCTCCTCTTTCATGCTTTCCTAGACCACTGGCCTCTGACACCAGCTGCTTCCTGAACCCAGAAATGCAGGGTGGAAAGAGAGACTGATGTGGATTTCGTGTGATGCTGCGCCATGCCTACCACCTTGCTCTCCACTCAAGAAAGAAGCTGCCGTTTTAGCTGGGCACCCACGTTTTGTCTCTCTAAGGAAACATGTAGGGATGCATCCTGAAGGTTGTTACAGGAAATGTGTGCGTGTGTGAGATCAGGAAGGGAAGGAGGTTTGGAGGGAACCCCCAGTTTCTGTGGCCTTTGCGGGTATGGAGTCCCATTACTTCCTCACCCTCACTTCCCCCACTGCTGCCCTCTGTGGTCCTTTTTGCGTGTTTTCCCTCCACTCCCCTGTTTCTCTCTCCTCTGCTATGAACTTCATGCTCCTCTCCTGGCCCCTGATGGACACTTACCGGATGCAGAGCAGGCAGGAGAAGGCTGTTCCTCAGGAGGCTGTGGATGTGGAGCCCAGGGCAGGAGCCCTTTTATCCTGAGCCTGTTGGTGATGCACAGTTTGAGTATGTTGTTCTCTCCCACCCAGCGCCGGGGTGACTGCCGGGCACACTCCCAGGAGGAGGCTTCCATCCTTTTCCTGGGTACTTGCTTAATGTCCAGGCAATGTCTTTAAAACAGGAAGCTTGATGACTGTCCACATACCCAGCACTGGGAATCTCTACTCCATTTTCCTTCCTTCTTCATTCCTTCATTTGTTTGTTCCTTCTTTTTTTCTTTTTGCTGACATGGCTTGTTATAAATTCTGTCACACATGCTATCTGGGAACTGGGATGACTAAAACAGAATCCTGTTCTTGATGTCTTTCTCTAACAGGACACACATACAAGTAAACAAACAAATAAATCATAAAACCAATCCTATGCGATATATGTTGTAATATAATGTGCACAATGTTCTCAGCCTACCCCAAAGACCATGGCCTTCAGATGTAACTGAGTATTGCACCTGAGCTCATGATAATGCGATGTAAAGGTCAGGGATAGGAGATGGGTGTTGGAGTCCTCTCTGGTAGAAGTGAGGTCCCTTGGATAACCTCGTGGCCTCTGGGGATGAGCATGGAGTTTCTAGGCATGAAGGGGAAAGAACCAAGTCATGTTTCATAGACAAACAGATAATTTGAACAGAGCTGAAAATACCTACAGTATGTGTTTTGTGAATTCATCTAAACTGGAATCTATTTGCCAATTTGAATTTATTATGATATCATGGTATATTTAAAGAAAATTGTAATTAGGACTACAAACAAACATTAATAATCCATATATAAGTTAAAATAATTTGTGCCATTAAGTGAAATCATATCATGGATTTATATTTTCTTAAGGAGAAAAATGTTCATGACCTATTGTTAAATGGTAAAAAGTAGGAGATAAGGCAGTACACACAGTTACTTAAATGATATTTAGAATGAAACCCTTTTATAATGAATGTGTCTTTTTCTTTTATGAGCTTTGAAATATGAGGACCTCTACACAATTTTATTTATTTTTTAATAATATACTTTTTAAAATTTTTAAAAGATACTTAATTACATAAATGTTACACAAAAAATATAGGGATTCCCATATGCCCGCTCCCCACACCTTCCACACCCTCCCACATAAACATCCTCATTAGTGTGGCACATTCATTGCAATTGATAAACACATCTTGGGGCTTTGCCACTAAGCATGGACCATAGTTCACACTGTAGACCACACTCTCTCCCACACAGTTCTGCATGTTATGTGATGATATAAAATGGCCAATGTCATCCAGGAGGATTCCCAAGTCCCGAAAAAGCCCTCGTATTACAATTGTTTTTCCCTCTCCCTGCCCCCAGAGACTCCAGTGGCCCTGGCTCCACATCACTGTTGTAATTTCTTCCAATGCTAGAATCACAATATGTCTATAGTAGAATACCAGTAAGTCCTCTCTAGTCCACAGGTCATTTCCCAATCCTGAGGACTCTGGGATGTGTACACAATTTTATTTTCCTCACGATTCTAAAATTCACCCACACTGAAACATAGAGATGCCATGAATTATTTTAAGCCTGAAAGGGAAGGGCTTTTGCTGGGCCTTAGGAGTGTTAACTCAGTCGTGATGGTGGAGATAGCGGGGGAAGACATTTAGCTCTCACTGACATTCTCATGTCTTCAGAATGTGGTTCTTGACACACGCATGCTCGTGCGTGTGCGTGCGCACACACACACACACACACAGCCTGGGCACACTTTGAGTCTCAGCTTACTTTACTTTGGTGGCTATCTCCCTCATGCATTTGAGAGCCCTACAACTAGATAGTGAACTAGAAAGGGAAAAATACAAATGATGAAAATGGACATGTTTATCATGCCAGACTTAGTTTAGTGGTGAGGATGAAGAGGGAGAGAACGGTGGAAACACATTTCTATTTTCATCTGTTTTTCTGGACTTGGCATACCTTAGATAAAACCACCTGGATTGGGTTACTCTTTCTCCTGGTTTATGTGAAGTCATAGTTTACAACTGTTGTCCCAGTGTAATTACTCAACAGTGTCCTAGTTTGGATGACAATACAGAGAGACAGGATTAGCTGAATGGAAGCCGTGCTAAATCACACTTGAGGAGCCCCAGAAGGTCGGGCTTGACCTTGACATGTGACTGGGATGGTGACATCACTGTGGTAGATTGAATTATGTACCCCAGAAAAACATGTTCTTAATTTTATTCAGTTCTTGTGAGTGTGAACCCATTGTAAATAGGACTTTTTGTAATGTTATTTTTAGTTAAGGTGTGGCCAACTGAATCAGGATGGCTCTTAATCCTATTACTATAGGCCTTATAGAGAAGATCACAGAGAGAAAGCCACCAGAAGGAGTAGAAGCTGGAAGTCAACAGAACCCAAAAGAGAAAGGAAAAGACACTGCCATGTGATGGAAAAGCCAAGGATCCAAGGATTGTCAGCAGAGGGCCCACAAATGCCACAGTCTTTGGGAGAAAACATCACCTTATTGATTTCTCCTAGTCTCTCCTAGATCAGGAACAAGGTGAAGATAGATATATGGAAAAGAATATAGAGTTGAAAAATAGATCCAGAATATATGATTAATTTATTTTATACAGGGGTACAAAAGCAGCTGAATGGAGAAAGGATAGTCATTTAAACAAATGGTCTTGGAACATTTGGACACTCACAGGTTAAAAAAAAAAGGGAATCATATTTCATACTGTATACAAAAAATAATTCAATATAGATAACAGGCCAAAATATAAAACATGAAACTTGTAGAATAAATCATGAGAAAATCTTTGTGACTTTGCATTGGGCAAAACTTTTTTAGATATGAGAAAAAGGAACAATTCAAGATGAAAACCTTGATATTTGACTTCATCAAAATAAAAAAATCTCTGCTTTTCAAAAGACATTGTAAAGAAAATGCAAAGAAAATTCAGGTTGGAGAAAATATTTGCAAAATGCATGTCTGATAAAGGATGTAAGTCTAGAATATATGAAGAATGCCCAAAAATCAATAAAAAGAATACAGATGACAACCTGGTTAAAAATGGACAAAAGATTTGAACAGACACTTCAAAGTATATCAAGAAATATGTGAATGGCAAATATGCATATGAAAAGACATTCAACATCACTAGTCATTAAAGAAAGGCAAATTAAAACCAAACAAGATCTTATTGCACATTCACTAGAAAAGTCAAAATAAAAATAACTGAAAATACCAAATACTATAAAGATTGTGGAGTAACTAGAACTCTCAATCATTGCTGGCAGGGATGCAAAATGGTACAATCGCTTTGGAAAACAGTTTGGTAGTTTCTTAAAAAGTTAAGCACACACTTAACATTTGCCCCAGGAATCCTACTCCTAGGTGGTTAGCCAAGATAAATGAAATTTATCTTCACGGGAAAACCTGTAAGCAAGTGTTTATAGTTTCTGCATTCACAATTACCCCAAATTGGAAACATTCCAAATGTTCTTCAACTGGTGAAAGATAAACAAACTATGATATATTGTATAGCCTCACAAAGGAAAGAACTACTGATACAGGAGACAATCTGAATGAACCCCAAATGCATTATTCTAAGGCAAGGAAGCCAGGCTTTAAAGGTTACATATTATTTAAGTCCAATTATAAGACATTCTGGAAAAGGCAAATTTATAAGGACAGAAACCAGACCAGTGGTTGCGAAGGGCAGGTATTATGGGAGGGTCGACCACATAGGGGCATGAGAGAAAATTTTAGGGTAGTGGGACTGTTCTTGATTGTACTGGTGATCATATGACTGTGTGCATTAGTCAAAGTTCATAGAATTGTATACTTAAATGGATGGATTTTGCTATATGTAAATAATGCCTAAGAAATCTGATTTAAAACATAGGAGAAATTAAAAGACACTACTTTTTAGGAATACATGTAAATGTGATTAAAAAAAACATAAAAAGAGAGAAGCAAAGAAAGATAAACACAAGATTCAGGATCACGGTCACAGTAGATGGTACAGGAAGGGGCATGGGGTGAGAGAGAACTACATACGTACATAATTATCAAAGTTCTCATTTTTGTTTAGGTGGCGGTTTTTGTGTGCTTTTTATTTAAATAATAAATAAATGAGTAAATAGGGCTTTGTACAGACCGTTGAAGACTACATATTATGAGCCAAGTTTAAACTAAACCTGTGCACCTGAAATCCAATAATAAGAAACTAAATGACACAAATTCCAAGAATAAGTATCTTCAAATGGGAACACAAGGTATCATTTTCAGGCTTGCTCGTTTCATCTTCAGGAATAACTCAGGTGCTTTTCCCAGGTCATGTCATGTCATGTGATATTAGGTAATATATTGCAAAGGAGAAAGGTTGGTCCTCATTTGTTTGTTTACTCATTTATTACTAATGTGCCTGGATCAGAAGGCTCACCCTGGAAGTAAACCTTCCTGTTCCAGTGCTGACATAGGCATTACTATGAACATAGGAAATTTGCATTTTGGATCCTCCAGGCAATCTCTTTCTTCATCCCTGGTCCTCAGGATGTCAGGACTACTAAGAAATTCTCACAGAGCAGACCATTTGGAGTTGTGCTCATCTCTGGGAGAAGTAACTGGGCCATGTGTTCAAGTATCTTCTGTCATCTCAGGCTCACTGTGTACTCTGTTCTGATAAGGAAAGGACAGGATGTGAGGTGGGGGAAGGGATGAGATTAAGGAACTCCATCTCAAGCAGGAAAAGAATGGGGACATCAGGATATGGAGAAATCTAATCTAAGGGACTCAGGAATGGAGGTGGGAAGAAACCAGCTACACATCCACTCTCAATTCATGGAGATCCCTTCTGCTAACAGGTTCTGAAATGTTTTTAACCATAGTGACTGTGGGAGATGTGTTACACCCAAAGTCTGGTCTCACAGCAACTCAAAATCACACACCATTGGAATTTAAAAAATGGCCTCTGAGAAAACCACACTATGTGGAAAAATAATCTTCACTTTTGCAACTAGTCTTGAACAAAGCTAATTCTCCTCCAACCTACCCTGTAACACCTTCCTTTTACCCAGGCTCAGTCATCAGAGATGTAAATATTTGTTTAGTGTTTACCCTCGCTGTGGATTCTTAGCTGACATTTCGCCTTGGCTTTTCAAATGAAGGACTGTGGGAATGAATTACTTAAGTGAGAGAAAATTCCAGGACAGAGGACTGGTGATTACAACTAGGAAGGACGGGTCCTGAGATCAAATCTTGGTTTTGACAAGAGCCATGGAGCCATGTCTCCAGTGAGGACTGTAGACCAGGGGCCAGCACAGAACTGGCAGAGCCAATTCCCTTTCACTCAGGTCGCCTCCCCCCATCTGCCACTCTTTAGTGTTTTCTTCTAGTCCTAGTTCCTCTTCAGTCTCATCATCCAGTATGATATATGAAAAAAAAAAAAAAAATGCCCTGGAAACCTTTATAGGAAAATCACTAGAGTAAATTAATGGCTGTTCCCAGTGCAGCAGTTTGGCTGAAATGGAAAACACACCCAAAGGGGAACCGGGATCTTATTCTGAAGACAGAAAGGACACGGAAGCCTGGCCCAGCTTTCCCACCATAGGAAATCCTGTTCTCTACATTCCAAGACCATCCATGCTCCCACATGTATCTTGAAAGAACTCTTGGAATTACTGATTCCAAATGAGTAAATTGCGATGGTGTGGGAAAAGGAAATTGTAAGCTTTAATATTTAGTATTTGAAAACAGGGAGCCAGTCCTCCAAGCTTACAGCAAATCAGAGATATTTGCTGCAATGAGGTCGTACTTAATTTCACTTAATTAAATTTAAATATGTGAATATTAAAGTCCCAAAGATAATTTGATTAATTTTGTTGGTGAATGAAATGTAATATATTTTATTATCATGTTAGAGATAAAATTCAAGGAGGAATACGTCCATGTAATACCACAATTCAATCCAATGTGAAAACAATATCCGTTTACATAAACCTTAGCCATGACGAGGTCACTGTTACCAAATGAGGCTTACCTACCACCTCCACTATCATCAGCCTCCTGGGTGTCAACTATTTTAACAACACCATTGTCATTGGTTCTTTGTGCTACTCTTCCAAGCACACGAATGATTTCCTCTATCAACACCTACCATCTTAGAATCAATAGCACCCATGCCCCAGTCAGATAGATGTGGACACACAATACTTTTAATCTTTTTTTAAAAAACATCCATCTTGTCACCTCTACAATTACAAATCCATTTTCCACTTTAACTCTTCCTTTGGTCCCCATGCTGCAACCTGGGGACTATGAGGTCCTTGTAGCCTTTCTATGTTAGGCAGGAACTGGCTCGTACACTGAATGTCACATTCCCACAGGCCAATGATCTTGCCTTGCCACCACCCCCAGAGAACATTTGGAAGCTCCTTCAGCCCCTGGAGACTTCCAGTGCAACAGGGGATTGACCTCCAAAGCCTGGGATGTTAGGACTGAGGCCTTTGTAAACACTTCTGTGATTACAATTATCGCATCAGATGTATTTATTTGTCTGATAATGGTCCAGTTAGTCTGTGAGCTTACTCAAGGGAAGAAACATGCCACATTCCACCTCTATATTATTACTATTGAGAGAAGTACAAAGGACAGAGCTTGCATTAAGGCATGGAAACCGAATGAACTAATAAAATGCAACAGCAGGTCCAGAACAGATGTGAGTAGCAAGGGATTTGGAAGTCACAAGGACATCCTGGTTCCACCTTGATAGACCTTTAGGCATGTGCCCAGGAAGATACTGGAGACAGGTAGCTGTGAGTGTTTGGTGCAGTCACCCTCCCCACTGGGTTGTGAAAGCTCAAACATACTCAACCCATTCATCACAAACATAGCACAGGATAAAAGGGCTCCTGGCCTGGGCTCCTCATTCACAACTTCCTCAGGAACAACCATCTCCTGCCTCCTCTGCATCTGGTGAGTGTTTAGAAGGGGGCAGAACCTTGGCTGGGCATGTTCTGGGAAGACAGGCAGAGACCTAAGTGGAAACAGTAGGAAGAAGCCCATTGTGGCCAGCAGTGGGGGAGGTGATGGTGAGGAAGGAGCCTCAGTGGCACGTCAGGGATTCTGTGACTGCAAATGCCACTGGACCTCAGGATTCCTTCCCATCTTGTTTGGATCATGTGGTCAGGGCTGCACATGGATCCATCTGACATACTTGAGACTGCTTATACAAACGTATGTGTCCCTTCCATATTCCCATTTCTTTCCCACCGATCTTGGCTTAAAGAACAGCTTAATTACGTGGAGCAAGTGTTGGACAGAACCCACAAGGGAGGAGATGTTGGTCTGAAGCACCTGTGCTAATAGGTTTCTTTTCTTTGCCTAAGGTCAAATTCCTGCTGAGATGTCCTGCCAGCAGAACCAGCAGCAGTGCCAGCCCCCTCCCAAGTGCCCCTCGCCCAAGTGCCCCCCAAAGAGCCCAGCACAATGTCTGCCTCCAGGCTCTTCCGGCTGCGGCCACGGCTCCCAGGGCGGCTGCTGCCTGAGCCACCACAGGCGCCGCAGATCCCACCGATGCCGGCGCCAGAGCTCCGAGGACTGTGACAGCGGCAGTGGACAGTCTGGGGGATCTGGCTGCGGCCACAGCTCTGGGGGCTGCTGCTGACCTGGACTCTTGGTGCAGAGACAAGCAATTTTAGAGAAAACAAGGGTCTAAAGTGCCCAGGAAAAACTCCACCTGGCTGCTTCCTTTCTCAGACACCCTAATCTCATTTTTTTTTGATTGAACAGCTGAAATGTTGGGGGAGAATTGAGCTCTCCCAAGTATTTTCCAGGGACCTGCAGACTCCTTTTCCTCTGTACCTGATGATGTTTATCATCGCCTGTATCTGAACAGACAGAAAAATAAAGCCTCTTATCGTCACCGCCTGAATCTCACTTGCCCTTTTACCTTTCCTCACCCAAGGCTGTTGAGTGGGTCTCAGGCCTCCCTCAGCTCCTGAGGGACCAGCATGCCCAGTGCCGGGGCTAATCCTGGCAGATGTCCTCCCCACAGAGGAGGCCTGGGGAGCTTTGAGGGTGGAAGCGTGGAGGAAAGCAAGGTGGTGGTTTGGGACAGAACCCTTTCAGCGTAAGGCCTGCCATTTTGCGTAAAATGGTGTTGAGAGGTGACCTGACGTTGGAGGCCCCAGTGTCCGTTGAGGAACCCTCAGCATATGAAAAGTGGCTGCCTCCTCTCACTAGGAGTCTTGGAAGGGGCACAGTGGTGGTAAAAAGAATCTGAAAATAGAGAAAAAAGAGACCAAAGAGGATGGAGGGCATGCAGGCAGAGGACGGGTCTAAGGGAAGAAGACACGTTGCTACAATTTATGGACTTGGTGAGAGAGGTGAGCTGGAAAGTTAGTAGGTTCTGAAGAAATCTGAATTGAGGGTGTCTCCAAAGAGAGGGTGTGGGATGTTCTGCAAATGAGAGGCTCTGAGCTGTGAGAAAACCCAGAAGAGAAAAAAAGTAGACACAAGAAATGTTTCAAGGGGTTATACTTTGGGTCACCTGTAAACTCCTTTCAAGAGATTTAAGATAGAAGGAAACTCTTGTTCATTAGTTTTTGGCTAACGAGTGTTAATTTTTGAGCTCAACAACAGAGACATAGCCGTGTTATAGTTACAATAGGGACTCGAGTGGGGGAGCTTCTTTACCAACTTTTGAACTAAAAGGCAGCATTTATCTATACCCCAAACTTAGATGATCATTCTTGATGTGAACCAAGCATGCCGTTTCACTCCGACAGCCACATCTTTGAAATAATGGGACAGAGGAATGGGAGCCTGCCACTCAGGCCAAGGTGAGTCTTGAGATAATTTCACAAAGATTAAAAGGCATTATCCATCTACGGCAACAGTCAAAATTAAAGTTTTTGAGGGAAATCAGAACTGGGGCATGGAAAGCCAGGCAAAGAACAAAACCCATGTGATACTTTGGGAATTCAACTGAACAAAATATATTTTTTGTTATTTCACTTTTGAAAAGACCTTGGGAAGTGGCAAAGTGTAAACAAGTTTTACTCCAGTCCCCACAAACATATAATTTCTTTAAAAAACTGGAATAAAAAGTGTAAAAATGAATGCTAATAGGAGGCTGATGCCAAATCAGCTCTTCCAGTCAACTCACTGCCCAGCTCCACTGGCTACAGATGTGGGACTTCCATTTGAGCAGGCTTTGGAATCCACATGACAGGCTACTTGCTCCTGCAAACCTAACATGTACTCAAAGCTACAATGTACTCAAAGCCACAAACTTTGAAGAATCTGTGCTGGTTGGTCTCCAATCCGTAGTTACTGTGTATTTCAGGGTGTACAGCAACTGAGCCCCATTAACCAAATTCTAGCTGCACATCCGCAACCGGGGAGCAGTGAAGTTGAGGGCATGGTATCTGAATTTAGTCTGTAAATTACCTAACTCCCCTTGCCTAAGCACCTGCTCTCAGGAGTTAGCATGATGCTGGTTCCAGGCAGAAGAGGAAGAATTGCTTTCTCCCCACACTATGTCACCCTTGGTGCCCAAAGCAGCTCTGCCTCTGACCTACCTCTTGTGCACAGTATTGTCAGTTCCAGGTTCTCGTCTATCATCTCACTAAGCTCATGAAGCATCTCTATTAGTTTCAGGCCTTTATCGTGCCCATTATGGGGATCAAGGACAGACCAAGAGGCAAGATGGGCATAAGAACCAGCCCTTTCCTTCTAATAGCCCTCTTTTTACTCCAGCTACCTTTTTAGAGAAGGAAATTCTCCCAGACACAGAAAGTCCATAGCTGGCTCTCCTGGAAACAGTCTCAGCACTGAGCTTCATTCAGAAAAAATGCAAATCTAACCCCAGAAACCCTGAAGAGTAATGCCATTGCTTGTCAGAGGTTCATACAAGAGGGCAGCACAGAGTTTCCCTGGCAGTGTGTTCTCTTCAGCTACTCTAACCCCCAAATGCTATAATTCTCTTCCCCGGTTTCAACTTTCCACTCTCAATAATATCACCATTTCTTCATCTCCTGTTATTTTCTCCCATCTACCCTGCATCTTCCTCCAAGCCTGCTCTCTTAAGAACTCCTCATTTGGTGAACTTCCCAACCTAGTCTCTCCCCAATACTCCAATTTCAAATCCTTTGCTTTTATTTTTTATTTTATTTTATTTAAAGATTTATTTTTCTTTATTTATTTCTTCCCACCCTCTTTTTTGTTTTGCATTTGCTGTGTCTGTTTGTTGTGTGCAAGTCTTCTATTTTAGGAGGTACTGGAGACAGAACCCTGGACCTCCCATGTGGGAGGGAGGTGCCTAATCACTTAAGCCATCTCTGCTCCCTGCTTTGTTGTGTCTCTCATTATGTTTTCCTCCTTGTGTCTCTTGTTGCATCATCTTGTTGCGTCAGCTTGCCACGCCAACCTGTTGCGTCAGCTCACTGTCTTTCTTGTCTTCTTTAGGAGGCACCTGGAACCAAACCCAGGACCTCCCATGTGGTAGGCAGGAGCTCAATTGCTTGAGCCACATCCACTTCCCAAATCCTTTGCTTTTATGCTCTATAATCTCTCTTCTCTTTCTCAGTTTTTCATTTTATGGTTGATTTAATATTCTACGCCTCCATTTTTTTGTCTTGTCCATCTTTTCCCATTTTCCAATTCTGCCCTCCTCATCCCTGTAATTTAGTTGGGAAACTCAGAACAATTCCTCATGTTCTTATGCTAAACCCCTGAACAGACTCTGGAGATTCCAACTTCAGAGCATATCTCACCCCAGGACTTTCATTAATTTGTCCCCACCAATACCTTTCCTCAATCCCCACCCCAATATATGCAAAACCCCCAAAAGCCTCTTGTGAGCTGAATGTTTCTGTTTCTGAGACAGGATTTTGCACCTGAGGTTGGTCAGTTCTGCTCTGAGCAGCCTGGGGTGAGTCAAAGAAACAGACATATTTGACAAAGGTTGTAATGGGAAAAAGGGTTTATTTTTTCACAGGGACATTAAAGAAGGAGAAGGGGAAGAAATGGGCTTCTGGAGACCAACAGGATAAACCCTCTGAGGAAGTGCTTAGGAAAAGGAAGTGGGTGGGGGCACAAGATGCACCAGGACTGGTCCTAGGCACTTTGGAGCTTTAAACTTTCTTTTTTTCCCCCCTCCCTCCCTCCCTCCCCCCTCCCTCCCTTTACCCCTTCCTTCCTCTCTTTCTTCATCCCATGGCCCAGGTCAGCAGCAGCCCCCAGAGCTGTGGCCGCAGCCAGATCCCCCGGACTGTCCACTGCCGCTGTCACAGTCCTTGGAGCTCTGGCGCCGGCATCGGTGGGATCTGCGGCGCCTGTGGTGGCTCAGGCAGCAGCCGCCCTGGGAGCCGGGGCCGCAGCCGGAAGAGCCTGGAGGCAGACATTGTGCTGGGCTCTTTGGGGGGTACTTGGGCGAGGGGCACTTGGGAGGGGGCTGGCACTGCTGCTGGTTCTGCTGGCAGGACATCTCAGCAGGAAGTCAGTGAGCCTGGACAAAATAAAAACAAAGGAAATGCGTGTCAATGCAGAGGATTCGTGCTAATGTTTCCTCATTCACTGGTTTAATTTTAGATCCCTTGCCCCCAAGACCAGTTGCTTCTTCAGTCAAGATTTGGAGACGGAAAATGGAACCTGAGTTGGAATTACATTAACCGGATAAAGGATCTTTCCTTCCTTTCTCTCTCCTCTCAGGAAAGAAGACTGACAGTCTTATAGGTGAGTCTGCACACAACCGGAAGGAGCCTGCCACGCAGACCCAATATGAACAGCGCCCCCTGTAGGTTTTCAGTGTACAAAACATGCAACTATTGCCATGATTCCCCAGAGTTTGTCATGGATCTGGGCAACTGAGAGGAGGGTAAAGCACCCTTGAGGGTGTGAGAAGGAAATGAGCACATCTCTGGGAACATGCACATGAAGAGGAAGGGCGGGATCCTGAGGACTGCTGCATCTCAGAAGCCCTGACACAACTCATGGACTCTTCTTCACAATTCCACCATCGCCTTGCCCCTTCCCACCCTGCTGCCTGCCATCATGGATTGCCTCCTTCTGCCTCCATCCAGTCCTCTTGGCTTCCCTTTCCTTGCTGAAACATGGAAACTTCTGTTCCACCCCTTTCAGCTCAGGTCCTCTCTCTAGCTGGACACTCACCTGATTCTGTGGAGGCAGAAGGCTCTTCCTGAGGCAATTGTGGATGTGGACAGAGGATCCCAGGACTTCAGCCCTTTTATCCTGAGCTGTGCTTTGTAATGCACAGGCCAAGTATGTGTTTTCTTTCCCAATACAGAGGGAGGGTGAAGCACTACACACTCCCAGAACCAGGATTTCAGCATTTTCTTAGGCACATATTTTGAGGAGTGATGAAAGGGAAGCAGGAAATCTCAGTGACCTTCCAATTACAGGGGATTTCCATTACACTTTTATTCATTCATTCAGCTCACATGCCCTGAACTCAGGCTATGTCCTTTGCAGGCAATGGTAATACAGAGGTGAAAAAAGCACATTTTTGCTCTTGAGTAGTTCACAGCCCTTCGGAAAGACAGACAGACAACCAAACAATTAAATATGATCCTATGTGCTAACCCATGCAACACAAGTGTGTACAAAGGCATCAGACATGGGCTCACCACCTTTGAGTATTAATTTCCCTCTTGGGGGATGATGTACTGAGCCCCTGTTTTAGGAATGTTGACTAAGTTGAGGTTCCTGGGCCATGGGAATGAGCTGTATATGGGTAAGGGTTGGAAGAATGGAGCAGGGACATGTCTTGAGAGGTAGAGAGCCCTTGTGAAGACTTCATGGCTTCTGGAAGGCAGCATGGGGTTGCTGGGTGGGAAGGAAGTAGAGCAGAGTTAGATCCACATGGAGGAACAGATGCTGTAAAAATGTGAGCTCCAGGTCCTTCCATATGGGAGATGGATGCCCAACCATCGAGCCCCATCCATCCCCAAAAGGATACTTTTTTGAAAGATCTTAGCAGGTAAGCCTTCTGAAGAGAACCAAATGCCTTCTCCAGATACAATATCATCAGATCAGCCCCAAAAGGTTGAGAATGGGTTGTGGGGAGGAGCTTCAGTCCAAGGAAGGTACTTGCCTTTTTGACTTTTCATTCATCTAATGCTGCTCCTCTGAATCCTCAGAACCCATGTTAGCAGTAGTCCCTAGACCTGTGGCAGCAGCAGGGGCCCAAGCCCCAGTCACAGCAGTAAGAAGTCTGGTGTTGGTAATGATGGAATCTGTAGTGCTTAGGTTGGCTCAGGCAGCAGATGCCCCCAGAACTGGGGCCACTACAGTAAAAGGCTGAAATAGACACAGAACTGGACACAAGGATGGGCACTTTGGATGACACTTAAGAGGCATTTGATACAGCTGATGGTTTCAGTGGCAGCTTATCTCAGCAATACTCGGAGGACATTCAACATCTATTCAGAGGCATCAAATAATAGTTTTTTTCTTGTAAAATTAAATCACATTATGGGGCGATTTATGGATAAAATAAATACGTATCAGGAAGAAGATCTTTACCAAGGTTAAGCTCTTTAAGAGGATCCCCTCTGTCTAGACAAATAAAAGTAGGTATGTATGTGTATGTATTCATATATACTAATGAATGGGTCAAACTTCCAGCTACTTGAAGAAACTCAGCCATTGAAGGTTGAGCAGTGGCTGGGCTGAGTCAATTTGCCCAGGCTTTGGTACTATAATTCCAGGGCTAACTCCTTCTCTGTTTAGACTTCCCTATTTTTCACCCTATTTCCTTTTCCCTTGTTCCTTCATTCCCACCTCTTCTTCTAAGGCTTGGGAGTCCTCCCATAGAGAGTCTTCCCTGGTTTAAGACAAGAATTCATCCTTATGGAACCAGACCAGAGGAAGCACTTGTCAAAGGCAACTTTCCAGGGAGATCCCAGGTATAGGTGGAGCCTCTTACACAAGCAGGGTAGGTGAGGGCTGTTTTTGGTTTTCTTTTGCCTTCCTGTAAATCCTTCCCAAGGTAGCTTCATGGGAACTTCCAAGTGGCCTGTCAGTTGTCTATGAATGAGATGAGCTCTATAAAAGCACATACTTTCTTTAGGCTGGGTCCTCACTGAACAGCCTGGGGATTTCTAAGGAACCAGTCATTGGGTCAACGATTTTGGAGCTCCAGGTCTCAATATGTCTGTCCCATCTTAGGAAATGACTGGTCATACTTTTTCCATTAATCTAGCTGAGGAAGGCAGGAAGAAGGGAGAACAATTGGTGGCTATGGGGCTGAAAGAATAGATTAGGTTAAGACAGACTTCAGAGGAAGCATGTATGACTTGGTGATCCATTGTCTCTTCCAGATGGAGAATATAGATCAGTCAAAAATGATGCCATTGTTGTCTCACTTGATGACTAGGGAAGGATATTATCATGAATGAGGCCAGAAGGTCCAGTAAAGAGCTCTTTTTAGAGAATTTTGAGTTTGAGTTCACAGCAGAACCCTGAGGTGAATATATCCCCAGCATGTTTAGAGAAATGAGCCTGCAGCCTTATGACTTTCTAGTCATTGGTGCTCTGGAAGTAAACTACTGAAATGCACTCTATTTTCTTTCTCCTCTCCTTTCTCCCTCCCTCTCTCCCTCCCTCCCTCCCTCCCTCCCTCCCTCCCTCCCTCCCTCCCTCCCTTCCTTCCTTCCTTCCTTCCTTCCTTCCTTCCTTCCTTCCTTCCTTCATTTCTTTGCATCACTCACCAATAACCAATTTGGTCTCATTTATAACAAAACCAGTGAAAAAAACTCATGATGTTTCTGTTCTCACAGGGGCTCCAATCAGTTGGGGCTGGGTGAATATGAACAAACATTGAAAATTCTAAACCATTGAAGTCAAAAATCCAAGGAGGAAGGGACCAGTTTATTAATAGTACAGTGTTTGTAGTAGTCCCCAGTTTATGGTACAACTGTGAGTGTCCCTGGACATTATTGGACATGTGGCTAGGTTGGAGAGTTTTCATCTTCCTGCTCTGAGCACACATATCTATACACATTCATCACATATGCATGTACATATACTGCCCCCTGCCACTTTGGTGCAATTACTTCTGTTAGACAGAATGAGGAAACCATGGATGACATCACCAAGGATATCTCTGGATGAACCAGTGTTCCAACAATCTCATTGGGAAACAATGATTCAGAGTTATTCAGTTCTCAAACCCATGCATCTTTGTGTGCTTTTTATTTTTTTGTTTTGTATTCTGTAAATTTATTTTCCATAAATTACTTAATTTCTCTGTGCCTCATTTTCCTTATCAGTAAAAAAGGGGTTAAATTGGGGTAGCAGAAATCAAATGAGGTAATATATGCAAGTCACATAACACTGAGCCTGGCATTAAAGTGCTCAATAATGATATAATAAACAAGAAGTGAGATGTATTTCAAAATACACATTTGGATCAAAGCCTCTGAAGAAGTGCTGCTTGGTATACATGCACGATTATTCAAAGTTTTTAGAGATCCATGAAGAGTCTTCTCCAACTAAATCCCTCATTTGAACTGAGGTCCCAGGAAATATCATTGGCCCTTGGGCTTCCATACTCAATATGTTCATATGGGTCTGAACTCTACATATTTTAGATCTACCTTGCTCTCTCTTAGACTTATTCAGTCTCAGAGATGTCCAGCAAAGCCAGAAGCAATGCTACTTCCCTGCCTAGTGTTATTTATATATTTATTTAGCAAGCAACAGAAATATATGGAAAAGAGGCATTTATTATAGAATGGGCTTCTAATTAGAAAAAAAGTTATGAAAATAATCTATAATGAATAAAAGGAGTAAGGTGTTCCTGCAATTATTGTGGTTTGGAGTCCACAGAAATCATACGCCAAAAATGATACTTATCAATTTACTTACTTATAACATTATTCTCTCAAAACCAGTACTAGATAAAAGAATATATTTGACATTCATGTGTGTATTTGTTCCAAAACATTTGGGAGTGAGAAAAGTCATTTATTTATGTTTTTTTCTAAATCAATTTAAATGTGGCTAGTCCCTTATCAGAGATGGCAGGAAGTGTAATATTATTCCTTTGGTTGAGGGACGGTCTCCCTTAATTAGATTCTATGAGAATCCTGGGGTGAATTGAATCTAAGAATTTGGGAGGACATTCCTCTGATTTTCATCTTATAAGCATAATATTAACGAGATTTGAAGAACCCTTGACATTAGTCACCAGGGGTTGTATCAAATTATGCTTTAACTGAAGATGATGGTAAATCTAATGGTTGATGGCATTAGTTTCCAAATGAAAAATAACTACCCATATTCATATCCTGAGAGTTATATAATTTCCTTTTAAAGATATTCAAAGAAAATTTATGGCTATTTTATAAGTCTATATATAAAAGTAGGGCTGCTTTGCTTTTGGCAATGGAGAAATAGGTTATTTTGGACCAAAATTTTCACAGAGAATAACTATAAAAGCTAGAGAAGATATACTCAAACATCTCTCTGGAGGTCAAGTTACCAAGTGAGTGGAGATTTGTGGGGCCAAGTTCTAGGAGAGAAAAGAAACCAAGAGGAATTCACCTAGGATTGAACACAGCTTTCCTCCTAGATGCATTTGCCAACTCTGAAAATTGTTAGGCAGTTGGTTGAGAATCTGAGCAGATTTTTCAGAAAACTCATGAGGCTAGGAGGAAAATAATTGGAGCTTGGGTCTGTCAAGGAGGAGGGACACTGGTAAGTACCCAAGGCTTTGGTTGGAACCAGAAGGCTACAAAATAGGCTTAAGGATAACCATAAATGGCATAGTCCTCAGAGGCTGAAGCCAAGTTTGAATGATGGCAATCCCTGATGAGATTACAATTGCTAGTGCTCCCAACTTCAGTTTCCCTAGAAATCACATCAAGTTAGCATTCAGACACTCAAGTTATCTCTACAAAAATTTCACACAAAGCTCCAGAATTAATTAAAAGTAACTAAACATATGAGAAGAAATACTTTATTGAAAAACCAAGAGAAAAATAAACAACGTAAACAGACCATGAGAGATCTAGCTAATGGAGTTATTAGACACAGACTTGAAAATATCTATGATTAATATGTTAATGAAATTGAAAGGTGGGGTGGAGATTTTTGTCAGAGATCTAGAAATTATAAAACAAAATAGAAAACTAAAACTGAAAAATAAATAGCTGAAATTAAGAAGTCAGTGGAAAGGTTAAATAACAAACTGGACAAGACCAATAGAAGAGACAATTTGATAACTATTTCATTGGACAGAAGAAAACACTGAGGCATGGGAATACAAACAGTTGGAATACATAAAAGCACGTAAGAGATTGTTTTAGTTTCCTTCTGCTAAGATAAATACAACACAATACTCTGATTCATTTGGTCAGACTTAAATAAAAAACAACATCTTCAAAATGTCCAATTTGCAATGGGGTCACACCTGCAGGGATGGATTTAAATTAAAAACCTATTTATCTAGGGTACATAATTCAACCTACCACAGAGATATATGGGAAAAGGGAAAAGTTCTAATATAGGAAAACTTGTATTTGAAGTCCTAGAATAAGAGAGAGAGAATAGAAAGAAGCAGTATTTGAAAAAGTAATGTTCCAGAATTTTGCCAAACTGACAAGACAACAAGCCATAGATACAAAAATGATTATGAATCCCAAGCACTAGAATTGCCAAAAACTCATCTTAGGCACATCTTATTTACACTGAAACAACTAAAGCAAATAAAAACTCTTTAAATCACCAGAGGAAAAAACCTTCAAGGAAGTAAAAATCATTCTGACAGTTTACTTCTCATTACATGAAAAAGGAGAAAGGAGAGATGAGCCATATGCCTGATTGCCCACAGCTGCACATCTTCTGATGCCACTGCCATGTGCCTGATCACCCACAGCTGCAGCTTGGTGAGACAGTATCACTGCTGATGCCTTGATTTGGACACTTATGGCCTCAGAACTGTAAACTTTTAACTTAATAAATTCCCATTAAAAAAGCCAACCCATTTCTGGTATATTGCTTTGGCAGATTTAGCAAACGAAAACAACAGTACTATTGTACCATATTTTTTGGTATGTAACTCCACTTCTTACTTTCTGCAGGAGCTAAAATCCTACTACATTAAAAAGTAATGATAAATCTAAGCTTTCACGCATACAATGTACAAAGATATAATTTACAACAAGAACAAAAAAGGTGAGGGGGTGTGGAGGCTTATAGAAAAAGTGTATGTGTAGCTATTGGAGTAAAGCTGATATCAAGTTAAATTTGATTGTTACATATTTAGGATGTTAAATTATATATATATATATATATTTGTTTATTTATTTATTTATTTTTATTTTAAAAAATGCTTAGATTAAATAAATGTTACACAAAAATTACAGGGATTCCCTTGTTCCCTACTCCCAAACCTCCTATAACCTCCCACATAAACATCTTCCATTAGTGTGGCACATCATCTGCAATGGATATGCACATAGGATGTTAAATTTTAACCCCACAGGAATCACAGGGAAATACATGAAAAATATATCCAGATAGAAATAAGAAGGGACTCAACATGGTGCAATAAAAAAAAAATCAAATAAATATGAAAGTAGGGATTAATGGAAGAATTGAGGGGCAAAAAAGGTGTAAGACTTACAAAGACTAAATAGAAAAATAGCAGAAGAAAGTCCTGAATTATTAGTAGTGACTTTACATGTAAAATAGATTAAAATTTCCAGTCAAAAGGCAGAGATTGGCAGAATGTATAAAAACATGACTCAAATATATGCTGTGTACAAGCTACTCACCTTAAATTCAAAGACATAAGTATGCTGAAAGTGAAAGGATGGAAAAAATATGCCATACAAGTATTAACCAAAAGAGATCTGGCATAGTTATACTAACATAAGATAAACTAGACTTTAAGCAAAAAACAAACAAACAAAAAAACAAACAAAACAACAACAACAAAACAAAACAAAACAAAAAAAACCAGATATGAGGGAAAAAGATCGTCATTATATATTGATAAAGGGGTCAATTCAACAAGAAGTGAAAATGATTATATATATATATATATATATATATATATAATAGCAGAACCCCAAAATATATGCAGGAAATACTGACAGATTTGAAGGGAGAAAAAGATGTTCTATATTAATAATACAAGACTTTAACACACTACTTTCAATAATGGTTAGAACATTTAGATAGAAGATCAGTAAGGAAATAGAATAATTACTTTTTTCCTATTCTCTATACTCTAAACCAACTACTATAAGCAACTGTACAAAAATTAGAGAACCCAGATGAAATGTAAAAAAATCCCTAGAAACATACAAACTACCAACAAAGACTCAAGAAGAAATAGATTTCAACAAACCAATAACTAGCAAAGAGATGGATTCAGTCATAAAAATTCTCCCAAAAAAGAAAACCCCAGGGCCAGATAGCTTCAAAGGGAAATTTTTCCAAACATTTCTAGAAGAATTATCAACAATCTTGCTCAAACTCTTCCAAAAAATTGAAGAGGGAACACTTCCTAATTCATTCTACAAGGTCAACTTCACCCTCATACCAAAACCAGATAAACATACCACAAGAAAACAAAACTACAGATCAATATTTCTTATTTATAAAGATGCAAAAATCCTCAACAAAATAATAGAAAATTAAATCCAACAGCACATTCAAGTAGGATTTATCCCAAGTGTGCAAGCATGGTTCAACATAAGAAATTAAATTAATTTAATACACCACATTAACAGAATGAAGGAAAAAAAAAACATTATTATCTCAGTTGACATAGAAAAGGCATGTGACAAAATCCAGCACTCCTTCTTGATAAAAACACTAAAAAAACTAGTAATAGAAAGAAATTTTGTCAACGCAATAAAGGACATACATGAAAATCCTACAGTTAACATCATACTTAATGGCTAAATACTGAAAGCGTTCTCTTTAAGATAAAAAAACAAGACAAGAATGCTCACTGTCACCACTGTATTCAACATTGTCCTGGAAAATTCTAGCCAAAGCTAGAAAAAGAAATAAAAGACACCCAAATTGGAAAAGAACTAAAACTTTTCCTATTGTCAGACGACATGATCCTATAGACAGAAAATCCTGAAAAATCTACAACATGGCTCCTAGAGCTAATAAATGAATTCAGCAGAGTGATGGGTACATGATTTAACACCCCCAAATCAGTAGTGTTTCTATACACTAGCAATGAACAATTGGAAGAAGAAATCAAGGAAAAAAAATTCTATCTACAATAGCAGCTAAAAGAATCAAATATCTAGGAAGAAATCTAAGGATGGAAAGGACTTGTACACAGAAAACTACATAACATAGGTAAAGGAAATTAAAGGAAACTTAAATAAATGGAAGGTCATTTCATTTATGGATTGGAAAACTAAATATCATTAAGATATCAATTCTATCCAAAGTGATTTACAGATTCAACAGAATCCCAACCGAAATTCCAACAATCTTCCTGGCAGAAGTGGAAAAGCCAAATATCAAATTTATATGGAAGATTAAACAGTCCCAAATAGCCAAAGCCATCTTGAAAAAGAACAAAGGAGGAAAATTTGCGCTTCCTGATTTTAAAACTTATTACAAAGCCGCATTAATTAAAACAGCACAGTCCAGGCACAAGGACAGACGTATAGACCAATGGAATTGAACCGAGAGTACAAAAACAACCTTCAAATTTATGGCCAAATGATTTTTTACAAGTGGGAAAAGACCATTCAATCGGTAAAGAATAGTCTCTTCAACAAATGGGGCTAGAAAAACTGGATCTCTCTTTGAAAAAAATGAAGGTGAACTCCATTCTCACAGCAATATAAAAATCAACTCAAAATGGATAAAAGACCTAAAGGTAAGAGCCAGAACTATAACACTCCCTAGAGTAACAGTAACTAGGAAATCGAGTGTGGGTTGAGAATGGGAGCTGATGCTTAATGCATGTAGAAATTTTATTATGGTTTATTATAAAAGTGTGGAAATCAATAGAGATGATGGTAACACATTATAGTGAGTATAACTAACACTGCTGATTTATAATTGTAATTGTGGCCTAAATGGGTAGTCTAGGGATGGAAATATCAATTAAAAGGAAACTAGAGGCTAATTTAGGAACTGTATAACATAGTGGTCTTGGTGGTGGAGGAAGATTGTGGTTAATAGTATACATATAAGAATGTTCTTTATTACAAAGTGTTAAAAATATGGTAATACCTGGGAAAAATTACAACTAATGTAACTTATGGACAATAGTTAACACTAATATTGCAATATTTTTGCAGCAATGGCAAAGAAGGTATTATATCAATTCTGTCAACAATAGGGGTGTAAGAGGGTATGAGATTTTTCTTTTTGGAGTAATGAAAACATTATAAAATTGACTGAGGGTGATGAGAGCACAACTCTGTGGTGAAAGTGAGAGCCACTGAATGTACACTTAGAATAGGTTTTATAAGGCATGGGACTGTATAACACAGTGAATTTTGTGATGGATTATGGACTGTGGTTAACAGAACAAATATGAGAATGTTCTTTTATGAACTATAACAAATATATCATACTAATACAGGGTGTTAGTAATAGGGTGGGTTGGGGGAAAATACACCAAATGCAAAGTAGGAATTATAGGTAGTAGTAATATTTTGACAATGTTCTTTTATAATTTGTAATAGATGTTTCACAACAATGCAAGGTGTTGGTGGTGGGGTGATGTATGGAGCCCTATATGCTATGCATGTTCGTTTTTGGTAAATTCGCAACATTTACTATACACTTATTGTTTATGTATGTTCATGTATAAATGATATACTTCAATAAATTTTTTTAAATAGAAAAAAAAGAAAAAAAAAAACTAATTTTCAGTCCTCAACTCTAAAACCTTGGACAAATCACTTCGGCTCCGTTTCTTCATCTGTATAATAGAGATAATAATGTTATCTACCTCATAGATTTGTTAGGAGGAATAAAGGATTCATTTTTGTAATAAAATTAGGATTTTTCTAAAAAGAAAACCTATAGACAAAAATGTAGAACCTTTTGTTAGGCAATGGTTTCTTAGAATTTACACCCAAAGCACAAGCAACAAAAAAAAAAAAAAAAAAAAAAAAAGGATAAATGGGATCTCATCACAATTTAATAACTTTTGTTCCTTAATGGATTTTATCATGAAATAAAATGACAGCCTATGCAAATGGGAGAAAATATTTGGAAACAAGAGATCTAATAAGGGTTTAATATCCAGAATATATAAAGAAATCCTTCAACTCAACAAAAAAAGACAAAAAACCTAATTTAAAAATTTGCAAAAGACTTGAATAAACATTTCTCTAGAAAAGATATACAAATGGTCAAAAAGCACATGAAAAGATGCTCAACATCATGCCCACTAGAATGGTTACTAATACAAAAAGTGAAAAATTAAAAATGTTGGCGAGGATGTGGAAATGTAGGAACAGTCAGTCATTGCTGGTGGGAAGGTAAGGTGGTGCAGCCACTGTGGAAGACAGGTTGGCAGTTTCTCAGAAAGCTAGAGATAGAATTACCATATGACCTGGCAATCCCACTTCTAGATACATAACCAAAAGAATTGAAAGCAGGGATTTGTACAGATATTTGCATACCAATGTTCATAGTGGCATTATTCACATTTGCCCAAAGATGGAAGCAACCCAAGTATCTATCAACCAAAGAATGGATAAACAAAATGTGGTATATACATACAATGGAATAATATTCAGCTGTAAAAAGTAATGACGTTCTGATACATGTGACAACATGGATGAACCTTGAAGACATCATTTTGAGTGAAAGAAGCCAGACACAAAAGGACAACTACTGTATAATCTCACTGATATGAATTAATTAGAATAAACAAGCTTGTAGAGTAAGAATCTAGAATATAGGTTATTGGGATGGAGTGGGGGTATGGAGTATGGGGTGAGGACTCAAAATGTACCGTTTCTATTTGGAATGGTGGAATAGTTTTAATAATGGAAGATGGTGATGATAGTAGCACAATATTGTTAATGTAATTAACAGCACTAAATTATGTATTTAAATGTGTTTAAAAAGAGACATTTTGGATCATATATATGACACTAGAATAAACTTTGTTTTTAATTCAAGAAACTGCACAACATAAATAGTGAACTCTAGGTTAAAACATGAACTATAGTTAGTATAATCTAGTTAGTAGTACAATTAAAAGTATGTGTTTTCATCAGTTGTAACAAAGAAGCCACACCAAAGCAAGGTGTTAATAATATGTATATGGAAACCCTGTATATTATCCATTTTTCTGTAAACCCACAACTTCTCTAATAAAAATTATCTATCGGCATCTAATGCTTTGTAACAAACGACATAAACCTCAGAAGCATAGGACAATATGTATTTATTATCTACATGTCTGCATTGGTTAGGTAGCTGTGCTGATCTTGGCTAGGCTTACTCACATATCTGAGGGTCCACTGACTGAAACGAGGGGGGACTTAACTGGGATGGCTCTGGCAACTTGGCTTTGCTGTATGGGTCTCATAGTGAAGTCAAAGATAAGAGTGCAAACAGAAATGTGCAATCACTTTTTTTTAAAGCTTCTGTATCATGTCTTTCTAACATTCCATTGGCCAAAGCAATTCATAAGGTTGTACAGAAAATGAATCCTGGATAAATATATTGTACTCTTTGATAGGAGGCATGGATAAAAGGAGGGGTAAAGAATTGGGACCATTAATGTAATCAATGTATAACTTATATATATATATTACAAATGTTATTGGAAAATAAAGGCATTTCCATAACAAAGAAAAATGGATAGAGTTGATTAGCAGAAGACTACACAGATTGAAATATTTATAAAGTTTTCCAAGCAGAAGGAAAATGAGCCCGGATATTAGTTTAGAGATACAGGAAGGAATAACAAACAAAAAATACAAATGTAATAAAGTTAAATGAATGTTGACTGCATATAACAATTATAATTATTTATACAACAAAATGGAAAACTAAGGAAATCCACAAAGATACTGGTACATATGAACATATTATATCTCAGTTATTGGTGGAAAAATCATGCAAAAAATCAGGGAAGATAAAGCAGATTTGAAAACCATGCTTAATGTATTTGGTCTTCTTGGTATATATGGATACCACATCAAAAAATGACAGATCTCATATTCTTTTTCAAGTGTACTTGCAGAATTTACCAAAATTGACCAAAGTTTAGATCATAAAAGAGGCCTCAAAAATTATAAAGTGTTGAAATCATTTAGGAGATATATTTAACCATAGTGGAAATTAAACAGGAAATCAATATAAGCAGAAATATAAGTGGAAAATCTCCAAGTGCTCTGAAACTAAGTAATATACTTCTAAATAACCCATGACTCAAAGAAGAAATCACAATGTAGATTAGATGAAATTTTGGATTAAATGATAATAAAAATAGGACAAACAAAACTTGGTGGAATAAAGCTAAAGCTTTGTTTAGAGGGTAATTTAAAGACTTCATGCAAGTATTAGAAAGAAGAAAGGCAATATTATAAGTAAAAAATCAACCAAAAGAGAAAGGCAATGTTATAATAAAGAATTCAGGGCTTTATGTACTTATATTGGGAAATTAGAAAAGAGGAGCAAATTAATTTTAAAAATAATGTAGAATTGAAGAAATGAAGGAAATAACAGTTAAGTACAACAAATATAAAATAGATAAAATCAATATAACCAATACGTGATTCTTAGAAAAGAAAAAAAAAAATCAATATATAGTAATTGTGGGGAGATGGCATTGGACTAAGCAGGCAGGGCTTAACTCTCACAAAAGCAATGGAGAAAGAGCCAAACGCTGTCTGAGGGACCTGCTTTGGGGGTCAGTAGACCAGGACAGTAATTCACAACTCCTAGGAGGGTAAGGGACAGAGAGAAGATGAACCTGAAAAAACAAATGTAGGTTACAGAGCTCTGCCCCCACCCCCTTGGCAGTGGGGAAGGGCTCTCCTCCCCCTCCCCCCAAGATATTAAGTTGGGGTAAAACCCCTGACTCACTGCAGCTGACTAAGAGAGGAACAGACATCTACCTCCCTGTTAGCTGTTACAAGGGAAAAGGGAGGGGGAACTGGGGGGCTTTTCTTCAGTGAATTTGGCCAGTAGAGCCCACTTTGAATCTTGGCTCTGGCCAGACCAAAGCACAGGAAAAAGGATCTTGGAACACCTCTGTGAAAAGGTGTGCAGATGAGTGCCATCTGCTGGCTGGTCTGAAAATTGCATGGACAGAAACTGCTTTTGGTTCTCTCTGTACTCTAACACTTTGGAGAAAATCTGTGCCCCATGAGTGAGTCCCTGGCACGATTTTGATAATGTAAGCTGGGCAATTGTAAAGACTTAGAATAAGTTGGACCAAATATCAAAGAAGAGCTGTGAAAAAACAAAAAACAAAAAACACCATAGGTAAGAGAGAGAAATTGGCCATTAGAGTAAATTCACCAACATATTCAAATGCTTAGACATCAGCAAAAAATAAAAAGCCATACTAGGAAACAGGAAGAAATGGCCCAGGCAAAGGAACAAACCAAATATCCTGAAGAAGAAACAGGATTTAAGACAATTAATCAATGATAATCACACAACTCTCCTAAATCAATTTAAAGAATTGAAAGAAAATATGCTTATGTAATGTAATGCTTACATTAAAGAGATAAAGGATATTAAGAAGACACTGGGAAAACAGAAAGAACAATTTGAAAGCCTGCAAAGAAAAGTAACAGACCTTATGGCAATGAAAGATATAGTGGATGAGATTAAAAATACATTAGAGGCACGTAAGAGCAGATTTGAATTGCTTGAAAACAGAATTAGTGATCTCAAAGACAGATAATTTGAACTGGAAAAGAGAGGAGAATAGAAAGAGAAGAGAATGGAAAAAATGGAGCAGGGTCTCAGGGAATTGAATGACAATGTGAAAATCACAAACATATGCATTATTGGTGTCCCAGAAGAAGAGAATGGAAAAGGGAAAGAAAGAATACACGAGGAAATAATGGCTTAAAACTTCCAAACCCTTATGAAAGACATAGATATCAATATCCAAGAGGGACAATGCACCCGAAATCTGAATAGACTACCCCGAAACACACACTATTCAGAATGACAAATATCAGAGGTAAAGAGAGGATTCTGAAAGCAAGTGAAAAGCAAAGCATCACATGCAAGGGAATCTTGATAAGATTAAGTGTATACCTCTCATGTGAAACCATGGAGGATCGATGAAAAAAAAAATCAAATAAAGCATCCACCTGCCCCTTCCTGGTGCTTTCTGTTAACCACTCTCCTTCCTATAACCTGAGGGCTGACAGGGTCCATGGAAGCTTGGGATATTTTATAGGTAGGCGTTTCTGTTTGATCCATCATGCCAATTGACATCCTCATCACCTGAAGTGACAAGAAACTTCCTGTTTTCTCCTCACAGTGTGTCTTGGTCTTTATCGCCCTCCCTCGTTTTGATTGAATTACCAGTGACCTACCCTGGCCCACGCCCCTAAACTCAGCAGGATTTTCACTCGTCCTTCCAGCCTCCCCACTTACTCTGAGGATCCTCCAAAGTCTGAATACATCCCTGGCTTCTTTCATAGAGGGTTACGAGCTTCTATCCCCTGCCTCCTACTCTTCTCCTCCCCTCCACCCCGAGACCCAAGGCTAAGTGGAGTTGGGGTCCACAGCAACCCTCCAGGTCCCTGGGGGGCCCTTCTTCTGATGCCACCTTATTCTTTGTGCCCTGAGCACTTCTCAACAAAAAGCTCCTGATGTACACTGGTCCACAAACATTCTAAAGTCCCTCCATCCCCTCTCTGGGGATCCACAGCGTCTGTACAAAGTCATACGGGAGCATTAACAGAACAGGAACCAAAGGGCCTCACATTTCTTTGCATTACAGATTTTAGCCCCAGAGAGGAGTGCCTTAGTCCTTTGTATTTACCTGTAACTGCAGTGTCATCAGTATATGACCCTCATTTCCTTTTCCTTCTATTATTTTTAATGGACCTCTAGTGTACATAATTGAATTATTCATATTCCTTGGTTCATGACACACTCTCATCTTTAATCCACATGGCTCTCTTTACTTTTATATTTCCATATATCTATTTATCTACATGTCTCTAACCTTCTATCAAATATTTAATTTAAATAATTTAAAAGAATCATTGTTGTAATTGTCGTTGCTCTTTTTTAAAAGATTAATTTTATTTATTTATTTACTTTATCCATTTTAACCCCTCCCTCATTGTTCTTTTAAGTTCCTGTTTAATTTGCTCTAACACATTCACATGCATCATTAAAATATATTGTTTTTAATGTTATAAAATATATAATGTATATAATTTTTAATTTAATATTGTATTTCTAAGGTTTGTCCAAATTTTGTGTTTCATTGTGGTACATTTTAATGGCTGACATAATATTCCATTGTGTGTTCACCCAGTTTATATATATCCTCTCCCTTGTCATTTGGCAGTTTTTTATTGGTTTCCAGGGTTTTCCTATCGTGAACAGTATTGCTCTAAGATTCTCATATATGTCTCCTGGGGGTTGAACTGCTGACTCAGCACATTTCATATTTAAGGATTTAAATTTACAAAAGAATGCTAATCTATTTTTTTTTTTTTTTAAAAATGACTGTACAAATGTATATGGCCGCTATCCTTGAATAAATTGGAAATAATCTACTCCTTTAAAGCTTGGTATTTATTGTTTTTAAAACCGTCTGGGGTAGTGTTTAGTTTGTGGGAGTCTTTAAATAGTGCTTTAGTTTCTTTATTACTTATAAAAATATTCATGCGTTTCGGTTCTTCTTGGGCTCATTTTGGTAGGTTACATTTTTCTACGTGCATTTCCCAATTTACCTATAGTGGCCTGACTGGTTCTCCTCTCTAAAATTTATGTCCATGTCCTAGTCCTGGGAACCTGTGATTATTACCTTATCTAGGAAAAGGGTGACTACTTCCTTATGTGGCAAACTATGTGATTAAATTAAGGCTTTTGAGAGGAGGATCTTATCCTGAATTATCCAGGCAGGCCCTAAATTCAATGAAACTTATTGTTTTAAGAATGAGGCAGAGGGAGATTTGACAGAGGAAATAAGGAGGCCCCATGACCAAGAGGGCAGAGGAGATGCAGCCGCAAGTCAAGGAATGCCAGCAGCTACCCAAGAGTAGAGGGCACGTGGCAGGGCAGGTTTCAGACTTCCAGGCTCCAGGGCTATGACAGCCTCTCAGTTTCCTAGGAAACAAATACATTATTCAGCTTCCAAATTTGTTAGCATATAGTTACCGATAGTATTTTGTTTTTTTACTTCCTTATTCTCTGCTTAGTTGTCCTTACGCAGGTACATAACTATTTGACTCATAATATTATTTAATTGTGCTATCTATCTTTTTATCTAGATTAATCTTGCCTGATTTATGATGAGATAACTTGCCAAATTCCAATTTCAATTCTTTCAGTCCTCAAAATTTATTTGCTGGCCAAGGAGCTCCCAAGGAGGTTTTGTGGCAGTCTGGTTCTCAGATGCTAAACCAGCGTGGACTTCTGGCTTCCTTTCCTGTGATCACCCGGGAGGAACTCTAAAGCTGTGGGCTCATCAGGAGACAGAGAGCTTTTTGAACGGGTGTGTGTGGGTATAGTCGCTCCAGCTTGACATTGGGAATAGTAACCGGCTCAGGTGCAGGAAGAAAACGAGGAAAGGAGATTTTGCAGTTTTGCTCTAGCTTCTGCCCACTGTTTCCGTGCTATAGTCAGCACCTGTCATAATTTTGATGCCTGCTTGCACTAGAGGTTTAGGTAACCCTCAGGAGAAACCTCAGGATAGCACAGAGAAACCCTGCTCAGGTAAACAGTGGGAATTAATGCACCTCTGGGCGTTGACATCCTCACCCCTCCCTCTCCACATCTCCCCCCTGCCCATCTCCAGTGGAGGTGGATTACCATTTAAGAAGAAGATAATGTTTACCGCCTGGGGAATTCCCGACCTGAGGATTTGATTTTCTAATGTCTGGATTTTATAAAGGAGGGTTCATTCTGCACCACCCAGTCCTTGACCTCACTGGGACCTTGCCACGGACTTGGGTCTGGGGCGTTGCCTTCGTAATTAGTTCCAGTCTGAATCTACAGTGTTCACTAGGGGAATACAAACTCACAGCACTAAATGACAAAATACGTCAAGGCCACACGCATTTTAAAACATTCCATTAAGACCAAAGGTTTTAAAATGATTGGCCACTGATTTTTTTTTAAAAAGAAGCATTACTGATTACTGAACACTTGTCTCGCAACGTCTAAGGTACCCTCCTATACATCGTGAGACCTGTTTCTCCTCTGCCGTAGGTCCTCTATCAGGCTCAGGCAGTAGGGGGCGGGAGAGAGATACAGAAGGCTGGAGGAGGAAGAAGAAACTTTGGCCTTCAGACTTTGCTGCCTGTTCCTAAAGGCATCACCCTAGCAAATCCCTGCCCCTCCCCTCTCTGGAAGCAGCAGCTGCTTCCTGACTTCATTTTTACCCCACGCTCCCAGACTCAGCTTCCTCTCCCTCCCTCAGAAACAGCAGTACCCCTAGTCAGTGGCCCCTTCCCAGTGGTCTGGGATCCAAGACCCCCAGCCTCTTCCCTCTGCTCCCCCAGCCCTGGGGGGAAGCAGCTACCTGGCGGTACAGTAGTATTCCAAATTTGCCTTTCAATCTTCCAATACCTGTGTAACCAACTCTTTATCGTTTCTGTCAAAATAAGTAATGTTTTCTGTTTTCCCGGGGACTGATACAATCTGTAATAGGCTAATGCGGTGGAACTGCTGGAAAAAAATAATGTCCTGAACTAGTGATTACTTATTTCATATTGTAAACTAGTGACGATTTTACTGGCAGAAAGCATGACTGTTATTAAATGCAGCTTGGTCTATATATTTCAAAAATAATTGTAGCTGATAGAGTTTTAAGAAATCCCTCTTCTAAATTTTCCTTTTTAGTTTATTTGTTTTATTATGTGCCTAGCCCTTGCTAGCAGAGAGGCACTGAAACGTCAAATGTTTAAGTAAAATATAGGGGTAAAACTTATCGTTCCTTAGAATTGGAAAGTATTTGTAAAGGGAAAAGAGTGCAAGCATCCAATTCCACAGAGACAGAGAACACTAGCATTCTCTGGACCATCTGTCTCCTTTATACCTTTTCCAACTCAGCTCCAATTTTCCTCCTCTTCCCCACACAGAGAGGAAGAATAGTTTATAGATTAAGAACACTGTTCTGGGGTTATATTGCCTGGTTTTAGTGCCGGTCCCACCGCTTACCAGCTGTGACGTGCTGGACAAATGACTTAACCTGTAAGCTTCAGCTGCCTTCTCTATTAGAAGGAGATAATCTGAGTAACTTAGAGAGCTGTGTAGGCCTTAGGTCAGTTAGTATATGGAAAGCACTCAGAGCAATGCCTGGTTCAGAGTGAGTGCTCCGGAAGCGTGGTATATAATTATTACTACTTCAGCTGCAGGGATCTGTTCCTCACTGTTCCGACCTTTCATTTGGCTTCTGAGTCACATCCAGTCCAGGAGTTTGGTCCTCTTGTGTTTGACCCTTGGTAACTATTTAACTTTTCAAGTATCTCTGTCTTTTTCTCTCCAATTATACTTTGAGCTCTTTGAGGGAAGACACCAGTGCTTATTTGTCTGTGATGTCCACAAGCCTGACCCAGAGATGGGTACAGAAAGGGCCTCAGATGTGCTTGGTAAGTGGTAACCAGTCTTGATGTCCTATGTTTTTTAAACGGCATTTGTAATATATTCAAGATAGTAACTAAATCTTTCCTACTGAGGCCATGAAAAGAAGGAAAGGATGGGAAGATGATCAAGGCGATGGTCTCCAATAAGCAATTCCTCCCCTACCATCATTATTCCCACCAATCTTGGGTGATGGTGGAAAAGTGAAACCATTAGCAGGACGTTTCTTGTTTCTACAGAAGTTATAAGTTGTTTGGAGTCTGGTCCTCTTAACCCTTGTCACCATCACCATCATCATCGTCTTAGTCATATTGTAGGCATCTACTTATATGATAGATGTTATCCTGACATGCCCTTAGGAATTTTCATTTAAGACTGGAATTTTATTTAAAATGTGTGACCCAGGGGACCTTTTAGGGATTCGTTCCCTGGGTGAGAGCCTGCTCTATAGCTCACCTTCTTGACTGCCTGCTTTGTTTGACTCATTGGCTATGGGGAACGTGCCTTCCACGTAATGAGAAGACTCCTGTCATCTCCCACTCCAGATGTACAGGCCAACATCTGGCATGCTTTTTTAATAATAATCAGTCTTTAACATGGTTCCTCTGAGGCTGGAAAACGGGAGGGAGGGAGATTTTTACTATGTACTGCTTTGTTCCTTTTTCATTTGAATCTTGTAAATATTCACCATTCTCCCTTTTACTGAAAAGAATCATGTTTCACTCAATAGAATGAATGCCTTAGATAGGTTATTTTGAGAAAAAAGAGTTCTTTTCGTGTGTGTGTGAGAGAGAGATAGAGAGAGAGAGGAGAGAGAGAGAAGAAGAGAGACAGACAGACAGACATGCAAAGGAACCAGCTTGGAAACTGCATGGGCTCAAAGTTGACCCAGCGAAGGGGCATTTCCTTAAGGACCAGAAAGAGAGGGCAGTTCTTTCATTTATTTCCTTCCTGGGAAGGAACATAATGTCTTGAGAACCAGACTCTTGGTCCAGAGGCCAGTAATCCCCAGGCTGCTTCATGAAGTCCCAGCCTAGGAAGCTGTATGGTTTGGTGAGGTTTAGGTTTTCAGCTTCAGAAGAATAACTCAGGATCTCCCAGGGAATGATGGATGAAAAGGCACAAAGGGAATCTTAGGAATTACCCTGTCGGTGCCACAGTTGTATAAGGAGTTACTTCCTGCTCCTCCCAGAGCCGTGGCTCACCTGGAATCCAGTCAGCCAGTGTCTATAAAATGCATCTCAGGTGCCTGCTCCTCATCTGCCTGGCACCTCAGGAACTGCCCTGTCCATGTCTGGGTTTGACTAGGTGAGTGGGTCTTTGGGGGCTACACAGAGCACACCTGAAATGGGGTAGGGAGCTGTTGGAAATAGCAGAGGGAAAGGGAGGGGGGAAGAGTGGCTTTGCTTTGGATCTAGTAGTACCCAGCCTAAGAGTTATAGTCCCTGAAACTAGAAGGAGAATAATTAGCCAGGTAAATTCTTCTCAATGTCTGGCCTCTGGCAGCTGAGAGAGCTGACTGGGGAGGCCTTATCCCAGGCTGTTGTCATCATAGATAGATATATAGATGCTTATAGAGGATGGCAGATGCATACAGAGAAAATGGTGATACCCAACATTGCCTTGAAATGCCACCTGGTGTCCTTTTCTCCACCTCGAATATAATTTCCTCCCTCCCTCCTTCCCTCCCTCCCCACTTCCCTCCCTCTCTCCCCCTTCCTTTCTTCCTTCTTTTCTGTATGCCAATCTTTCTGTATTTTTCCTCCTTTATTTAGTCATTAATATATTATTTATGTGTTCAAAAACGATTTATAGAGCTCCTACCAATTGTCAGGCACTGTTCTGGGGACCGGGGTATAGCAATATGCAAAAGAAGGGGAAAATCCCTGTTGTTATGGTGCTTCTATTTTAGTGGGGGATCGAAGCCAGGATCTGTGACATATCTGAGGGATATGCAAATGAACAAGACAGAGGCTTTGACTTGAACTTTTTTTGATAGTTATAATTAGTTCAAGCTATCTGCAGCCTAAGGGTATATTCCAAAAGGGGAAAACAGTGACCTAAGATTTCAAATGTCCATAAAACATCTGTATTGGGTTTTAGGTTGGCTGAACACTCATGAAGATGCCCTGCAAGCAAGCCCAGCTGCTGTGCCTGCCTCCTCTTAAAGGACTCACTACGAAGTGTCCTCCAAAGTGCCCCCCTAGGGATCCTCCCAAGATGCCCTTCTCCAGGCTCTTCCCGATGTCACCCTAGCTCCAGGGGTGCTTGGCCATAGCTGTCTATGGCACCAGAGCTTCGGCTGTTGCCACCACTTTGGGGTTGCTTCCCATGTGGATTGGAGCATCAAATGAATAAACAAAAGACTGAGGATCTCTACTAGCTTGTTCTTCTTGCCCATCACTCCTTTTTTGTTCCCTCATGAGACCTTACCTGTGGAACATTACTATGCAGCAGCTGTGGCTCAGAAGTGGCCATCGGCTCAATGACTTTGAGGCTGAACTCAAAACTTGCTTTCCTGATGTTTGGACATGATTGCCTTGAAGGAGCTGCTTTGCCACAATAAATATTTTCAAGATCCCTTTGTCCTGTTTTTTCTTGATTAATTTTTGTCTTAGTTTGCCAGGGCTACTATGACAAATACCCCACCATGGGTTGGCTTAAACTACAGGAATTTATTGTCTCATGGTTTTGAAGACTATATGTCCAAAGTCAAGGTGTCAACAGACTTTCTCCCAAAGTCGGTAGTGTACTAGTGCTGGCTTGCAACATCATTGGCAATCTCTGCCTCTGCCACATGGCTTCTTCTTCTGGCTTCCACTTCTGCTGTTCAGTCATCTGTGTCTCTGTGTATATTTCCTCTCCTTATAAGAACTTCAGCCATATGGATTAATTCAATTTGGCCTCATCTAAATAGGGTCTCCGAAGATCCTATTCATAAATGAGGCCATACCTTAACTAATAACATCTTCAAAGACCCTGTTTACAAATGGTTTTATACCCACAGGAATGAATATTAAGATTTAACATGTCTTTTGTGGGGGACATGATTCAGTCCCCAAGAATATTTCTACTCTATTTAAGGCCTATGCCTTCTGTTCAAATAGATCTCCAGGTTCTTAACTTTGGCTGAATAGGACCCAAACCATCTTACCAAACTAAAGGAATTATTTTTTTTAAAAATATATGTGTCTTATTTTAATAAATCTAAAATACAGAGATATTAGTAAAACAAATAAATTGAGGTATACCGGTATACCAGGGGAATTGTACTACAAAAATATTTCCAAAAGATTCTTGTAAATAAATAAATAAATAATATCTTTTAATGACTATGACAGAGAATTTCTTTTTATATTAATAATATATCACTTTGGGCTTTGCTTCACAAATGTATTTATAATAAAATATGAGATTAACCTATGAATTTTTGCTTTGTCTTTGCTGCTGAATTAGCTTTTATTTAAGAATTATTAAAATTATTAAAAGAGAATTTGTGCCAAGAGATGCATTCCTTAAATTCTTATGAAGGAAACATATAGCCACCTGCTCTGATTCTTGGTTTCCTTATTAGCAACGAGTAAGGCTAATTGACATCCACACATTAAATGGAAGCCTATTTTCAGGTGTGCAGTGATGAGGAGAAGATGGTGCTATAGCTCCTTGTTGACCTTCCCACTCTACAACCGCAGGGTGGGGATGTCTCATAAATTGAGCTCTACAGTTAATAGCTTCCACTGGTGGATGGGATGGAATGAATGAGCTGTTAAGCAATCTTAGTTACCTATTCCTGCTGGACCCCCAGAATTGTCATCCAGGGAAAGCCTTGAAGAATAGTGTTAGGTCTCAGTAGAAATCCCCAACACCATTTGAAGACCCCTGGTGGAATGGCCCACCCCATTGAAGGCCTATAACTACTTAGTTATTTCTTTTTCTTTGTTCAACCTTCATCTCCTCCATTGGAATACAGCACTAGGTGGCAGAGAACACATTCTTTTATATCATGTTGTATCTAAATGTGTTGGCCACATAGTTAATAAATACTTGTTGACTGTGTGGGAGTGAATTAATGAACTCTGATTCTTGGCTTTACTGTGGAGGAACAGTCCAAGAAAACCCTTGAATTTCTTGCTTTGGAGAGGCTGTGCTCTTTTTATTTTCCCTACCGTATTCCTCTCTCATTTACTCTCATAAGACCTGCTCATTTTTTAACTAATTTCCTCAGCATGGGCTCTTTGGAAATAGTTCCTTCGTCAAGGGCATTCCAAGTCAAAGATATGCAATGTTTAGTAAATGTTTCACTATTCTGACCTTTTCATCTAAAACATCTCCTACTCCCAGTGATTGAAGATATGCCAATACCAGATACAAATGATCATGCACAATAAAGCCATTGGGATATGTATGTGTGTATCTAAGATAGTTGTAGCACATGATAGCCACAAATGAATGGTGCTGTTTGGGTCATGAACAATTATTGATCTGATCTTAGTTTTGATTGAGAAACAAGTGCATAGATACCAAATAAAGGAGGGATTAAATAGACAAGGAGGTTGGAGGGACTTGGTTTCAGGTGGGAATTCAGGAAGCATATGTGTAAATGATCTGGAAAATACACCAAATAGACGAATTTACAATCTGGGCCAGACAGATGGTCTGAGACTAGCTGTGGCTGCCAAAGAGAGATGGTTGGTCTTTAGTTTCCTTATAATACCATTACAGATTGATTATATATATGTCCATGTATCTAATCTTTGCATCAATTTATTCTCATTTCAGATCTAAAAATCTATTGGCATTATATTGAAATGTTTGAGAATGTGGGTTTTATTCCCAACTGTGTGAACTTGGACAATTTGCTTAACCCCAGGGGTTTCAGTTTTCTCATTAGTATAGTGGAGATATGAATAGTACCTATATTACAGCATCATTATAATAATTAAATTATATAATATGTATAAAGCACTTAGAACAATATCTAGTACAAAACAAGTGGTCAATAAATACTAGTTTTTTTTTTATTATTTTCTGTCATCATTTTTATTATTATCCTATTATTATATATATATATATATTTTTTTTTTTTTTTCTTCTCCTCTTTTGTCTTCATTAGTGTTTCTGTGGCCCACCACCCTTCTGTGAGGTCAACAGGTGCTAGATGATATTGTTTTTCCAGGGAGTGGGTGAAATGCCAAAAGGATGGAGAAGAAATACCAAAAATGCCAGGGGAAGATTAACACCTTGATGCCTAGTCAGCGATTTACAGCCCAGTGTGAATCACTAACCTGACAGTTTACCTCTGAGGCTGGGCTTGGGGCTGTCCCTGTGGGGCAGGTGGGAGGGGGCTGCAGTTGAGCTGTCTGAAAGGATGGGGAGTGGGGAAGAAACTGCTCGGGCCACAGGCATGAGGAGCCCTCTGGGGGCTGGTGCTCTGGGCCCTCACTGCTTGAAGCCCTGGTGAGGAGGTTGGCATCAGATGCATCATATCAGAGAGTGAGAGAATTTGGAGAGAGCCCTTGTCCCCAAATCACAGCTCCACTCACCCTTGGACTTAGGGGAAGCTGGGTCGGACTGGGGGTGGGGGGTGTCTTTCTGGAGCAGGTTACTGAAAGGCTAAGTAGAGATCTTTAGAAATATGACCCAAGAGAAAGAAGAAAAGCTGCCAGTGACCAGAACGCTCTGGGAACATGAAATGATAGTTTTATTTTCACTTGGGATTAAGGTGAGTTTCTGGACAGAACCTTTGGAGATCTCTTGGGGAAACAGAAACTTCTGACTGGTATCTCCCTGAGTTCCAACAGGCTATAATGCTAGGAGGACAGGAGAGAGGGAGAATAAACCTGAGGCTGGGGAGGCCCTTGCTCTTCACACTTTGGTTTCTCAGAGCTGTAGTCACTGCCGACCCCTGCCACAGGGGCTGGAACTCTGGGAACTTGTGGTGGCTCAGGCTCCAAATGTGTGCTGGGGCCACACAGGAAGAGGCTGGAGGTGGGCATGGGGCTGGGTGCTGGGGTGGCTCTTTCAAGGATACTTTGTAGATACTGGCACTGCAGGTGAGTTTTTTGGCAAGATAGCTCAACCTGGAAGTGAATTAAAACCAGGACAGGGATCGTGTTTCCCTTTTAAACTTATTCACTGTGTGCTGGTAAAATAGCTTATAAAAAACACGTTGGTACCCATGAAGAAACATATTATCCCAAGTTAAAAGTGTGAGGGGTGATATTCCTGCCAGTGGAACTCTTGCTAAGTCAACAGCAATTTCAGTCTTTTACCATTTCATTCACATCCCTCTGTGTAGACAACTGATTCTTAACTACAGTATTTCATGGGCTCTAAGAGACCATCAATTATAAGGTATACTAGTCTTTTGTGCACCACAAGGAGAGGAAAAAAATGCTACCAATTAAGCGCTGACATATCACCAATTATATGGTGCGTCCTGATTTCAGGGCTATTAAAATATGTAAAAATATGTGCCTCAGAATTGATAAATTAAGATAAGGACAATGTCAATCCTCTTTAGGTCACATATATGTGAAAACTTAGATGGCCTAGCTCAACAGAAGCTCAGAACCCCACTCCTCAAGACCTGTCATTCCCAGGCTGCCTCTTGCTTTTCTCTGCCTTTTTTTTTTGGTACTCTCTCCTGTTTGCTGGTCCCCTTTTTCTCCCTTCATACTCTCCACCCCCCCCACCTCCGTGATGCTCTTTAGAACCCCATAGAGCTCTATTAAAAGCCAGTTCCATGGTTCCATGGCTGCCATAGGTAAAGTCACACTAGCACAGCAGCCAAGGAAAATAGCAGGTCCTGGATGAGACGAAGCAGGAGAGGGAGCAGTGTCAGGACCCTTCTTTCTTATAAGGTATGCTAAAGAAAGCTCTGCAGTGAGTCCCAGCTCTAGCAGAAACAGGACGCGTGAATTCTTTAACAACTCCCCTCCCCCTACCTCCCTTGTTCTTCCTTTCCCATCTGAAGGTCATGGGAACCTCCAGGCTGTCCCTGTCATGCCCCTTGACCAGAGGTGGATTCAGCAAGGAGCCAGCCTAGGGCTCTGTATAACACTCCCCTCTTAGGAAATTGGGGATTAAGATTAACCAAAACTTGAAAATAAGACAAAAAAATTTTCTAAGAAGTCTTTTGAATTTATCCTAGATGATAGTAACTGAGAAGGCTCCCTCAGGATCGTAAGATTTTCTAGGAGATTTTTTGGGGACTAGTGTGGTTTTTCCTATTCTGTTTACAGCTATTAATGGTCCAGACACTGTAAAGTTAGATTTTGCTTATAGAAGATTTATGAGTTACAGATTGTTTGTGTCTGGTAGAAAAGATAACCTAACAGTTTCATTGCCCTTTAAGACATTAGCCAGTTTTATATCTAAATTTGCAATCTTATTCCAGCATTCTTTCTTTCCTTGACTAAATATACTGCAGTCTCTCCTATGCTTCTTTGAATCAACTTTACCATCTTGCTGCATCCTTTATTAATGAGTGAAATAAACCTTTGGTATATGTCCACTATATATTTGTATAGGAGTCATGTTTTTAATTTGTTGAAAATTACAGTCTTCTAATCCCTTACTTCTAGCTCTACTCATTCAGGAGTGGGGCCTGGGACCAGGACCAGAGAGCACCAAGAGAATCAAAAGTATATTCACAGATCTGTGTGACCATTATGACAATCAATTTGAGAATATTTTCATCATCCCATAAAGGAAGCTCTGTACCCTTTAGCAATCACTCTCCATTTTTCCCTACCCCCCGACCCACAGTCCCTGGCAACCACTCATCTACTTTCTGTCTCTACAGATTTCCGTATTCTGGACAATTCATATAAATGGAATCATATAATATATGGTCTTTGGTGAATGGCTTCTTTCACTGAGCATAAAGTTTTCAAGAGTCATACTACCAAAACATATTGCAGAAAAATTTGGATTTGTTATTCTGCTAAATAAACAAGACAGATGAGAAAGATAATTCAAGAAGCATGGTATACTTTCCTCCCAGACTGTGGCTAAAATAATGTTCCAGAGTTTGATGGGAAATTGTTTTCTGGAATATAACGTGCTTAAGTTCCCAGCAAGACATTCAAATGGACAAATCAAGGAGATAGGTAGAGGCACTAGCCTGCAGGCAAGTGATTTTCCAGATAAGATGAACTTGAAGTGAGGTTTCTGAAATATCACCCCCAGGCTATTCTTTTCATGACGTTTATTCATTCATTCATGCAGTCATGCAGACACACATTCATTCATTGGCCAGTCAACATTCATTGGGAGATGAAATAAAGCATTTGGCTTTGTCCCTAAGGGAACATGGGCAGCAAGAGAAAGGGTCTGTGCTCAGAGGGGTCACACACTCATGGTGTGAGGGCTGTAAAGAGAGATGTAAGGACACCTACAGGCATGTGCCTAAATCATTACATTGTAAGCTATTTCCTAAATTTTTTTAAGATCTAAAGGGACACAAGGGAACATGTTAAAGAGCTGCTTAACACCTGACTGGTTTCCCGGAGGATGGAGATTCCTCAGTTCTCCCATCCAACCACGTGATCCATACTCTCATTTATGTGCATACTCATGTTTGCACACACTTCCATGCAAACACAGCACTTCCATGCAAATATTTGCTTCCTTACTTATGCCATGGTTACAAACATCTCTGTCAAACAGAATGAGAAAACCGAGGTTGACATCACACGTAGATAAATCAGCGTGTTCCAAGCTCATTGGGAAATAGTGACTCAGGAGGTTCAAGGCCTCAAATGTCATCTTCCTTGTCCCATGTTTCTTTGCAGTCATCTTCAGAAAGTCCACTAATTCCTCCAGTCCCTGAGGTCATGGGCCACATGTTATTTTAGGTTTGGAAGAACATGCTCTGAGAAAGTTGTAGATTTTCAAGGAACATCTTAGGCCACATGTTATTTTAGATTTGGAAGAACATGCTCTGAGAAAGTTGTAGATTTTCAAGGAACGTCTTAAAATCAAACGCTTTGGTCACACTGACTATTTATTTTATCCATGAATAGAAAGCTTTCTGAGAGCAGGGACTGTGCCTGAAATCTCTTGTTCAGAAGCAGGCAATAGATGACTATACTCTCTACCCATCTCTCCTACCAAGCAATCAGGCAGTGGGCAATGTGATGGCAGGATGTGTTTGTTGTCTTAAGCAGAAGGTACACAGTAGATCTCAATATATCTTTTTTTAAACTCCAATTTTATATTATTTTTAACATTTTTATTGAGATATAATTCACATACATTATAATTCACCCATACCAAGTACACAATTCAATGGTTTTTAGTATATTCACACAATCAATTTTAGAATATTTTCATCACTCCATAAAGGAAACTCTGTACCCTTTAGCGATCACTCTCCATTCTTCCCCACCCCCCACCCTCAGTCCCTGGCAACTACTCATCTACTTTCTGTCTCTATAGATTTCCCTATTCTGGATAATTCATATAAATGGAGTCATGTAGTCTTTTGTGAATGGTTTCTTTCACTTAGCATAAAATTTTCAAGATTCATTCTAAGTATATATATTTAAAACAAATTAACAAGCAAATGAAAAATATATTTAGTACAATCAGAATCAAGATCCTGAATCCCCTCTCACTGACAAGAAATAAATGGACTCCTGCTTAACTATCCCTTCCTGGTAAGAAATGAGTTCACATTCTGTAGAAACCTTTAAGGAATAATTTACATTTTCCAAGGAAGTTTTCAAATATTCTAGGTATCTGGTTGTATTAAACTCTGAGGGTAGGAACTGTGTATTGATAATCAAACCGACATAATGACAAGGTACTCAGTATAGAGCATTAATGCTTTCTTTTGAACTCATATTTATTAAGCATATAATATGGCACAGAACATTGTGCCAAGCCCTTTCCCACTTCTAGGCTAATATTCAAAACAACTCAGGGAGGTCGGTATTATAATGCCCATTTTTGCATATAAGAACTGATACTCAAATTGTCTAAGCAATTTCCAAAGACTCTCCAGCTGGCAAATTGCAGGTTTCCTAATATCAGTAGCAGCCCCAATATAATATAATTACTCCTACTAAAGTATTTAGATTTTAAAGGAAATTCTCTTTGCCATTAAGAACTGAATAGACTCGTTTAATTAACTGAATCTGCTTTTCATAGGGAATCTGAGGGGAAGCAGAGACCCAGAGGCTAAAGGAAGGTCTGAGGGTACGTAGGTGGAGGGGGTGCTAAGAAGGAGACTGCCCCTGACCCAAAACTACAAAAGCCACCTGGGATGGCTGCAACCACAGCGTGACCTGGAAAAAAAACTTTTTAGGATGGGAGGGAGCCAGAATGAAACATGTCCACAAGGACCAGGAGAAGCTATGGCTCAGAGCTGAGCTATCCTCAGAGGACATGTAGACAAGGAGAAGCAGGGCTCGGAGCCTTTGCCCCCCCGGGACCCTGCTTGTGGGAAGGCTGTGACTGCCTGAAGCCCTCTAGACCCCAATCCCAGAGGGGAATCCTGGGAGCTGCCAAGGCCTCCTGAGTGGGCAGGGACTGGGAGGCAGGGGAGTCTCAGGAATGACCCAGCACGTGCCCTGGTAGTGCGAGAGCCGCCTCCTGCCCTCCCCGAGTCAAGCCTGGGAACCCCTTTAAACAGACAGATCAACTTCCTGTCTCTGACTCCCCAGGGATGTGCTGTGTTTTGGTCTGTGGCCAAGGTGAGTGGGACATAGGAGCCCAGGGGGCTCTGAGCAGGACCGGGGAGGCAGCGACAGGACAACAGGGGCAGGGCTGGAGGGAAGGAGCAGAACCGAGGGACGGGGAAGACGGAGGAGGCTGAGGAAAGAGAGCTGTGTCTTGGGACTCTGTGAAACACTAAGCAGAAATAAGACCTAGTCTCATACAAGTCGTAGGAAATCTTGTCTTAAGCTTGGGTCCCACAATTATGGATCCTATATTTTTGTCAGGGACTGACTTATTTTTCTGTAAATAGAATGGGCACATCAGTGGAGTGGGAACACTTTATTCAGGCTTGTGAGGGTTAAGAAATTCTGGCTACCTGTTGTAGAATAGAATGAGAAACCACTTATTATATCTGATTTTTTTGAACCACATATTTTTATACGGAAAGAGTTAAGTTGTTTCTTTTCACTTACTGGTACACACACACACACACAACATATCATGAATCATTAACCATCACCATGTAACTTAGCCCCAACTGCTGTGAGTGTGAGTCCTCCAGGGACTTGGCTGCTGCCATGGCTCTGGGGACTGCTGCTGGCGCAGACCTTGGGCTTCATAGAGAAACTCTTATGGAGAAACACCACGGCAAAGACCTGCCCTAGGGTGATGCTTCTCCCGCTCCCTCCTTTACTTTGTGGGGAGACAGAACCTATGAAATTGTTCTGTTGGTTCTGATGACACAAGTCCCCAGCCTGGATCCTGATCTTCCCTTCCTCCTTTATCCCCAACAAAATAAAGCCCCCTATTGCCTACTCACAGGGAATCCCGGTCTTTGCTAATCCTTTCATTCTTTTCAAATCCCTAAAGCCAGAGCCCCAGCAGCACGCTTTCTGGGAGGCCTTGGTAAAGGTAGGGTATGAGAACGGTATAAGCTGGCAACGGTTTTCAGGGGTGCAACCATGTAAGGGCAACCCCACAGCAGCGCTTCACGACGGGATTGCCCCTGCGGGTTGTGGGTCCTCTCGCAAGTGGTGGCTGGAGAGGTCTCGAGCCCCCCATGGATGAGCCCTTCAGTCCTGGGGCAGCCTGGCCAGTTGAACCCACCATGCCCTACATTGTTTTCATTTTCTACTTTGCTATGATTTAACAAAGTTTGAAAATTCTTTGGCATTCCAGGCAGATGGGGAAAGGTACACTTAACACAGCTCCTCTCATTTGATTTAAAATGCCTGGCATGGGATTTGGAATAAGTGATGACACACTGCCAGTCACCTGCCTTCCAGCCTGGGTGAGTCTCCCAGCGCTTGCCTTCATTCATGCCCCAGCCTCTCCTTTAATAGTCGTCCAATAAGTCTTTAAACAACATAAAAGTGAGCCTGCCTGTTCACTGGCCCAGTCCGTTGCCAAGTGAGGCACAGGATGGCCTGAGGGTCTGGGCCAATGCTGCACTTTTGTCTGCCTCAGGTGGGCGAGGAGGAGGAGTATTAGAAATATCGCTATCGTGTAGCTGTAAAATAACGCTGCACAATCTACAGTAATCCCGTGTGGGACCGCCCCTCCTTGAATCCCCATCTTCTCAGTTCAGTCACTCCTGGAATGTTGGGGCAGAGAAACAGCTTCCCAAGTGCCTGGGGCTCTGGGGCTGGAGGAGGAAGTGTGAAGGGAGGGAAGGGCACCGTTAGGGGAAATAAGGAATCATGGTCTCTCATCCAGGCAGAGAGGGGCCTGCGTGGGAGACGACAGACTGGATTAGAGCAAGATTGATGAGGCTGGGGTCCCTGAATAAGGCTCCTCTGGAATAGAGCACAGACTACCATTCGAGGTCTCTGCCAATGTCCGCCCACTCTGTTTCTTTCCCTGTGGTGCCCAGGGCACCTTCTTTTCTGTTGTCACACTGGTAGGTAATGATATGCTGTTGTTAATTTAATTAAACATTCTTATTCTAGTAATTTTGAGTCTGTTTTCATACATATCTTGCCCACCCTTATTTGCTTTTCTGTGAACTGCATATTGATATGGTCTGCCTTATTTTTCAGCATATAATTTGCTTTTGTTCTGGTCCAGTTTAATCGCTTTCCCCTTAATATTTTAAACAGTTTATTGACTTTATGATGACATTATTTACTATAAAATAGTGTTTAAATTTTTTTTTTAAAGAGGTACCAGTGATTGAACCCAGGACCTGTACATGGGAAGCAGGCACTCAACCACCGAGCTACAGCTGCTCCTCTGTTGAATTTTTTATCTTGCAGGTTTTTGTTTCTTGTCTCAGTTAAGAGATTTTTTACATGCACTTAGACTGTTTCATGCCCTTAGACTGTAATCCTCTCTAGGCTTTCTTTTCTATTCCACTTCTCTATTTATCAACCCCTGCACCAATGACACATGGTTTTAATTAATATAGCATGTAGTAAATCTTGATATCTCATAAGGTGAATATTCACATCTTGTTCTTCTAGACAGACTTGGCACTTTATGGCCCTTTGCGCTTCCATACATGTTTTTCACTAACTTGCGAAATTGCCAAAAATTAATAAAATTCATGTGGAAATGAAAGGCATTCAAAATAGTCAAAACAATCTTGAAAAAGAAACAAAATTGGAGGACTCACACTTCCTGATTTCAAAGCTTATTACATAGTTACAGTCATTAAGCCTGTGTGGTAAGGACATGTGGATCAATGGACTAGAATTGAAAGTTCAGAAATAAACCCTTACATTAATGGTCAACTGATATTTTACAACGGTGCCAAGACAGTTAAAGAATAGTCTTTTCATCACATGTTGGGACAACTGGATATCCACATGCAAAAGAATGAAGTTGGACACTTTCCTCACGCCATACAAAAAAGTGAATTCAAATCGGATAAAAGACTTAAATACGATCTAAAACTGTAATCTTAGAAGGAAACGTAGGCGCAAGTCTCCAGACCTTGGCTTAGGCAATGGTTTCTGAGATATGGCACCAAACGCACAAGCAACAAAAGAAAACACAGATAAATTTAACTTAATCAAAATTTTAAACTTTTGTGCTTTAAAGAACACTATTAAGAAAGTTAAAAAAGGTGCAAATTATACATATAAGGGATTATATCCAGAATATATAAAGAACTCTTACAACTCGACAATAAAAGAAAATTAATCCAATTTTTAAAAATAAGCATCGTATCTGATTAGACATTTCTCCTTTGAAGATATACATAAGGCCACCAGCACATGACAAGATGCTCAACATCATTAGTCATCAGGGAAATGCAAATCAAAACAATCTGGTATCACTGCATGGCCACTAAGATGGCTATAATGAACAAGACAGACAGAAACAAGGGTTGGGTGGAGAAATTGGAACACTCATATATTGCAGGTGAAAATGCAATGGTGAAGCCACTTTGGCAAACAGTCTCACAGCTCCTCAAAATATTAAACATAGAGTTTTATATGACCCAGCAATTCCACTCCTAGGTATCTCTCCAAGAGAAATGAAAGCATACCTCCACGCAAAATTCTACATGGGTGTCCATAGCAGCATTATTTATAATAGCCCCAAAGTGGAAACAATCCAAATGTCTGTCACCTGGTCACCTGATGAATGGATAAATAAAATGTGTTATATCCATAAAATTTAATATTAGTCAGTAATAAAAATCAATGAAGCACTGATACATGTTACAACTTGGATGAACCTTGAAAACCTTGTGCTAAGTGAAACGAGGCAGCTATAACAGACCACGTATATATGATTCCAAATGATGTGAAATGGCCAGAATAAGTAAATATATAAGGATAGAAAGTAGATGAGCAGTTTCCTAGAGCAGGGGTATAGGGAGCAAAATGGAATGTGACTCAATGGGTGCAAGGTTTCTTTGGGGATGAGAAAAAATTCTAAAATTTGGTCACCAGTATCATGGCATCACCACCATCACCACCACCACCACCATCATCATCATTAGTCGCAGCTGTATTGAAAAACATTATAAATTAGCATTTAATTTGCAGAGCAGATGCTTTCTAGAAATTCCTTCTGTAATCATAATAAGGAGCTCTTTCATTCTTTTACTTATATTCACCAAATATTTACTGGAGGCCTCACATGGGATGGACATTATATGTTGATTATGAAGCTTTTAGACCAGCGGAAGCAATAGAATATTAAACAATTCAAATATAGCCCTTTGCAGGGGAGTTAAGTTAGTCTGAAGTCAAAGAAGGCTTAAAAGGAGTTGGATACCCAAGTTCATTTTCAGGGACTTCTTTAAGTAGGAGCAACCTGCCTTTCTTCCCAGTACTGTCTGGGGTTTCCTGTTCTCCCTTCATGATGAGACAATTCATTATTTATCTGCTCCTTCCATACAGAGTACAAGCTCTCGCATGTCTTTATTTGTATCATACCTTGTGTTTGTGTCTGTGTTAGAAATTCAATTTGGCTGCTAGTAACAGAAACATGAAATAGCAGTGATTAAATGAACTAGTGGCTGATTTTTAATTCACATACTAGAAAACCTGGAGGTTTCCTTTTCCTTTTCTCCTCCTCCATCCTTAGTGATGCCTTCCATCCATAAAATTTCACACTAGCCACACATAAAACTAGCCAGAGCATCAGGATGCTGGGGCTACAACCATGATGTCTGGGTTCCAGATGGGAAGAAGGAAAGGGGCATGGAAAAGGTGTTGGATACTGGAATGTTATTTATGATCTTGAATCCCAAAAATACTGTAAACAAGTTGAGCACATACAGAATGTAAACACATTGAGAAAAACATGTTTGTGTAACAAGTGATAGCCAGACAAGGATATATGGACTGGACTTGCCTGACACCTGCCAGAGGGACACTCCCTTGATAAGGACTTTGGTGGCCAGACTTCTGATGCATAAAAACCCAGAGCAGACACCACTTTGGTGAGTCGTTTGTCTTTTCTGAGTTGTTTGTCTTTTTATTGTTGAGTTGTAGTATCTCTTTATATATCCTCAATATTAAACCCTTATCGGATATGTGATTTCCAAATATTTTTTCCCAATGAGTTGGATGCCTTTTCACTCTTTTGACAAAGTCCTGTAAGGTGCAAAAGTGTTGAATTTTGAGGAGGTCCCATTTATTTATTTTTTCTTTTGTTGCAGTGTTTTGGCTGTAAGGTCCAAGAAACCACCACCTACTATAAGGTCTTGAAGATGGTTCTCTATATTTTCTTCTAGTAGTTTTATGGTCCTGGCTTTTATATTTAGGTCTTTGATCCATCTTGAGTTGATTCTTGTACAGGGAGTGAGATAGGGGTCCTCTTTCATTCTTTTGGTTATATCCAGTTCTCCCAACACCATTTGTTGAAGAGACTGTTTTTTCCCATCAGCGTGGGCTTGGTAGGCTTGTCAAAAACCAGTTGAATGTATAGGTAAGGGTACATTTCTTTCCCAGGTTTTTAGTTGTTTATTGTATGTTTTAGTTTTCCAGTTGCTAAAGCAAATACCATGCAATGAGTTGGCTTAAAAATGGTAATTTATTGGCTTATGGTACGAATAGATTGACATCTTCATGATATTTATTCTTCCAATCCATGAACATGGAATGTCTTTCCATTTGTTTAGGTATTTGAAATTTTCTTTTAGCATTGTTTTGTAGTTTTCTGTATATAGGCCCTGTACTTCTTTAGTTAAATTAATTTCTAGGTAGTTGAGTCTTTTTGTTGTTATTGTAAATGGAATTTTCCCCTTAATTTCCTCCTCAGATTGTTCAGTACTAGTGTACAAAAACATTACTGATTTTTGCGTGTTCATCTTGTATCCTGCCACTTTGCTGAACTCATTTATTAGCTCACGTATCTTTGTCATGGATACTTCAGAATTTTCTAAGCACAGGATCATGTCATCTGCAAACAATGGCAGTTTTATTTCCTCTTTTCCTATTTAGGTGACTTTAAAATTTTTTTCTTGTCTCTGATGGACTTTAGAGACTCGGGTATCCTCCACCTTCACATGTGTTGTGTGCCCTTAATGTAGTTATTGCATATTGGTTGTGTTGGCAGCTTGCTATTAAGTAAGCAAATAAATTGCATTGAGCATTCAAACAACTGTTGTGCAGAATCTGCTTTTGACTTGTGACCATTTCTCAAGTCATTCTATGACAATTTTACAACAGTTGCACAACAGTGGGCCCCTTCGCTGAGCTTTCCTAAAGCTAGACCTGTAGACATTTGCTTATATTTCACTGGCCACCCTTATCTCCAAGGGTGATGGAAAAGTGTCACTCCCTCCCCCAATGGGATTTTTGCTGTTTTTAGTAACACAGAGGTTCAGAAGTTAAGGAAGAGGGCAAAATGGATATTGGTAACAACTAGCAGTTTTAGTCACAGAATGACTCTGTAGGAAAAAAAATGGCTGGAACGCTGAATATCCAGAAGCAGCAAGACCTGTGTGTGCTTCATTATATTTGGCAGAGTCATACCTGTTGCCTTCCTCACAAAAAGTGGGGAAGCTCATACCTAATGCCACCTCCAGGGATCCAGACATCAGGAGGTGCCTATGTCCTGGGGCGAGGGTGGACAGTCGATTTGGGAGCCATCTTGGGAGTTTCCAAAGGTGCAGCTCTGAAAGGGGTTGTTCTGTGAGGCACTTCCAGGGGGGAAAACACACCTTATCCATCATCACGGGAAACTATGTAAACGGAGTACTTAGGGTTGTTTCTCTCCTCCATCAGTTACTATTCCTCCACCAGTTAGGTGGCACCAGAAGAAGGAAGCAGATTCTTAGAGCACCTGGGGAAGGGCTGAGCAAAGGGAGAGGAAGAGCCAGAGCTGAGAGGCATTACAGCCTGGACAGAACAGAACCTGGGCTGGGCCTCTGGGCCAAGAGACATTTCCCCAGGAATGAGATAAGGCCAGGGCATCTTTGACTTCTTAGCCTGACTCACCTGAGCAAAAGATTCTAGAAATTTCCTGAATTTTCTGTGGGGCTCTGATATGAGGAAATGGGGTGGCTTTCTGAGGCTTTACCCACAACACTACTAGATGGGAATTCCAGTGGTTCCCATGGCTCCTTAGTGGAGACGAAGAAGGAAACAATGAAACGTTAACAATGGCCTGGCTCGTGCCCCAGTTGTGAAAGAACCTCCTCCTGCTCCTCATAGAGCCATGGCTCACCCTGGAGTCCCCGAATCCCCAAAGGCATTCCCAGAACGGTCTTTTCATTCAGTCAGGCTGAGGAGGCTCTGACAGGAGGAAGGGCTGGGCTGAGGAACACCAATGGAGAGAAGGCGGGAAGGTAGAGGCTTCAGAGTTAGGTTTGTTTGAATGTTTCTGGAAAGAAACTTGGCTCCTCCAGAAAGAACCTCAATAAGCTACATGGTGCCCCACAAAGTCATTTACATTTACAAACATTTTGACTGTCTTCTGGGGGCTTGGCGTCTTACCTGGGGGAGGGAAAACCGGCACTTAGCTCCTGTCAACCGTGTCTGGGGCTTGGAACCCCAGCAAGAGGGGCAGAGAGCACTGGGTTTTCCTCCACAGCCTGCACCACGTTTGTGTAAGGTCTGGAGGGAGCCCTCGGCACGCGTTCCCTCGGCCCCGCACACCTGTCAGGGCCTAAACAGTTACAGCCCAGAAGGGGGGTAGAGTAAGAATTTATATATATATATTTTTTCTTACATCCAATTCCACTCACAGAAGAAATACTTTCTCATATTCTTTTAGACTTTATTCAATATTTCCACGTGATCCAACTTAAAATTTTTGATGAGCAGACAGTACCACCAAGTCATCACTGAATCCCTCAACTTCGTGGAGGACTTTTGCATTTTTTTAAAAGTCACAGAATGCCAATTTGTCAGAAGTCGATTTTTTGTTTATCAGATTGGTTTTAGGTGAGGTGGCCATAAAATATATTTGTTTTTTTTTTTAATGTGAATTGCTAGTTGAAAAATTAGCCAGCTTCCACCTATAATATTATCTTCTATGATGCATTTTAGGGGTAAATTTATATTTTTCTAATAATTAAAATATAAAACTTTTCTCTCAATCATTGCCTTTAAAAATTCACTTGGAAATTGTTCCATGAATATGAAATGAGAAAGGAATTGGGGCACTCAGAATGGGTAAGAAAAAACTCCGACAGATGAGCGAGTAAAGCAGGGCTGAGCCAGGGCAGAGTGGGGAGAGCTAGGGCAGGAGAGCGGCTCAGGAGCAGTGGAGGGGAGCAAGGTACAGGGCAGAAAGGCCACGCGTGAGGGCTGAGAAAGGGTCACGCAGTGGGCACAGAGCTCACCCGTGGGTGCTTGGAGGACTGAGGGGTGGAGGGAGAGGACAGTGTGCTCCAGGCAAAGGCAGGGCTAATGAAAAGCCTGGCCTGGGCAAAACAGAGCTTTTGTACAAAGGATTGGGCTTTAGAGTCAGTAAAATGAGAGAGAGAGCTAAGAGGAAATCGCTTCTAGAATGCATCTTCTGGCGGAGCGACCAGCTCAGGGGTTAAATGCATGCTTCACATGTAAGAGGTCGTGGGTCAATCCCCTATACCCTGGTATCTCCAAAGAAAAAACAAAAGCATATTCCCATCCCACTACTGCCAGTCCAGGGAGCACAATCGTCATCCTTAACCTGGACGAGGGAAGTAGCCCTCAGACTGGTCTCGCTCCTGCAGGCCTTTCCCCTCTTCCTTGTCGGCATAGCTTCCATTGGTGTCTTTTTAAATTTAAATGTTCATCTTATTATAAAAAGGAAAAGTGATTATTGTAGAAAACTTAAAAATACATAGATTATACAAATAACCAATAATTCATTGCTATCCTTAGGAAATATTGTCTTCTTTCCACTCAATTTTTATATAGATGTGATTATTAGATAAATATAGTGTTTTACTCTGCTCTGTTCAATTATTTTACATAAACAGCATTTTTCATTCTTGTAGCAACAGGAAGTTTCAATTCTTAAGAATTCTCCTCCAGGAAAGCACACAAAGCAGAAAGGAGAATTTTGAGACACATACACATAGACATCTTCAGGGATGCGAGGATACAGAGAAAACTGCAGGCTGACCCCTCTCACACCACCTGTAGCAGTGGAGGCGAGGGGGCTCGCAATTGCCAGAAATCACCCGTGAGTATTCACAACCAGGCTCCCCGGGCAGGAAGATCTGAGACCTTGCCTGAGCTTACACTGGGGATGTCCTCAAGACAGTACACTTGCTCGGACCCCCGAGAGGAGCAAGTCCCAGAAAGGAGCCTCTTTCTGAAGGAGCTGAACCCCATGGTATGTAGAGATAGGTCCCATGGACTCAGTGGCTCGTGCAGGAACAGGGGAATTGCTGCCACAGATCAGATGAGAAGGCTGCCTGCCGTTTGATCACAAATATTACATTTGAAACATTTGAAGCTGTGAGGAAAGACCACGAAGAACAAACACATAAAACTTAGGGAAGATGTGGCCATAAAATAGAAGCAAAACAGAAATTGGTTAGAACTGAGAATCAAATAGAAAAATAAAAAGGAAATAGGGACAAAGCCATTTCAGGAATAAAGACAAAATTACAAAGGGTACAAAAGAGAACAGATACCAGAGAAAGCACAAGAAGGGCCATTAAGGATAGAAATAGAAATGAAAAACAAAACCAAAAAAACCCCACAAATTAAAAAATATGTAGGAGGTTTAAAGAGAAGTAACAACAAAAATAGAAATATGGCATGTACAGTATGTAGAATCCCCAAAGAAGAAAACCAAAACATGAAAGAGAATAAATATTTTCAAATATGACGAGAAACATCTTTTTTTTTAGATTTTTAAAAATAAAATTTTATTGAAGTATATAATTCATTCATGAAATGCATAAACAATCGATTTATTGTAAAATTTGTGAATTTACAAAACAAAAATGCATATCATCATACAAGGCTCCCATACATCTCCCCACCACCAACACCTTGCATTGTTGTGAAACATTTACTAAAAATTTTGAAAGAACATTGTCAAAATACTACTACTAACTATAGCCCGTATCTTACATTTGTGTATTTCCCCCCCAACCTACCCAATTATTAACACCCTATATTAGTATTATATGTCTGCTACTGTTCAGGAGAAAACATTGTTGTATTTGTCCTGTTAACCACAGTCCATCATCCGCCACCGGGTGCCCTGTGTTATACAGGCCCAAGCTTCATGCAGTCCATTCAAAGTGTACACTCGGTGGCTCTAACATTTTCATCAGAGTTGTGCTGTCATCACCTCAGTCATTTTTATAATGTTCATTACTCCAAAATTTCTTGGGTTTTAATAATATCATTTGATTCCATTATGTAGTTATTTTTCAATTGAATTCTGGTCATTTTATATACAAAATTATAGAATAATTTGAGGCCTACAAGGATGCTATCTTCCCTCAGAGAAGATTTACATTTGTGTCTAGGAGGTGTTTTAGGGCTCTGCAATCTAGGATTAACCTAATCCACTTTCAGAGTTTGAGATAACTGGTGGTGGAGGGGTGATGTGTGGGACCCCTGTATGATGTTACGCATGTTTTTTTGTAAGTTTACAACTTTTACTATATACTTATTGTTTATGTATGTTGAAGGATATACTCCAATAAAAATTTAAAATATATGTATATTTTTTAATTGCCAGTAAAATAGTATTATATATAACTAAGTAAAAAAAAAAAAAAAAAAAGACAAATTGGGAAACCATTTGCAACTTGAATCACAAATGAATATTAAGAATTAATATTCTTAATACAGGAAGAACTTCTTAAACAGGGAAGAAAATAACAATAAACTGATAGAAAAATGACATTAAATACAAATAAAAAATCACAGAAAAAGAAGTGACATGACCCTTAAATATATGAAAATAAAAGATACTCAAACTTGTTCATAATAAAAAAATAAAAATTTAGGATACAATAAGATACCATTTCTCACATATGAGATTTGCAAAAGTAGAAAAATTTAACAACATGCTCTGTTGGAAAGATTGTGGGGAAACTTCCATTCTTATACATTATTGGTGGAAATGCAAAATGATACAACTTGAACTTCTGTGGAGGAACATTTTGCTAATGTCTACTAAAACTCAGAGCCCACCACAAAGAAATACTGCAAAATGTGAATGAGAGCCAACAATTCCATACTCACTTATCACAAGAGAAAGCAAATAAGCCAAAAATATCATAACCCTTTTATCCATCCAATTGGCAACAGTTTGGAATGAATGATATAAGTGCAGGCAAGTTTGGGAAAAATACTATTTTCACAGATTATTAGTTGGCATGTCAATTGTACGGTCACTTTAGTGGCCAATTTACATATTGGATTAAAATGAAAACGTAATACCCTGTGTCCTGAGAGTTTCATTTTTGTTATCTTCCCCAGAAACACGCTTGCACATGTGCCCATGGGCTCCTCTATATATTATATAGCTGGTAAAAATCTTATATTAGGTGATAGAGAAGACATATAAACTGAGTCCCACAGGAAAAATAGAAAAGGAAAGAGAGAGTGTGAGAAGAAAGGAGAGAGGGACATGGTCAATGCTACGACCTCTAATAAAAAACCAAACACTTCTCCACCACAATATCCTCAGATGAAGGTAATTGATGAAGAATCCAGGAATAAGTCATCAATCGTCATGACTGTCAACATCTTCATCATCGTCGTCATCAGTAGCATCGGCAGCATCAAAGTCACTTTCAGTAGGAATCTATTTAGTGATGTTTTCCTAAACTTCATTCACTAATTCTCTAACTAGTTATTTACTAAGGACCTAATATGAGGCACCCTGGCTGTGAACGTGTTGCTTATAGTTTACTGTGAAAGACACAATCAAGCAAGCAGTTACAGTAGCTCATATTGTGGGAGGTCAAAGCAGGGAACCTAAGTTAGTCTGGGTGTCAAGAAGCGTATAAAGAGGATTGGATACCCAGGGTACAACTTCCCAGATTTCCTCCTTGTGTGAGAACTATCTTCTCCTCCCCTAGCATGTCTGTATAGTCTGAGTCCTCTTGCGATGGGAATAGTTCTTATTTCAATCTTTCATTGACTTTATATACTCCGGAAGACTTATTTAGTTTTATAATCAATGGGTGTGTGTTTGTGTATCTACATACGTGGTATTTTGAAGTCTGTTTCTGTGTATCTTAGAAATAATGTACATGTGCTAGTAATAGAAATCTGAATGTTTAATAAAGACAGGGACTTATTTTTCTCTCTCCAATATAAAATCTGGAAGTAAGAAGCCTGAGGTAGGCAAAGCAGCCCTTTGATGTCATCAGGATCTAGGATGCCTTCAATCTCCTTCTCCATCCTTAATGGTGGCTGCCTCATGGTTATAAGATGGCTGATTGATGCCCAGCTATCACATCTCTCTCCAAAGGAGGAAGAAAGAAGAAAGGGAACAGGACAGGGGCCTTTAAAAGGACTTTCCCCAAACCTCACTCAATGAGTTCTACTTTTATCACATTGGTTACTCCCATGTACAAAGGGATCTATGATATGTGGTTCTTTAGTTGAGTACATTACTAACACAGAAATACAGGAGCTCCATATGTGGGAGAAAAATATATTAAGTTGGAAACTAACAATTCTATTTGTGTATGTGTGAATGTGTGTATGTGTGAGATGCTTTTATACTACAATGTACCATAGTATAAGAACTTTATAAATATCAATTCATTTTGTTTATATAACAATCCTTTGAAATAGGTACAATTATAATCCCCATTTTAGATATGGGAAACTAAGGTACAGAGAAGTTAAGTAAATAGTTCAATGTCACCACTATTACATGGCAGGAAATCAAACTCAAGCAGTTTGGCTCCATGGTTTGGGCTCCAACCACTATTCATTGATGCCTCTTTCACTTCTAGAGTGGGGCTTCTTAAAAAGATGACTGGGTTCCTGGGTATCTGGAAGCAGAAATACAGCTCCCCTAGCTGTGCTCCAGTACAGTTGGAAGAGTCACAAGGATGACATTCAACAAAAAAGTCCACCGTTTTTACCTATGACGTTGCTGGGCTCCATGAACTCTGGCAAGAGCAGAGACCTCATGCTCCGGAGCAGATGCAAGAGGAAGGGCAGGTTGGGCATCCAGGTTGGGATTCCCAGAGAGCAATTATGAAGACTGACTCAGCCTGGCATTTTGATGGGTGTGTGGCACTCCCTGGAGGCAGACACTCTGACTTGGCCTTATCGATAAGGGAAAAGTGTGACAGCCAAGCGCTTGGGGCTACTGTTCCCTTCCAATTCCAGCCTCTACCTGTCACTGATACAAGGGAGAGGCCCTGATCACCCCTCAGAGGGATGGAAGCACCATTCAGAGAATCAGGTAAAGGGAATGAGCAGAGTGGGAGGAAGGACAGGAGCTGAATAGGAGATAAATCTACAAAGAACCTGTTCTGGGAACTGCAGGGGCCTAAATTTAACTTCTTTTAACTTTTTCCTGTCTTTTCTGAAAATAGTTATGTGCAGTATTTTCATGGGTGAAGTTCCCCTCAACTCCATGGCTGAATTTTATCGTTTAGCCAGCACATACATATTATTGCCAATCGTCATATGATATATGAATCTTAATCTCACCACAGTTCACTCACACTTACAGGTTTGTATTCTCATGATATAGTAATTTTGTCCCCATACAGCTAAGTGTGTTTTCTTTATGTCCTCAGACAACCCAGATTGGAAGTAGTAGGGGGCCAAATTATGCAACACTGCAGATGGGATTGTGGTGACCTGAGCAATCAGGTCCCAGAGCTCAGACTATCCTGAACAATGCCCAGTCTAGAACTCTGACCCCAGCAGAGGACAGCTAAAAGAGCTCAGCAGGGAGTTCCCAGGGCCTCCAGGGCAGATGGATGAATAAGGAGGCAAGTGAATGTCAGGAAGGACCCTGTAAGTGCTCCTGTTGTGCAAGGCTGCCACCTGCCCCTCTCAGAGCCATGGCTCACCTCGGAGCTCAGCCCTGGGTCTCTTACGAAAGACGTTACTGGGACCAAATCCTTATCCACTCGGACTTCCCTGATAGCTGTCTGGGTCTGTAACCCTGGGTGAGTGTTTTGGGGAGCACAGAGTAGCCTCTGAGTAGTGGTGGCAGTAGAGCTAGTGAGTGATCAGAGGAGGAATGGCTGGAAGAGAAGTCAGACAGCCATGAGAAGGGTCTTATTCAAAGAAGAAATAGGCAAAGTGGATTTGTTCTATTTGTATCTGAAGGAAAATTTACATTTCCACCTAGAAATGTAGAAATGCAATTGTTTTTATGAAATTTGTCAAAAGCCTGATCTGGAACTGGCATTTTTATCATATGGATAAGAGCAGCTTTGTCTGAATCTATGTCAGCCTTGCCCTGATGCTTGGCTTCCTAGAGCCTTGCTGCTGAAGAGTGTTCATTTATACCTGAGTACTGGGTTCCCACAGGAGTCTGGAAAGGTTGGCACCACTTCCACTTTTAAATTCTCTGTGCAGAAATAGAATTCATCTGGGAAGTAGAATAAAAGATCATTTTCTTGGTGCATATATCAACATAAAGCTTTTCAAATTAGCAGGATGATTTCTTAGATCTCTTCTAAGGTCAACCTATTATTTTCATGTGAATAGGTACAAAAGTAGGGCGGGAGTGACACTACTAAAAGTTTGAAACACGTGAAAATATTTTCTCTCAGTGCTATTGAAATTCTGCCAAAAGGTTCTCCAACAGAACCAGAAGCAGTAACAGCCCCTTTCAAAATGCCTTTCCAAGTGCAGCCCTAAGTGTCAGCCCCTGTGCCCCAAAGTGCCTCCACAGTATGCAGCTCCATATCCGTTTCCAGTCTCTTCCTCCTGTGGCCCCACCTCTGGGGGCTGCTGTGACCCCAGCTTCAGGGACTGCTGCAGCTCTGGGAGCTGCTGTCTGTGACACCAAAGGCCCTGACTCCACTACTGATGCCAGTACCAGAGGCCCCATTGCTGTAAGTGTGAACGCTCTGGGGGCTCCAGCTGCTGCCACTGTTCTGGGGACTGCTGCTGACATGTGCCGTGAGGACCACAGATGAGTAATCTTAGAGAAACAAATGTGCCAAGAGTCATCCCAAGCTAGTGCTTTTCTCCTCCCTGACTTTTTGTCCTCTGCCACTTGAGTTTACCATGCTCATGTAGATGCATGAGATTTCCTAGCTAAAAGTCTCCATAGATTTCCAATCCTAAAATTTACCATGGAACCAAATTTGTTCTTGTTCTTTTAACACTATTCAACAATAAAGCTCCAACTTTATGATCAAAGTTGTGTTTCATTCTGTTTTAGTTTAAGCCCCTTCTCAGACTAGAGTCCTGAGACTCCAGGAACCTACTTACAATGAGATCTTTAAGTTACTGGAGTTCTTCCACTGTGATATGAAACAAATATTAAGTTCATTCCATCTTCAAGCCAGAGCTGCTTCAGATTATAGTAGCAAAATCATGGTAAGGATCCATCTGTCAAGGCAGGGGGTGGAGAGTGCAGAAGATGAGTGGGTAAGCCCAGAAACATAGGGGAAGAATGGACCCCACCAGTTTCCTAGAAATTACCTCTTCTGTCATGAGCACTTCCCATTGAGGGTTTACATTGCAACTTGAGAACATCACCCCAACTGTGACACATTTTTCTGGACTGCTCTGCACCTCTGGAGTCCCAGGGGTTCCATTCCTTTGTCTGGCAGCCCAGAGAGCCCTCACTTTTGTCCTACAACTCATGGAGGCCTTCTTTCTTTTCCCATTCCTATCCTTCCAGTATAGAATCATGTCCCCTTCTTCCTCACTCTTTCAAACTCTCTTCATTTCTTTGGGCAAATAAAGATGGGAGATTTCCAGTTTTAGATCTGACATAAAAATCTTGGAGGTCATCACTCTCATTCTTACAACAGGTAAAAACTGGACAAATTGAAAATGATGGCTTTTCTTGAATTATCAGAGAACTGAGTTCACAGATCAAACCCAAATCTGGAGAGACAGATTATATTTCTCATTCAGAGAAATATAGCAACCAAGATTTGCTTACCTGGAACAGAAATTGCTATGGCATTAAGTGGCAGAACACCTAAATGATAATTTTGATGAATTGCTGGAGGCTGAGTGTCTTCTAGTGTGAGAATGAGAAATTCCTGGGGCTTCAGTCTTAGGGTGGCCCCCAAACTTTTGTGGACTTTCCCTCCAGGAATCCCATGAGGTTCTCAGTGAGGATCCAAGAAAGATACTCTTGTGAGTCTGGCAGGGAAAGTGAAAAAGTAGCCAGAGTGAAACATGCCCAGAGTCTTCTTCATGACAAAGGCCTACTCTGTAGGGGGAAAGGTCAGAGCAAATTTCTGAAACCTTATCCAGTTGGGATAAAGGAATTCCTACCTGCTCCAGTCCTTCCCAGATCTCCCATTTCACCTAGTGGAAACAAACAAACAACAAACATAGTCAACAGAGTACAGGGCTTCATGGCTATAGATTGGGGGCACTGTAGGGAAGGGAGTATGGGGAAGGTGGATATAAGAATTACCACAGGAGAAACACTTGCAAATGATATTGAAAGGGAAGGTGATAGAACTCTCCTCCTCCCCACATCTTACTACCACACCAGTGGGGCTCCATTATAATAACTGTAGGTTACAACTAAGCAAGTTACAATATGCATTCTTTCTGAGGATAAGTACATAAGGAAACCCCAAAGTCAAGGGAGGAGTCAAAGACATCAAAGGAATTCAAAGCTTCTGATACCCATAGCTACCATACACATGAAACACAATCTGACTCATAGCCAGATTAACACAAGTCTTCATTCTAAAGACCCATTAACCTCAGTTCTTATGATCTGATACAACATGTCCAACTTCAACAAAAAATAAGCTATGCCAAAAGTCAAGAAAAAAAAACACAGTCTGAAGACACAAAGAAATCACCAGAACCAAACTCATATATGACACAGATGTTGAAATTATCAGACAAAGAATTTAAAATAATGGGGATTAATATGTTAAGGGCTCTAAAGGAAAAAGTAGACAACATGCAAGAATAGATGGATATGGAAGCAGAGAGATGGAAATTTTCTGATGGAAACACTTTAAGAATCAAAAGGAAATGCTAGAAATAAAAAAAACAGTGATAGAAATGGAAGAATGGTTTTGATGAGCTTATCAGTAGAGTCAACAAGGCCAAGGAAAGAATGAGTGTATTTGTAGATAAGTCAGGAGGAACTTCCCAAACTGAAATGCAAAGAGAAAAAAAGAAGTGGAAAAAAGAAAACAAAATTGTAAGGGAGTGAGTGCAAACTACACAGTAAACTATAATCCATGCTTAGTGGCAATGCTCTAAAATGATTTCATCAATTGTAATGAATGTACCACACTAATGAAAGATGTTGCTCATGTGGGAAATTGTGGGAGGTGTAGGAAGCAGGGCATATGGGGATCCCCTATACTTTTGTGTAATATTTATGTAATCTAAATACCTTTTTTAAAAAAATAAAAAATATATTTAAAAAAAATCCAAGAATTGTGGAACAATATCAAAAGGTGTAATATACATTTCATTGGAATACTATGAGGAGAAGATAGAAAGAATGGAAGAGAATTATCTGAGGGAATAATGACTGACAACTTTAAAAAATTAATGACAGACACCAAACCATAGATTCAGGAAGCCCAGAGAGCACCAAGTAGATAAATTGTAAAACAAAACAAAACAAAACACCCACTATGCATATATTCAAACTGCAGAAAACCAAACCAAAGACAAAGAGAAAATTTTGAGAGAAGCCAGAGGGAGGTAAAATACCCACTTTATCTATAGAGAAATAATAAGAATTTCAGTAGAGTTCAAGTCAGAAACTATACAAACAATAAGAGAGTGGAGTAAATTTTTTTACGTATTGCAAAACAACAACAACAACAAAAACAAATCACCGACCTGGAATTCTATATCCAGCCAAATTATTCTTTAAAAGTGAAAGAGAAATAAAGACTTTATCAGATAAACAAAAACTGAACAAATTCATGACCAGGAGATCTGCCTTGCAATGAATGTAAAAAAGTTCTCCAGCAGGAGGAAATTTATATAATGCAGAAATTTGGATTTATATAAAGAAAGGAAGAGTATCAGAGAATAAATAAAGGTAAAATAATATCTTTTACTTTCCTTATTCTTAATTGATATAACAGAGAGTTGTTTGTTTAAAGCAATAATAGTAACAATGTATTGGGTGGTTATAGCATGTGGATAAAAAAAAACGAGTAACAGCAATGTCACAGAGGTGGAGGTTAGGGGATTGGGAATATTTTGTTATAAGGTACCTGAACTATACTTGAACTAGTAAAGTGTCGTTTGAAGGAGTTGGCTTGGGTGTGTACACTTGTAATAATTCATTGAGCTGTATATTTAAAATTTGTGCACTTTATATTCAGTAAATTATGTCCCAATGAAAATTAGATAAGTATTTCTTAATAACATTAATATATATCATATACATTATATTGTAAAATATTGTACAGTTACAACATCATTTTTAAAATAACATACTTTTTAATTTTTTAAAAAAGATACTCAGATTACATAAATGTTACATAAAAAATATGGGGGATTCCCATATGCCCCGCTCTCTATCCCTTGCACATTTTCCCACATTAACAACATGCTTCATTAGTGTGGTACATTCGTTACAATTGATGAAAACATTTTGGAGCATTGCCACTAAGCATGGTCTAAAGTTTACTATATTTATATTTATGACTGCAAATAGCTCTAAAATTAACAACTTCAAATTCTGAATTTTAGAATACTTTCTAAAATTCAACCTACTGACTTAAAATTGATTAAAAAAACCTCTTGTAACAAGAATATATGAGAAGGGTGTTTTAATACATCCAAATCGGAGTTGGATAGTATCCTTTTAAAAGAATCAATAATGGGTATGCAATTATATTTTATTGTTTTCATTTGCATCTCTTTATTTGTGAGAGCAAATGTTTTCTCAAATATTTATTTACCTTTGAATTCTCCTTTGAGAATTTTCTTTTTACAACTATTGCCCATATAGTTCTAAGATTTTAATATTTTTCTTATTGATTTACATAAGATTTTTAAAGCTTTTAAAAATTTAGTCATTGATGCCCCTATCAATGTTGCAAAGTTGTCAAGTATGTAAAGTAGTCTTCCTTCAAAGAGAATGGCATGTCTTTTCATAATTCAACTCTTCTGTAGGTCATTTGTAGTTTCATTCACATGGGTTCTGAATAATATTTATTAGGGTGGCTTCTAAGCCTTTCGTGTTTAGTTGCCCTTATGTAAAAGGCTTTTTCTGCTTATAATTTCAACCCAGGTTTTGCTTATATATAACATCTGATCAAGTCAGAGAATTTTAAAAATTTATATCAACACTTTAAATCATTTAAAAAATTTCTAGGGCTATTCCATTGTTATTTGCAAGCAATGATAGTTTTATATTATTATTTCTAATATTTACATATATGTATTTCATTTTATTGAATTTGTCAAAACTTCAGCAGAAAAGTAATTTATAGTGGTGATTGGAGCATTATGATTTTTGTCTGTAATAAATAGTTTCATCATCTCATAGATAATCCTTGTATTTTCTAAGTTTTCTAAGATTTTTTTATCAAATTCTTTTTCAGAATTTATTTGGACATATATTTTTTCCAACTGAGCTCTTTAAAAGATATTCTTTGCGCCTGGAAGGAGTGCAGCTGCAGAAACTGACTTGCAGAGTAGTAGCGTTCCTGACTCAAAGTCCCCGTTGAAGGGAGTGGTCAGGCTGGGACTACAACCCAACCCCCAAGTTCAGAGCAATGGCTCCCTACTGCCTAGAGAAGAGAGGCAAAACTATTTATTCACAATTATCAAGGTTAGTTTCTGTTTGTGCACACATTTTACCTTCTCAAACTGTTCTCCCTCATCTGGTCCATCAAAAATCTCAACAGAAGTCATATGAAAAAACTCATTATTGCTCCCTTGGTCTATCCTGTTAGAAGCCTCTGCCTCCTGCTTCTCTATCTATGTATGAGAAGTCTCTAGCTGGTTAGGATTGCACAATAGCTGGAACAAGCATGAATACAAGTTTTTTTAAAATTATTTTTTCCTTTTTATATGTTACTTTGCTCATGATGCTTACTTGCTCAAGATTTAACAAATGTCAAAGATTTTAAAATTATATATATATATAGAGAGAGAGATATATACATGCATATATATACATGTGTGTATATGTGTGTGTGTGTGTATATAATCAAGAGCATGTTGGGCATTAATTTTTTTTCTGTGAATTGGGAAAAAGCTGCTACATGTTCAATTTTAAAAAATCAGAACACCTTCCTTAATGTACCTAGGATTCTATCATCCTCCAAGAACATAGTGCAATGGCGTACACTGCTGACACCTGTACACCCTGCCCAGTGCCTGCCTTTCTTCCTCTATGAAGTCTTGATAGATTTCTTTACCTAATCTGACTCTCTTCCTCTCTGCCTAGAATTGTCACTATTCATCTTTGATTGCACATTACAATCAACTAACACCCTTTTTATGCTGGGGCCCTATTCCCAGCAATTATGAAGCATGTGGTCTAGTGTGGGATCCTGGTATCAGTTTTAAAGGCTGCCTCCTAAGAAACCTTGGTAGAGACCTGGAATTTGGCTTCAGTCATGCCCTGTCCACTAGTTTCTCTTGTGTTGAGGTTCAGCATTATGACCTAACTGCTCAGATGTCTCTGTTTCTATCTCCAATTAGACTGTGAGCTGCTTGAGGGCAAGAACTAAGGATTTACTGTTCTGTATTTTTCATAGGTCATAGTTTAAGGGCCCAGATGTGGTTTGAAGTTGTTATGGTAACTATTCCCTGTAGTCCATGATTTTATTGCTATTTTTATGAGACTCTCATCTGAGTTTTGAATGCCATAAGATTGGGACACTGTATAGGGGAGAAATATATGGGTAACAGGAGGACATTCTTACAGAGATACTTGCCAGAAAACTCCTTTCCCATGCCCACCTCCAACACATTCATTCTGAGCTGGTAACTGAAGAAGTTACCATAAAAGCAGTTAGTCCATGCCTTGGGTTTTAATCATCTTCCTTGTCATTGTTATCAAATTCATCATCAACAACAGTATTAACTTTGTCATCATTAGGCATCTATTTTCCATAATAAATGTTTCTAGAAATATCTTGTGAGAAGTTAAATACATAAATCTATCTTATTAAGATATATGAAAAAGGTTGGCTACTAAAAGGAACTTTCCATTGGTGGGACACCTAACAAGTGTCAAGAGCTGTGGAATATTTGGAAGATAAGAAAGTGAAGATGGCACACTCTTTGTCTCAACTAGATTTCTGTAGATACACAGATTTTAGATATTCTTCCCCATCACCTTGGGAAAGGATTTCAAGGTAGGAAAATATTTAATGGCTCTGGATATTGAGTTTCTGGATATGACACTAAAATTTCACATTCTACATATCTACTCCCATTCTGCATGCTCATTTTCTTGAAGGTTAAGACAACTTAGTTGTTATTTTAATGGTTATCACAGTGTCTGTGTATGTGTATGTTGAGAGAGAAAAAGAGAGGGATAGACAGAGAGGGAAAGAGAAGGTGGGGGAAGGAGGAAGGGAGAGAGAGAGACTTTCTAGGAAAGGTTACAAGATTGGTAGAAATATAGACAGAACTACCAGGCATATCCTTGTGGACTTCATGGGAAAGAGCAGAGTCATAGCACAACTTTCAACAATGCTCCTTTATATAAGACCATTTGATTTTCTCATCTCCACAAGCCAAACCAAGTAGAAGTCCAAATTTGCCAGGTTTTGAGATCCAATCTGAGGGGGTCTTTAGAGTAGCAGCTGTGTAAATGATTTGGTGCACTCACTGAGATGGTCTATATCCGCAGAGGGGAGTATGGACTTCACCTAATTAAAAGTAAGTCCAATGCTTACTCTTAAGGAGTAGACTGAGACCTGGGAAGTGGTGCTTTGGTAAATGAAATGATTAACAAAGAAACTTCTGGGAAAAAATGATTTGTTGCTGATTTCCCTGAATACAGAGTTGAGAAGAGATGCACACAAACTCTCCAGTCATCACTGGTGTTGGGACACCCAGACTAACATCTCAGAATTGTACCTGTTAGGAAGCAGAACCTTGCAGAATTTGGCTATGACTTGCCTAAAGCTTCTGGACGTCAAATCAGGAGTACGTCTAGACCAAGTGTGGTCAAAGAATTTTTCTCAAGGATTAACAAGGGTTTGTTCAGTAGGGAAGATGGAAAGGACACCCAAAGATTCCCAAGAAAAAGAATTTCAGTGACCACAGCCCTGGAATCCTTGGTCTAGAGGTCACAGTTTCCTAGCAACTCTTTGAAGCCACAGGAAAAAAAGTATGCTTTATAGACTACCTCATAAAGAACTGCTCCCCCAAAGTACTGCATCCAAGAGGGGCCTGGGAGTTCCCATACTCAGTTCAGTGCAGAAAGAACAAACAGGCAGGAGAATCTTGAGAATGGCCTTCACGTGCTCTTTTTGTGCAATAGCCACGTCCTGCCCCTTCCAGAAGCATGGCTCACCTGAAGCCCAGCCCTGGGTTGCCATATGAAATGTGTTCCTGCTGCTGGCTCCTCATCGGCTCTGCCCTCCCAGGGACCACCGGTCTGTGCCTGTGTCTGAGACCAGTATTTTCATGGGAATCTGAAGGCAGATTCTGAGCAAGAGGGAGATGCAGATGGACAGAAACTCTGGGCAGGATGGAACATGGAGAAGGAGGAGAAAATGGTGGACAAGGACAAAATTAGGAGTAGTAGTTTACTCTGGACAAAGCAGGAATCAACCTTGGAAAGATTGTCCTTGTAATTGGACAGGGAGGGGACCATTGCTTTGGGACTGCTTCCTGGTGCTGAATGCTCTGCTCTGAGGGAAGCTTTTCCCAGAAAATGCAGTCCTCAAGTTTACATTTTATATATATCAGGAGATGAAAGATCTTCTACCAATATCTGAACTCTATTTCTAGGTAGATTCATGGGGACAGAATGGCAATATACTTAAAATATCTTTAAAATGGCATGAACTGCCCATGCCAGTATTTCAAACATTTGATTTAGCAGCTCATCAGTCATTTATTAACCACCCAACAAGTGTCAAGAGCTGTGGAATGTTTGGAAGATAAGAAAGTGAAGATGACACACTCTTTGTCTCAACTAGATTTCTGTAGATACACAGATTTTAGATATTCTTCCCCATCACCTTGGGAAAGGATTTCAAGGTAGGAAAATATTTAATGGCTTTGGATATTGAGTTTCTGGATATAAGTTTCTATTTTGTCATTCAGGTTGACTTAACACCTACCAAGATGTCCTGACAGCAGAGCCAACAGCACTGCCAGCCACCTCCAAAGTCTCCCACCCCTAAATGTCCCCCAAATGTCCCCCTAAGTGCCCTCCTCAGTGCCCAGCCCCTTGCCCACCTCCTTGCTGTGGCCCAACTCTGGGGGCTGCGGTAGCTCTGGGGGTGGCGGCTGCTGCCTGAGCTACCACAGGCGCTGTAGATCCCACCGCCACAGGCGCCAGAGCTCCCACTGCTGTGGCAGCAGTCTGGGGGCTCCAGCTGCTGCTCCAGGGCCTGCTGCTGACCTGGGTCACAAGGGGCACTGAGGAATAGCGTGAGAACCAGCCTGGTATTTTATCTTCTCTTCTTTCTTCTTTCCCCCTTCTGGGCCCTAATCAATTGAATGATCATGCAAGGTATGCTTCTCCGAAGCCATCACTGACTATATGTCTTGGATTTGCATTCTTTTGACCTCATCTCAGTATGTATATTCCTTAGATTGTTAAAAAAATATTCTAAAGCATGTGTTTTGCAATAATAAATTTACTTTCAAGCTCCAATTTAATTGGTGGTTTTTATTCTACTTTTCTTCTCTTTTACCTAAATCCCAATCTTTCTCCCAGGATAAGACGATGGATTTTCAGCTTTTGCTGGACTGGAGAAAAACCAACCAATCAAACTTTATTCAATTAATTCTTTTTTTTTTTTTTTAACCGGGAGGTCCCGGGGATTGAACCCAGGTCCCTCCATATGGGAGACGGACGCCCAACCATTTGAGCCAAATCCGTCCCCCTCAATTAATTCTTAATGCACATATAACTTCAAGGAAATATAAACTGCTGCAGTATTTTTGAAGCCAATGAATAAGGGTTGTTTAGAATTCTAATATGAATCTAACCTTACAAAACATATTAGTGACGATATAGCCATGTCACTCAAATAATTTGGACAGAAGATTCTATTTAATTAAGTGAAAATGTACAATTTGGCTGCATTAATTACATTTATAATGTTGTGCTACCATCACCACCATCCCTTACCAAAACTTCCTTATTACCCCAAACAGAAACTCTATATCCATTAAGCAATAGCTCTCCATGCTCTCCAATATTCTACTTTCTGTCTCTATGGATTTGCTTATTTAGATATTTTTTATAAAGGGAATTATACAATATCTTGTGTCTGGCTTACTTCACTCAGCATAATGTTTTCAAGGTTCGTCCATATTGTAGTGTGTATCAGAACATTCCTTTATTTCCATCCTTATCTTTCTCTCTTTCTCTGGGAACTGATGGGAGAAAACGATCTTTCCTTATGTTGTTCACATTCAGGAGTCTGGTTAAATGAAGTATAATTGAAACCCATTTTTTTTTCAAAGAGGGCTATTTATAGTGATGCAACATCAGGATTAGAATCTGATAAAGCACTTCCTTTCTCCCACCTACTCTCTGTCAGAGCCAGGAGCCCCTCATTCCAGAGCTCTGCTGATGTAGGACTCCTGCTGAGGGAGTAACACTAAGTATGATAGATTAGATATTGCAGACCTGTCTCAGCCTTCTGGTCTTGCAATAAGCTCAACTGAATTCACCCAGAGAAGTTGCTGAAGAGTTGAAATGCACATCAGTGTGGGTCCCTGGGGTCTTCTGAGAAGCTCCTATTGAAATAAACCTATTTGCTGTTCTTGTTCTTGTACCTACCCCGTTTGAATTGATGTATTTATTTCTTTTCATTTGTTAAATTCCTCTCAACCTTCTCCCTGGAGAAAATATAATACATTGGCTTCATGACATCATTAATTGTGCAGTTATGAAAACAGAGACCACTCTGGACATCTAGAACAGATTTCTAGAACAGATAATCAAGGAATTGATTACATAAATCTTGGAGGGGCTGGAGAAGATGGCATTGCCCAAGCCCCCATCTGCAGTTCTAGGACTTGCCAAATGCCTGTACTTACTCAACAAAGGTAGTGGATGCAAAACAATATCCTTGCTCCACTCTCACAGGAAACTGGACGTGACAGCTCTCTGGACACTATTTGGGTCCTGGGCCCTCAGTCTTCAGAATGGTGACAAATAAAATAAATTAGAAATTAGAAAGTAAAGAGGCAAGGACAATATTCAGCACATAGAAAGTGCTCAGTAGATATGATTCCTGCTTCTCTTCTGCTATCTACTGCATTGGGGAAAGGGAAGGAGGCAGGGATTCAGGGACAATGCTATATTCAGAAATAAAAGGCACTGTACCGTAGTGGTGAAGATCATGGGTTGTGAAAACAGACTACCTGGGTTTGAATTCTGACTCCCCTGCTTATTTGTTTTGTCATGATGGGTAATTTTCTTAGTCTTCCAGAACCTCAATTGTATCCATCTGTAAAATGAGGATTATAATAGTACCTATCTCATTAACTGTTTGGCACACAAAAAGGGCTCAATTAAATGTTAGATTCTACTATTATTGTTATTACAGAGTGCTCAATTGGCTAGAGTTCCCCTCTGCTGAGTTCTTGGGAACCTAAGACTGATAGGTGGTGAGAATGGGGAGGTGAAAAGGCATGAGACAGCTGAGGGGAGCCAGCCTAAACATAAAGCCTGGGTCTGGGTCATCAAGCACCCACCCTGTTTCTCCTATGAACTCAGAATAACCTGCTCGTCCATAGAACAACCCATTTCTTGGAAGTCTTGCTGCCATTTGGAGCCAAACTCTTTGTTCCTTAACAACTGAGATCAGTGGGAGTCACTGTGGAAGTCCTCAGAAAAAACACCTGGTTTAGGCTGGAAAGAAGCAATGTAGTTTTTGGCATAGTGTCTGAAAAATGGAGAATCCAGCCACATCTTGGACAAGTCCTTGAAGACCCAAGTGACCTAGAAACAGCCTCATTAGGGACCAATCGCATAGGCATCAGTCATAGCTTCAGGGAAAAGAAGTCTGACTTAGCTCATGAAGAAGACAACAGGAATCATTTATCTCGTGTTTGGAAAAACTCAGTACCAAGCAGAGACATGCCCTATCTCTGACTGAAGAGCCAGGCATACAGAGGAGGAATCTTGCCAATGCCATGCCAGTCTTTGATCTCATGATCTCTGGTGCTTCATTCAAATGCCATTAAATTGCCTCATTCCTGCTCTATAAAAGTTGTCCACCACCGCCAGTTCCTCAGATCACTGGCTTCTCCCAGTCTTGTCTGTCAGCAAAGAGGGTAAGTTAAGTCTTTATGCCTGGGATGAAACAGTCTTGGTGAAGTTGGGATGGGAAGGAGGCTGGTAGGAAGCACAGATCTGGAAGGCGAGAGGAGATAAAGAAGTTCGAACTGAGCCATTAGTTCTGCATGAGAAAGATTTTCAGAGAAGTAGATCTCCCCCTCCTCTCTCTGAGTGTGGATGTGCAGTCCTCTCTTGAATTCAGGTGCCAATGCAGTGAAGTCATGGTCAGACAATCCAAAAAAGCAAATGGTGCAAACGTGTTTAAATTTGGCCTTGCTCTTCGTTCCTTGTCAGGCTCAGTATGAGTCTCACTTTGTATCGGGGTTCTATTGACATCAATTTGCCTTCCCTCTTGCCATCAATTCTCTCAAGGGTAGCTTTCCTCCTTCTTTTTGCCCAGGCTTCCTAGCAAAGGAGGAAAGCTACCCTTGAGAGAATTGGTGGCACAAGGAAATCAGGTGGGGCACAAATTTTCCCAAGGATAATTCACAATGCAAATATTGGAATGAGTAAGAAGAGAGGAGGCTCAGAGTTGGAGAGAAACACAGACATCACTCTAACAAGCCTTTCATTTTCCACTGTGGAAACTGAGACCCAGAGGTAGAAACCCTGGCTCTGAGTTCATCCTAACTGCCAGGTGTACAGCCTCTGGGTACCTGTGACCTTCTCCAGAAGGCCACTGCATACATACCAGGCTTTATCCAAAGGGGATGCTGCAGGTTCCTCTGGAAACCTTCCTAGTTTCACAGTTCTGATGAAACTTGTCTTTTCAGATTTTGCAAAGCCACAGAAAGATGTGTGACCAGCAGAAACAACAACAGTTCCCTCCATCTTGTGTGAAAGGCTCAGGAATAGTGCAAAGTACCAAATGCACTTCTGTAGAATGTCCAGCTCCATGTCAGACAAAAACTGTTTGCGTGACTGGTCCCGCTCCATGCCAGACTCAAACCTGTGTGAAATGCCCAGCTCCATGCCCGACTCAGACCTACGTGAAATGCCCAGCTCCATGCCCGACTCAGACCTACGTGAAATGCCCAGCTCCATGCCCGACTCAGACCTACGTGAAACGCCCAGCTCCGTGCCAGACCCAAACCTACGTGAAATGCCCAGCTCCATGCCAGACAACTTACGTGAAATGCCCAGTTCCGTGTCAGACGACCTACGTGAAATGCCCAGCTCCGTGCCAGACGACCTATGTGAAATGCCCAGCTCCGTGCCAGACGACCTATGTGAAATGCCCAGCTCCATGTCAGACTCCGACCTACTACGTGCAGAGCTCAGCACCCCAGTATTATGTTGCTAACCCATGCTCTGCTCCCTGTTCCACCAGCTACTGCTGCCTGGCCCCCCGTACCTTCGGCGTGAGCCCCCTGAGGCGTTGGGTCCAAAGGCCCCAGAACTGCAACACGGGATCATCTGGCTGCTGTGAGGATTCCGGGTGCTGCGGCTCCGGGTGCTGCGGCTCCGGGTGCTGCGATTCTGGGTGTTGCTGTTTGGGAATTATCCCCATGAGGTCCCGAGGCCCTGCATGCTGTGCCCACGAGGATGACTGCTGCTGTTAAATACAAAAGGACAGCCCCACTCCAGAATTCATTGCTCACTGCCCTGCCGTTTCCCAGCTATTCCTTTCTGGAACACTCACTAGCCCCTGAGCTCCCTCCTTGTTATTCCCAGGAATGTAGAATCTCCTTGCTTCCCTTCTGAACTTTGCTTCTTTATCAAGGCAGCCTGCCAGAGTTAGTGCAACCCCTCAACTTTGGCAAGAATAAAGCTCTGAACGCAATTCACAATGACTGCCTGTCTATGTATTTATTCTTCTCTATCAGATACTCTTCTGCCTCCCTCTCTTACCCTTGCTTCTCAACCAGACAAAAGGTCTGAATATATATGAGCAAGCAGCCCTAACTCATGAAATCCCAGCCTGGGATGCCCATGTCTTCTAGAATGCTGTGAATTAACTTCCTTATATAAGTTAGCATGACCTGAGGTTGGAGATTTTGGGGTTCAGGGCTGCCTTTTTTTGGTAGGACCCCATGGTAGCATGATTGTTGTGTGTAAACTCAGAGTTCATCTTGCTGGATGCTGGAGGGATCGTGAAATCAGCTCTGCCCAAAAGCATCACTGGATGGCATCTTTGCTGCTATATGAGTGACTCGAAAACATGCTGGACTTTATGGCTTATGTTTTATCATCTGACCTGTTTTCCTTCATGAGGTCATAGGGTAAAAGCCTGACAAAAGAGTTAGGATTCCCCTGAAGTAGAGAGATATTTCCTCTATTGGCCTTGGAGAGCAGCAGGGGTAGTGAAGGAGAAGAGTCTCAAAGAGGAAGACAAATGTCATGGGAGAAGCATCTGGGTCTCACGGTGAGTCACCCTCCCTCATTAGCAATTCCTTCACTGTTTACTAACTCTGGAGTGTTTGGGTTGGGTTTTCTAAATTAGAGGCTATAAAGGCACACAAATATAAGTAGAGGGATAATGATTGGTCAAAACAATCCCACAAGACCTGGTTTCTTAGGAGGCATGCAGTATGTTTGGTGAATGCATAAATGAATGAGTGAATGAATGAATGAAGAGCAGAGACTGTTGTATTTGCTTCTGAGCAAGTTTTGTTGATTCACCCTGGGATGCTAGCAGAGTCATCTTGACTACTCTGCTGCCTTTGACCATCTAAGACACCTGTGTCTCCACAAAGCCCACCCCAAACCCTGTAAAGCCCAGCCCTGCTATCCTCCTGTACCAGTGAGTGGCACCTGCATTTCAGGACACTGGAGTGCTGCTTATTCTGCAGTTGACCTGAGCATGGAATGCTTTTTTATATTTATTATTTTAAAATTATCTAAGTAGCACAAGTGCTGTGAAATTTTTAATAATTCAGAAGCTTCTGAGTGAGAATTAAAACCTATCCTTCAACCTCCAAAGCCAGGTGTGACCATGCTCAGTTTGGATTGCTTCCATCTAGACCTTTGTCTGGGTATTGCTTACACATAACCACACAGAGTGAAGTAATTCCCAGAGTCCCTTGTGGTGCTCTCCAGAAAGCGGCATCCAGACAGCTCAATTCAGCAGAGGCACATTAAAAATACTGCAGGGACCCACTCCATAATCCATAATATACTTCTCCAAATCCCATTTTCTCTTCTCAGTTCTCTCACTGATTTTTTCTCAGTTCCCACCACCACTCAGGAGCTTCTACTAAACTCCCCCAAATGCTCTGAAATATCCAGAAATTATGAATTCTTTTATCTTTTTCTCCTTTTTTCTCTCCTACCCTGATCTTAAGTCTGGTTCTGATTCTATAGATGGATTGAGTCTCTCTGGTTCCATATATATATATATAATAGACTTTATTTTGTAGAGAAGTTTTAGGTTTACAGAAAAATTGAGAAGAAAATACAGAGTTCCCATGTACTCTCTTTCTGCCCCACATATAGTTTCCCCTGTTACTAACATCTTGCAAGAGGGCGGTAATTTGTTACAATTGACATGTTGACAAATTATTATTAACTAAGTTCTATGGGTTTTTGGCAAATGCATAATGGTATGAATTCACCATTATAATATCATACATAGCAGTAGCATCACTACCCTAAAAATGTCCTGTGTTCTAACTATTCATTCCCCTCTCCCTTCCCCCAAACTCCTGGCAACAACTGATCTTTTTACTTTCTCTGTATGCCTTTTCCGGAAAGTCATATAGTTGGAATCATACTGTGTGCAGCCTTTTCAGGCTGGTTTCTTTCACTTGGCATTTAAGGTTCTTCCACATATTTTCCTGACTTGACAACTCATTTCTTTTTATCTCTAAATAGTATTCCATTGTATGATGTACCACAGTATTTTAGTTTGCTAAAAGCTACTGGGAACAATATATCAGAAATGGGTTGTATTTTATAGTGGGAATTTATTATTAAAAGCTTACAGTTCTAAGACAGTACAAATGTCCAAATCAAGGCATCATCAGAGATGCTGTCTCACTGAAGGTTGGCTGCTGGTTATCCCTGCACTCCTGCCATGTGGCAAGATATAATGGCGGTTCTGCTGGACTGGGCCTCTGGACTCCTGCAAGCTTACTTTCTCCTCAAGTTCAGCTGTAGGTGATCAGGGATATGGCTTGTATCTCCCTTGTCCTCCAGGCTTCTTTCTCAGCCTCTTGGGGGCCTCTTTCCATGCCTCTGTGTTCCGCTGATCCAGCCTCCAGCTTCTGAGACCTCTCTCTCAGCCTCTTGGGGTTTCCCTGTTGCTGCCCTTTTTTTCTATCACTCTCTGCATGTTTTTCCCATTTATAAAGAACTTTCAGCAAGAGGACCAAGACCCACCCTGGGTCACACCTCACTGAAATAATCCAGTGAAAGACCCCCCAAATGAATCCAATTCAATCAGAGGGTCCCACACCCACAGGAGTGGATTAGCTTTAAGAACTGATCTTTTCTGGGATCTACAGAAAGCTTCAAACTGTCACACAGTTTATCTAGTCACCTCTTGAACGATATCTTGGTTGCTTCCAGTTCTGTCAGTTCTGTCAATGATAAAGCTGCTATAAATATCATGAGCTGGTGTTTGTGCAGATGTAAATTTTCAGTTCATTTGGGTAAATACCCAGGAGCATGATTGTTGGATCTATCTTTGTTAGACTCTTTCTGGCTCCTTTTATTTATTTTTTTCTCTATACTGCAATTCTGCATCCAATCTTAGGATTCTTGGATGCAGAGGAATTTGACCCAAGGACAAAACTTCTTTTTTTCTGCAGATGTTCTAATTCTCTCTCTAGCCCATGCTACTGATTCTTTTTGGCATGGAGGAGGAAGGGATTATAAATCTTAGAAGGCAACAATATAATCTCTTTAGGAGGCAGTATGACTGAGAGGAAAGGCAGGGATCAAACATTTATGTATCCATGAATCTCATCCAATTACAGAACTGAGAGATTTTTCCTTCTTTATTATCTAAGTTTGTTTCATTTAATAAGTGAATATTGAACAAGGCTAGTCCACGATTTATTTATTTACGCATTCCCCTATTGTCCTTTTTGATACATATTTTGAATTTCTCTCTCTCTTTCTTGTTATTATATAAGTTGCCATTAAAATATTTTTTAACTTTTAAAAGTCTTATATTGAAAACCTACCAAGCCCACATTAATGGGAAAAAACAGTCTCTTAAACAAATGGTGTTGGGAGAACTGGATATCTATAACCAGAAGAATGAAAAAGGACCCCTATCTCACCCCCTATACAAGAATCAACACAAAATGGATCAAAGATCTAAATATAAAATCCAGGACCCTAAAACTACTAGAAGAAAATGTAGGGAAACATCTGCAAGACCTTGTAGTAGGTGGTGGTTTCTTGGACCTTACACCCAAAGCACGTGCAACTAAAGAAAAAATAGATAAAAGGGATCTCCTCAAAATTCAATACTTTTGCACCTCCCAGGATTTTGTCAGAAGGGTGAAAAGGCATCCAACTCAATGGGAAAAAATATTTGGAAATCACATATCTGATAAGGGTTTAATATCCAGGATATATAAAGAGATGTTACAACTCAACAATAAAGAAACAAACGACCCAATTAAAAAATGGGCAAAAGACTTGAATAGACATTTCTCCAAAAAAGAAATACAAATGCAAAAAAACACATAAAGAAATGCTCAACATCACTCATGATTAGGGAAATGCAACTCAAAACTACAATGAGATATCATTTCACACCTATCAGAATGGCCACTATTAAAAAGACAGAGAACTACAAGTGTTGGAGAGGGTGTGGAGAGATAGGAGCACTTCTTCACTGTTGGTGGGAATGCAGAATGGTACAGCCACTATGGAGGACTGTTTGGCAGTTCCTAAAGAAGTTGAATATAGACTTGCCATGTGACCTGGCAATACCACTACTGGGTATATACCCAGAAGAACTGAGAGCAGTGACATGAACAGACATCTGCACACCGATGTTTATAGCCCCATTATTCACCATTGCCAAAAGCTGGAAACAACCCAGGTGTCCATCAACAGATGAATGGATAAACAAACTGTGGTCTATTCACACAATGGAATATTATGCAGCTGTAGGAAGAAATGAAGTCATAAAGCATATGGCAACATGGATGAACCTGGAGGACATTATGTTGAGTGAAGCAAGCCAGACACAAAAGGACAAATACTGTATGAATGCATCACTATGAACCAAATATATTGTGTAATATATTGTTTGATTAAAAAAATTTTATATGTATACATTGCATTTAAATGAGAAATGTATATATTATTCATTTGTATTTACTTTTTTGTTTTTAATTGTTTATATTTTTAATTATTAAATGTACAAAATAAAGTAAAAAAAGTCTTATATTGAAATATAATACACTTATAGAAAAGTACACAAATCATAAGTATATTATTCAATGAACACACCTTTATAACCACCTCCTAGATTCCAGAAAGTTAGTGTCATTTTGAAAACAAATAGATCAAAGTCCCTGATTCTCCTGAAGTAGGGGGCTGAGTTTGAAGGAATAAGTAGTCCTGAAATATCATTCTATACCCCCTACTGCCTTTGGAAGAGCCTCCACATGCTGGTGGATACGTAGAAAAAGATGATGTGAAGAGAATCAACAGCTGATGGGATCAAGGCATCCAGGATAAGCTCCCAGGAGCACCTCCCAATAAACTTCCCGACATTGGGCAGTGGGGACTCCCTCTTACCAGACTCCAGAGAAGCCTGAGACCAGGACTTGAGAACCCCTCATGAGCTGTCTATTAGCAGATCTTGTGTTTGGATTTCATTCATTTCATCTAATAAATAATTATTGAACATTTATTTTGCTCCAGGCACTGTCTCTACTGATAAGGTGCTTATAGTGGAGAGGGAGAATAAACAATCAAATACCCCAATAAGCAAATGTGTCTACTCCCTGAGCTATGAAGGAGGAATACCAGGTGCTCTGACAGCCTCTAATATGCATATTTTAACTGGTCAGAGAGATTTAAAAAGATTTCTCTGAGAAAGTGCAGCTTGAGCCCAAGGTTGAGTAGGAGTCAATTATAGAGCAGTGAAGGAAGACTTCTTCAGGCAGAGGCAAAAGTATACACAGGACTTTGTGGGAGGAGGAAGACTGATAAGTCTAAGGGAATGGAGGAAGAGAGTAAGAGATGAAAAGGGCAGGGGGGCCTGGTGGATCCTGCTAAGATGGCATTGGCATCCCAGGAGCCAAGTAGCATTCATTTGCCTGATTCTCTCTTAGTCCTGCCATATCTAGCCCCCCATCTCTGGGTCTAGTTTGTGCATCTGGAAAATGATGGCTTGGATTGTACTATCAGTAAGATTTCTTCAAGGGCCATCATTAGGTGATCTTTGCTTCTAGTACAGAGGTCTTTACACTGAACGATGTTTACTCTCTTATTATTTCTAAATCTGATAGATAAGAAATGTGGCCTCAGACTGTTGACAGTTTCAAAACATTTTTAGGTTAATAAAAAGTTCTACTATGCCTTGTTTTTATAACTTAAAAAATGTTGATGCCCATTTCCTAGGTAAAATACTCCAGATTTCCTGACTCCTGGTCCCTCTACAAAATTTATGGAGGAATTACTATGAACTATTTAGAGAGAATGGTAAGTTCAGAACATGAAACCAAACCCCTGAGAAAATGGGAAGAGCTCCCTTGGGCAGGTTGAGATGCTCTTATCCTGGGACCTAATATGAATCTGCTTCCCCTCAATTTTTCTGGAATAGAAAAGTCTACTGAGTAGAATTCTAAACCCCCTTCCCTGGTGGATAATTTAATGATGTTTTCTTTTTCAGGAAAATGCCTCTGCCAAAATTACTGTCAAGGAAGACAAATATATACAAGTAGACTCCATAATATTTGTCAAAATTAATTAATAAAAATATAGTCATATACATCTAAATTTTTATATCTTACACATGTATTATATATTATATGACTGCATACCCAATGTTATTAAATATGCTTAAGAAAAATGATTCAAATCCATTTATGCTTGGTGAAAGGGGAATGGAAGAGAGAACTGCCCTTTATTTCTTGAGGACCTACCATGTGCCGGGCACTGGGTTAGTCACTATACATGTGATATATCTCTTATCTGAGCAAGGAAATGACTGATCTGAACCACCTCGGCAGGTGTAGTGGGAACAACAGCCAGTGCTGTGGTAAGATATGGACTTCTGAGTCAAATACATCCATTCATTGGCCCTATGACTTCAGCCAAATCATATGATCTCTCCACTCAGAGGAATGAATGGTGTTTCATGAAACTGCCTAAAATAGTACCTAGCACATATTAGGTACACAATATGTGAAGCCATTTTCCTGTCACTGGTTGAAGGGGCCACGGGAGTGGATATGAAAGATGACTTAGAGAGTAAAAGAGTGTCAACTGTACTAGATGAAAAGTATTAAGAGTTTCCCATGGTTTGTAATTGTATATTTCTACAATAAAATGCAATGAGAGAAGGTTTTCATTTTGGACAAAATTATAGAAATGTGTAACCTGAAATTACAGATGTTCATTGTCTCCCAGCTATGTCCACTTCTGTTCTTATGCCAGCTTTGCCACAGATTCCATTTAAAACATTGGATAAACCACATCACCTCTTTGGGCTTCAGTTTTCTCTTCTGTAAAATGAAGAAGTTGGGTGAGACAATCACTAAGGGCCTTTTCTAACTCTATCAGTCTGTACTTCCAAACCTTCATTTTTCCTCAAAGTTCAGAAAGATTATCTTTCTGAGAAAATGGAAACAGGGTAGTGGTTTGATGGATAACCAGAGGCATCCCTTAAAGGGACTCAGGGAGTGGGGCACCCAAATAAAAGCTCCTCTCTGAATCAGTGCTTGACAAGAAGAGGCAATCTAGACCCGGTTTTCAGATAGAAGCTGGCCAGGGAAAATGTCATAATCAGATGTCATTCTTTGTCATTGATGTAAGCAGCTCCACCCAGTTAATGGGTTGCTGATGTCCCAATTAGCAAGTCTGCTGTGTGAGACAGATGGGTGTTTGGGTAGGCTGGGCACAGGGGGGAAAAAAGGAGATGGCAAAGTATGTACAGCAGCAGAAGGCTGAGAAAGACAGGCAGTGAGTAATGCTCTCAGACATCCTCGTGGCCAGGCCTCGTGGCCAGCTCTTGTGGCCAGCCCTCGTGGCCAGCTGACATGACGTTCCTCTGGGAGCATTAAGTTCACCTAATCTACTAGACTGGGTACTGCATATGAGCTGGGAGCAAGGCCCTATTGGCTTTGATGTCCCCAGAGCCTAGCACAGGTTGGCATTCAACACATTCTTTTTAACTAAAAGAATCTACCCCTTTTATGTGTCTATCCTATGGGAATTTCCTGCATTGTTTGAATCCTGTCTGACTCCCAGGACATGTCTGGGAACACTCATGGGCCTAGCTTCCGTGGACTTCTCAGACAGAAAAACGTCAAGCTAAATACTGCTCATTGAGCTGTTGGAGTGCTAAGTACTCCATAGGCCACACTTCCAAACACCCCAACTCAGAGTGCCCTGCTCCCCCCTCCCCCCACCCTGCTTTATTTTTCTTCATGTGACTTTTCACTAACTACTACTGTATTATATATTGATTTGTGCATTGTTTTGTCTTCTCCACCAGGATGGAGGTGCCCTGAAAGCAGGGGCCTTGCTTATCTTATTCACCACTGTAGCTCCAGGGCCAAGAATAGTATGTGCCACATAAAAAATAGCTAATCCACATTTACTAGAAGAAGGATTGACTCTCATTTAATCTTCACTTATAACTCCAGATGCAGGTTCAGGTTTTTATCATCACTTTTTAGCTGAGAATAGTGAGCCTTCTCAAGGTTAAATAACCTGCCCAAAGTCACACTAGCAGTAGCTTTGATTTGAACACGCCTTACTTCTGGACCTTAGATCTTAACCTGTATTTTCCCCTCTACTCTAGAACTTGAATTCTCATACAGGGGAGGCTTCATTTCCTCCATGACATTGAGAAATTCCTTCCTGTCAAAGAGAGAGTCTTTGTCTTCAACCTCTTTTCACTCTGGGCTCCCTTAGCTCTCCAGGTATCCTTTTAAATACTACCAATACATTTTAACCCAAAACTGTACTATAGAGTCCAGTTTACATGCTATTTTAGAATTTCAAAGCAAGTTCATATCCATTATCTCATCTAATAAAATCACCATATGCAATACTAATGGAAATATGAATATCGTTATTCCAGTGTAGCAGGGCGGAAACTGAGATCAGAGAGGTTAAGCGACTTGAACCAGATGGCACAAGTAGGTGGTGGTGCAGGACCCAAGAGTGTGCTTTGTACACAGACCCCGTTCTCATTTTCATTATAGCTACTATCCTTTAGGTCCCTCCCTACTCTGTATTCTTCTCTCCTCATCTTTCTGTTTCTTGTCCCCCTTGATTCTTAGAACCCTCTGCTCATGTTCCAAAAGAACTTCAGTTACTTCCAAGGCAAACTTTCTCTCTCTTTCCTCCTAAAAGCCTGCATTTGCATTATCCCCATGGTTTACTAAGTGGGGATCCATGGCCTGGGGATAAACCAAGATCATCTGGAAAGTCAGGACAGAGTCGTTGCTGGGTCTTATATCTCATGAGCTACCTGCCTTACACACACACTGGAACTTTCCTCTCTCCTCTCCCACACCTTCAGGAAATGTTTATTCATTCATTTGATAAACACTTATTGAGAACATGCCTTCTACTCAGCGCTGGGTACGGGATATAGGTGCTAAGTGCTGGGAACTCCAAGTTGCAGCAGGCATGGTCTCTGCCTTTGAGAACCTCACAGTCTTCTGCTTGAACCAGCTTGTTACTTAACAAAATGCAATGATAGATACGGTACATAAAACATTAGGGGAACACAGAGTAGAGAGCCTCAATTATCTTACAGAGGGAAGCTAGGGTCAGGACGATCTATGAAAAGCTTATTAGGAAAGTTTAGGCCAGTTACAAGGAGCACCTCAGCCAAGCATGGGCTGGTGACCGGTCACTTAACTGAAAATGGACTTGTGGGAACAGTTGGAAGCCTGGGAGGTAAGTGTCTTCCTCCAGAGATGATTTGCATTGGCTCCTGCTAGGAGGCAGGGATTCCTGCTCTGTGCCTTTAGTAAGGTTCCTGGATGGACCACTCAAGGATTGTGCAGCTCATTTACTTCTGATTCAGGCTTACCGTAAGGGGGGTCCTGCTTCCTGTGTGTGTCCTATTAGACTCCCAACCCCATGGCTGTCATCCTCACCAAGCACAGTTACCAAAAAGAGAGGTCATTTTACTCTTAGGGGAAAAGTAGCTTCCTTACCCTGCTAACCTCTCTGGTTCCTATTTTCTCCATAGTCTTTGCCTGGTAATTCCTGTTCTTTGTTACCTTGCTCTCCAGCTCCCCCTTACCTTAGTCGTTTTTAGTAGGACCTTGGTTGGGATAATATAGCTGACCATCATTGAAACCCAGGGATTAGACTGGGATCTCCCAAACTCGGTTCCTTAAGACACAAGTCTCCAAAATTTTTCCCTAAAAAAGGGTTTCAGGTTAGGAAATAATGTATTGTAATGGCCTTCAGGGTGACTCATATTAAGGGTGACTTAGTACAGGTTCTGAGGAATCTTGATGTAGAGAGAGCTGCTTATTAACAGCTCCTAAACCAATTTGATTATAGAATCACCACCATTTGTGTTTATGTACGTGTGTGTTTACGTTTACCACTATTTAACATCCCGATGTGCATTTATGGAAATGACACATTAAACATACAGACTCTGGAGTAGTTTCTCAAAGAAGGCATTTCTGTTTCCAGCAGTTCTGTTCTTCATGTGTTTAGGAATGAGGCATCAGGAAGAACTTTAAGGACCTGAGGTACTTTCTAAATAGAGATATGAACAAGGCTCTACATATTTCTAATGTCTATAATCTTCTAATTACCATACAGTTCCACATACCTGGGTTTTTTCTGGGCCAATGGGTGTTTGATGGCACCATCTCATGACACACCTATGAAAATATTTATTGATGTTTATCACAGATGCAGATAAAAACCATTGAGCATCTACTACCTGATGGGTATTGGTTAGGTGCTTTCCTATAATTTAATTCAATTATAAATTAGTAAAATTCCCTACAAAAGGCAACTGATGAGTATCCTCCCACTTCCAATAATGCTTTGCATTAGTTTACACCGCTAAATTCCCCTCAGTGTGTTATAATTTTAACTGTACCAACTACTAGTTCAGTAAACTTTGACAAGAAATTTAGTTTCTCTGAGTTTTAATCTCTTCATTTGTGAAACAGGAAGATTATTCCAGCCTTGACGCGTTTCTATAAAGATTAAATGAAATGATATATGTAGACTCTCTGAGCCATTGTGGGTCAAACACTGATTCTTTCTTCTTAGTCTTCCCTGTTTGATAGTAATTTTGTGTCTCTAATTCATGGCATCTTTTTTCTTTCTTTTTGTAGTCCTGTTTCCCATTTGGCAGACAGATATCCTGAGCTCTGTGCATGAAACTATTTTAGGACCAGAGGGCCTCATGGCCAAGCTCTGTAATGTCCTGAGTCCTCTGCTCCTGCGCCTGTGCAATGGACAGTTTGGGCTGTGTTCTGATGTGGTTGTCTGGGGATAGCCATAGCAGTCCACGGTCCTGTGAGGAGTGGATGGACTGTTCCTGTGAAGGGTATGGCTATTTTTTGGTGTAAATAACTTAGGCAAGGTAGATATCCTGATAAAAAAAAATTGAGGAGCTTGGAAGACTGTTGAAGCAGCTGTTTGGGTCTCTATGTTCTCTAGAATTCCAGGGCATGTATGGGAGAACATTCCTGGGGGTGGGGAAAGGAGACTGCTGCCACACAGTGGAAGACTGAATAGAAAGAAGAGACTCCCTAGTTGAGGAGAAATAAACTTCAAATTGTGAGCAAAATCATCTAGTGGCAATTACTGTAAATTCTCAATCGACCTCACCTCCTTTAAAAACCCTCCCGTCTGTAAAATAGCATAGTTATTTTAAACTGATACACTCTGTTTTCGTTTTGGCATGGTGGCTAAAGGGAAGAGTTGAGGGGCTATTTTTGGGACCTCCAATATGCTCTGGGATTAGATATATCATTATGGAATTATCCCACTGCTCAGGAACATGTGATTGGATATAAGGTCCTGTCAACACTTGTAGGCACCCTGGGGCTGTGGGAGTTGGGGAAATGTGACTGAGGGGAGGCTGAGCATTGAGAAGGATGCAAGGTGGAATTCATCTGAAGGAAAAGGAGACCGTTAGAGTCAGGATTTTAGTCCTGGAAAAAGAACCTTAATTATCTGTTGTAATCTCCTATTTTACAGAAAGCTTAACTGTCTTATCTAAGGCAAAAGCACAAATTCGCTACAGTGTTTTGATTAGTCTTTGCCATGGATCATATGGTTCCCATCCCTGTACATTTTCCACATTCACTGATGCCAAGGAATGAAAGCAACAGAGAATATTACTATGGAATTTTCCACAAAAGAGTTTAAAAAGTGGGTCTGTAAAGGAGCTATTGGAAAAATAAGCTGAGTTCCATTTATAATTCATCAAAGACCAAGAAAAATACTTCTCCTTGGCAATCTCTGAAGATTCCAGAAATGTAATAAATTCCACAATGTGTAAACTTGTGCATCATTATTGTTAGCCTCTGACTGCTGCCAGAATGGCAGAAATTAAACTCACTGAAAAATGAAAAGATGTCATCTACTTTTAGCAAACAGAGTAACTAATGTGAGACTTTGTCTTCTCACTGTTAACAATTATATAACTGAATAAAACATAAAGCAACAGTTTTCAGACATTGAAAGTAGCAAGCACAAGACTGAAATCATTGAGAAAAAAGGAATACTCAAGATGAGCTCCAGGTTTGCCCTTGGGCAGGGAGGAACAGAGAAGAGCAGCTCAAGCAGAGACAAGTGATTCTGCTGAACTAAGGAAGCAGAAGCTGGAATTTGAAGGTACTGCTGACACAGCTGAAAAATGTGGGACAGAGTAAATGATAGGAGAACGATGGGAAGAGGAAGAGGTCCAGAAGTCCGTGTGGGCTTGCTCTGTGGGTCCTTGGCTGAGGGTCAGTGTAGAGGGACCTTCCTAAAAATCCAGGGCATTCAGCTGAGAAACCAGAAAGACCACATTTTAGGAACAAGCCCACATACTATAGTCATATCTACTTCAGATATGCCCTAATAAAGTCTAAAACCAAACCCCCATAGAATCAGTGAGCCACTAGTAAAATAACTGCCCATAAGAACAAAACTTAACAGATCTTGAGAACAAATGTAACAGATCTTAAAGGAAGACACCATAATACAGACTCTTTATAATGCCAACAGTATCTAGCATGCGATCAGAATTTCTAGACATGCAATTATATGACCCACAATCAAGGGGAAAAAAGCAGTAAAATAATAATAATAAACCAGACTCTAGAGTAACACAGATGCTGAGATTAGCAGAGAAGGACTTTAGAACAGATATTCTAAATATGTGCATGCATTTAAATAAAAATATAGATATAATGAGAAAACAGAAAGGCACTCTCAGCAGAGAAATAGCAACCATAAAAAAGGAAAATTCTAGTACAAAATTTTAATATCAGAAATGAAACATTAACTGAAGGGGTTTCATAGCAAACTGGAAACTGCAGAAGAAAGGGACAATGAACTTTAAGACAGATGAATAAAAAGCATTTAATCTGCAGAACTTCAATTACCTGTGGGACAATATAAAATGTTCTAAAACAAATGCAATTGTAGTTCAAGAAGTAGACGAAAGATATAACAAGAGAGAAAAGTATTTAAAGAAATAATGGCTGAAAATATCCCAGATTTGGTAAGTTACATCAACCAACAAATCCAGGAAGTTTAGTGAACTCCAAGCAGGATAAATATAAAGAAAAGTATATTTAGGCATATCATAGACAAAATGCTGAAAACCAAAGATAAAAAGAAAATCTTAGATTCAGACAGAGGTGAGGGAAAGACACTTCAGAATGGAGAACAATGAGAACAATATTATCATTTCTCACATAGAGAAAATTAACAAAGCTAAAGGTTATTAAAAAAAAAAAGATTAACCCATGACAAGACTAATCAAAAAAAAAAAAGGAATCAGAATATCACTAGGGGGCCTAAGGATATTAAAAGGGTGAAAAATATTATTTAGATTTTGATGCCAGTAAATTTGACAATTTAGATGAAATGGACAAATTTCTTTTAAAAACCTACTAAAATGACTTAAGAAGAAATAGATAACTGAACCAGCTCTATTTCAAACAAATCAAATCATAGAAAAGAAACCTTCCCATAAGAAAATTTCCAGGCTCAGTTGGTTTTACTGAATTCAATCAAAAGTTTAAGGAAGAAATAATATAAAATATACTCGACAGACTTTTTCAGAAAATAGAGGAGAGGCAAACACTTTCCAACTTATTTTATGAGGCTGGTATTATCCTGATGTCAAAATCAGGCAAAGAAAAGAGAACCCCTATAGCTAACAGTACTTAATGGTGAAAGCCTGAATGCTTTCCCCTTAAGAACAGGAACAAGACAGTAGTGTTCACTTCTATCCCTCTGAGCAGTCCACAGAGGGCTCCTCCCTTCTGCTCCCCAGAAACACATGTGTCCATTCCTGTGGCTGCCCAGCCTCTTCCAAGTGCCTGTGTCTGTCCTGTGAATCAATGAAGCTTCCCCTTTTCAGGACTGTTGACTCCTGCTTGTCCTTGACCAGCTCCTCCCCCAGGATATTCAGCAGTTGTGGCTCCACCTCCTCTCAGCCCGGACCCCTGACTGCCCAGCTCCGGGTGCAGCAGCTCTCCTGAGGCCCAAAGGAATGGGAGGTCACCAAATGTCCTCTCAGGCCACCTGATGGAGATGGGAATGAAGTGAGCCAGAAATAAGGCGCTAGATGCATAACTCCCAGGAAAAAGCCTTGAATCTTCCCATGGAACATCAAAAGTGTTATGAATATGTGTGGGTTGGTGGGGATTCTGAGTCAAAGCTGAAGGACTTCCATCAGAAAAGAAGCAGGAAATTCTACTGAGATTCAAGCTAATCAGATCCCACGTTTCAGGGTGCAGGATCACTCGGGAGGAGCCTTGACAGTGGCTAGTGGCTGGGGTTGTCCTCCTGCTCTGTGGAGTGGGGGTAACTACCCCTGGTCTCATACCCACACTTCTGCCAGGATGGGCTAGGACACTGCTCTGCAGGTGGGGCTTCTGGGGTGGTGCCTCTCCCGGTGAGGATCTTGGGTATTGGGTATACTTTTTGCTCCATAACCTGGACTCAAAAATGGAACTAGGAGGGCCAGAGGTATCTGGGGCCTGGGAGTTGAGGGAGCTGGAAAAGTCAAGCAGAGCTTCACTGGCGTTTCATGAAGAATAGGGACAATTCACACAGAAATTTCTTGGATCTTTGTGTATTGCCCATTTAGTGTGATTTTTATAGCTTTCTAATGGTGGCATTTCCCTTTAAAATGAAAAGCACCTATGTGCTTTTTAAAAATATATATATATATTTAAAGTTATTTCAATTACATAAATGTTACACAAAAAATATGGGGATTCCCATATGCCTCGCTCTCCACACCTCCCACACCCTCCCACATAAAAACATCCTTCATTAGTGTGGCACATTCATTGCAATTGATAAATGCATCCTGGGGCATTGCCACTGAGCATGGACCATAGTTCAATTGTAGTTTACACTCTCTCCCATACAATTCTTCAGGTTATGGGAAGATATAAAATGGCCTATATCTGTCATTGCAATGTAATTCAGGACGATACTCAAGTCCCGAAAATGCCCCCGTATTACACCTGTTTTTCCCTCTCCCTGCCTCCTGAGCCTCCAGTGGCCACTGCCTCCACAACAATGTTGTAATTTCTTCCATTGCTAGAATCATAATAAGTCTATAGTATAATACCAGTAAGTCCTCTCTAGTCCATAGTCCATTCCCCAATCCTAAGGATTCTGGGATGGTGATGCCCACTCCACCTCTACTTTAGAGGGAGCTTCAATCCCATAGAGCCAATGGATAAGACTCTCTTGCTTGCAGTTGTAGGCTCTCTCATTTCCTTGGTATGGTGGTTGTCAATCCTCACTTCCTTGTTAGTTGTTCTGGGTGAGTGCAATGAACTGGAGAGTGGTGTTGCAACTCTGCCTAGGCTCAGGGACCAGCTGGCACATGGACAGTACAAAGATTCCAGTCTCTTGGACATACACCTACAAACTCCAGCACCAAATATAGGTTTAAATAGAAGGGACAGATGAGCCACGTGTAGGGAAGCCATAACTGAGTCCAACTCTGTCACTCTCAGGAGCACATACTCCAAAGTAGGGCCCACTGGCAAGGCATCAAACTCCAGAGCTATCTGCCATGACCATAGGACCTGGGTGTCTCCAGAGCCCTCAGGAGCCCCACTATTTGGGGTAGTATCCACTTTGGCAGTCTATGAGATCCTGCTGAGATGTGCATACCTCTGGGATGAACTCCCTACTCACTTTGAAGTCTCTTAGCCATATATACTCATTTGTCTTTACCTTTCCCCCCTTTTATTTGAAGTCTTTTTCCAGTTGTATTGCTAGTTGGTTCTTGATAGTAATCCCTTGGTGCCAGGAAGGTTCATCCCCAGGAGTCATGTCCCACACTAGGGCATAGGTAATGCATTTATATGCTGAGTTTGGCTTAGAGAGAGACCACATTTCAGCAACAAGGAGGCTCTCAGGAGGCAACTCTTAGGCACCCCGCAACACTAGGCTAAGTTTCAAGAGCAAAAGCTCACAAGCATAGTCATCAATATCAAGGACCCATCAATGGACCATCCTCCTTTGCCAGTCATTGCCCCTGCTCTTGGGGGACTGTTACTGCTCCATTAGAGAATGTGGCAGAGCTCTCCAGGATGGGAAGTTAATATTCTCTCGGTTATTGTGTGAACCATCACCCACTGTGACAATGCTTCGTGAACATTTGAACACATTTATATACCTTGTATGTATGTCCAGGTGAACTTTCTCCCATGTATCCCCCATCACTGACACCCCATACCAATGATCTTCCCCTGCCCCAGTTGTAACCCTTCTGTGATCCAAAGCTTTTTCAAAAATGAAGCCAATAAGATGACAAAATGCAATTAATAGGAAAATGAAATAATAACAATAGGTTTAAATATAAGAAATAAAATACATAAAAATTAAAAAAACTGAAACTAAAATAAAATTACAAGAGATTGAGATATTAGAAATAATGAAAAATATTCAAAAAAAATTGTTTCGACATTTTGCTTTTCATCACTATAATATCTGCTGTCCTGTATATAGAGTGACATTTTCTTCCATTTATTCCCCAGTGTCTTACTTTTTTTCATTTTGTTTTCAAAGAAGTTTTAGGTCAGAGTAAAGTCACATACAGAATACAGTGGACTCCCATATACCCAACATCCTCCCCCCTTTCCCCCTTCCCATATTCATACCTTTCTATATGTGGATGGTATCTTTGTTACAACTGATATACAAATAGTGAGACATAGCTACTAACCATGGCCAATGTTTTACATTATGGCTTACATTTTAGACCATACACTTTTATAAATTTTAATGAGATTTAACATGGCCTGTGTCCATCATTGTAAGATCATGTAGAACACTTCCACCGCCTACTAAATAGCCCCTGTTCCAACTATTCTTTTCCTCTCCGCTCCTCCCCTCAGGGCCCAAGGTGAACCCCCCAGCTTCACTCCTTGGATGACAAGATTCATAATTAGTTGCAACAACACTGAGGTCTTGACACACTGGATTGTCCTCCCCTATTAGGAACTGCCCATGCTCTCGAGAGACTCCCGCCCCTCTATTTGTGAACATATTCATTCTTCCCAGGATGGGAGTCCAACTCCTTCCCACTCATTATGTGGGTCTCCACCCACTGATACAATACATTATGACAAAATGATCACTCACACACTCCCTAAAAGCATGCTCCGGGTGTGCCCTATTCCAAATGCCCTCCCATCCAACACCCTAAACCAGTAACCCCTCCTTGTCTTATTGCCATAAGAGCGTTTCCAACTTTGTACTTTCAACCACATACCCGCCAATCCCCAGTATTCACCTGGTCCCTCCCCCAAGCCTCCCCCCAGTTCCATGGACCTTCCAACCCACCCTCCCCAACCTACCCACCTGTCAAATCTGCACCACCCAACCCAATAGTATCACTACCCTCCTGTCATAACTCTTCAATGCCCAACTACACACTTTCACCTTATCATAGATTATGTCCGTGTGGGCGTTGGCTCACAAATTTCTTTTCCTTTTCTCTTTCCTGTAAACTTATCTTCCAGTCAATAACTCTCTGAGTCTTCTAGATTTGCTTAACTCATATCAGTGAGGTCATGTAATATTTATTTTTCAATTTTAATTTTTTTGGGAACTTAAATTTATTTATTTATTTATTTTTAAATGTACTGGATACATAAAAATTTTTTTTTGAATCATATAATATGTTACACAATATATTTGGTTCACAGTAACACAATCATACAGTATTTGTCCTTTTGTGTCTGGCTTGCTTTGCTCAACATAATGTCCTCCAGGTTCATCCATGTTGTCATATGTTTTATTTCATTTCTTCTTACAGCTGGTCATGAAATTTTTGTCTTTCAATGCCTGGCTTGCTTCACTCAACATAAGGTCCTCAAGATTCATCCATGTTATCCCGTGTGTTAGCACTGTATTCCTTCTTATAGATGAGTAATATTCCATTGTATGTATGTAGCACATTTTGTTTATCCACTCATCTATTGATGGGCATTTGGGTTGATTCCAACTTTTGGCAGTAGTGAATAATACTGCTATGAACATTGGTGTGCCCTTGCTTTCCATTTTTCTGGGTGTATACCCAACAGTGGAATTGCTGGATCATATGGGCAGATCTATAGTTATTTTTTTGAGGAACCACCAAAATGTCCTCCACAATGGCTGGACCATTCTACATTCCCACCAGCAGTGGATGAGGGTTTCCATTCCTCCCCATACTTTCCAACATTTGTAGACCTCCGTTTTTTTTTTTTTTTTTTTTTTTTTTTAAATAGCCACCAGTATAATGGGTTTAAGATGGTATCTCATTGTAGTTTTAATTTACATTTCCCTAATAGCTAGTGATGTTGAGCATCTTTTCATGTGCTTTTTAGCCATTTGTATTTCTTCCTTGGAGAAGTGTCTTTTCATGTTGCTTGCCCATTTTTTAAATGGGTTGTTTGCATTTTTATTTTTGAGGTGTAGGATTTCTTTGTGTATGCTGAATATTAGGCTCCTATCAGATATATGGTTGCAAAATATTTTCTCCCATTGGATAGGCTGCCTTTTTACTTTCTTGATAACCTCCTTTGAAGTGCAAAATGTTTTAATTTTGAGGAGATCCCATTTATCTATTTTTTGTTTTGCTGCTTGTGCTTTGGGTGTTAAGTTCATGAAACCATTTCCTATTACAAGTTCCTATAGATGCTTCCCTACATTATCTTCCAAGGTCTTTATGGTCTTGGCCTTATATTTAGATTGTTGATCCATCCTGAGTTGATTTTTGCATAAGGTGTGAGATGGTGTTCCTCTCTCATTCTTTTGGATATGGATATCCAGTTCTCCAAGCACCATTTGTTGAAGAAGCCATTCTTTCCTAGTTCAGTGGGCTTGGTGGCCTTGTTGAATATCAGATGACTGTATATGCGAGGATCTATATCAGAACTCTCAATTCAGTTCCATTGGTCAGTGTGTCTATCCTTGCACCAATACCATGCAATTTTGACCACCGTAGCTTTGTACTGTGTTTTAAAGTCAGGTAGTGTGATTCTTCCAATTTCATTTTTCTTTTTCAATATGTCTTTGGCTATTTGGGGCTTCTTGCCCTTCCAAATAAATTTCATAGTTAGTTTTTCCAATTCAGTATAAAATGCTGTGTTGATTTTTATTGAGATTGCTTTAAATCTGTAGATTAATTTGGGTAGGATAGACATCTTAATGATGTTTAGTCTTCCTACCCATGCACAGGAAATATTCTTTCATTTATTTAAGTCTTCTTTGATTTCCTTTAACAATGTTGTGCAGTTTTCTGTGTATAAGTCATTTACATATTTAGTTAAATTTATTCCTAGGTATTTGATTCTTTTAGTTACTATTGTAAATGGTATTTTATTCTTGATTTCCTCCTCAGGTTGCTCATTATTGGTGTACAGAAATGCTACTGATTTTTGCATATTGATCTTATAGCCTGCAACTTCACTGAACTCATTTATAAGTTCTAGAAGCTTTGTTGTCAGTTTCTCAGGGCTTTCTATGCATAGGATCATGTTGTCTACAAATAGTGAAATTTTTACTTCTTCCTTTCCAATTTGGATGCCTTTTATGTCTTTTTCTTGCCTCAGTGATTGAGCAAGTACTTCTAACACAATGTTAAATAGAAGCAGTGATAGTGGGCATCCTTGTCTGATTCCTGATCTTAGAGGGAAAGCTTTTAGGATTTCACCATTGTATATGATGTTAGCTGTAGGTTTTTTGTATATACCCTTTATCATGTTCAGAAAGTTTCCTTCTATTCCTATCTTTTGCAGTGTTTTTATCAGGAAAGGGTGTTATATTCAATTGTATGTATGTATGTATTTTCTGCATCTATGGAGATGATCATATGATTTTTTTCTTTCAATCTGTTTGTGCAGTGTATTACATTGATTGATATTCTTATGTTGAACCATCCTTGCATACCCAAGATGAAACCCCCTTGGTCATGGTGTATAATTTGTTTGATGTGTTGTTGAATAAGTTTAGCAAGTATTTTGCTGAAGATTTTAGCATCTAGGTTCATTAGAGAGATCAGTCTGATTTTTCTTTCTTGTGGCGTCTTTGTTTGGTTTTGGTATTATAGTAATGTTGGCATCATAGAATGAGTTAGGCAATGTTCCTTCTACTTCTATATTTTGGAAGAATTTAAGCAGGATTGGTGTTAGTTCTTTCTGGAATGTTTGGTAGAATTCACCTGTGAAATCGTCTGGTCCTGGGTTCTTCTTAGTTGGGACGTTTTTGATGACTGATTCTATCTCTTTACTTGTAATTGGTCTGTTGAATTCATTAATTTCTTCTTTTGTTAATGTAGGCTGCTTGTGCATTTCTAGGAATTGTCCATTTCCTCTAAATTATCCTTCCTGTTGTCATATAATTTTTCAAAGTATCCTCATGATAATTTTTATTACTCTGGGGTCACTGATGATATCCCCTTCCTCCTTTCATATTTTGTGTACTTGCATTTTCTTTCTTTTTTTCTTTGTTAGTCTAGCAAAGGGTTTTTCAATTTAATTGAGCATCTCAAAGAACCAACTTTTGGTTTTGTTTATTTTTTTCTAGTGCTTTCTTATTTTCTATTTCACTTAGTTCTGCTCTAATCTTTGTTATTTCCTTCTTTCTACTTCTTTTGAGGTTAGTTTGTTGCTCTTTTTCTAATTCCTCCAGATGTGCAGTTAGGTCTTTGATTTTTAGCTCTTTCTTCTTTTCTGATATATGCATTTATGGCTATGAATTTCCCTCTCAGTACAGCTTTTGCTGCATCCCATAGGTTTTGATATGTTGTGTTATCATTTTCATTCATTTCAAGATAGTTACTAATTTCTTTTGAAATTTCCTCCTTGACCCACTGTTTGTCTAATAGTGTGTTGGTAAACTTCCATATCTTTGCCTAATCTGGTTCTCTGACCCTTACTGATTTTCAGCTTCATTCCACTGTGGTCAAGAAATTGCTTTGTATAATCTCAATCTTTTTGAATTCATTGAGAATTTTTCTGTGGCCTAGCATGTGTCTGTCTTGGAGAATGATCCATGTGCACTTGAGAAGAATGTATATCCTGCTGTATTTGGGTGTAGTGTTCTGTATATGTCTATTAGATCCAGATCCTTTAATGTATTATTCAAAGTCTTTGTTTTGTTATTGATTCTCTGTCCAGATATTCTGTCTAATGGTGATAATGGTATATTAAACTTCCCCACTATAATTGTAGAAGCATCTATTTCTCCAGTTAGTTTTCCCAGTGTTTGCCTCATGTATTTTGAGGTGCCCCTGTTAGGTGCATAAATGTTTGTGATTGTTCTTTCTTCTTGAAAGAGTACTCCTTTTACTAATATGTAGTGTCCATCTTTGTCTCTTACAATAGGTTTGCATTTAAAGTCTATTTTGTCCGATATTAATATAGCTACTCCCGCCCTTTTTTGGTTATTGTTTGCTTGTAAAATGGTTTTCCAGCCATTCACTTTCAGCCTCCTTGAATCCCTGGGTCTAAGGTGGATTTCTTGTAGACAACATATAGATGGGTCATACTTCCTTATCCATTCTGCCAGTCTGTGTCTCTTGACTGGTGAGTTTAATCCATTAACATTCAGTGTTATTACTCTCAAGGAATTTCTTATATTAGACATATTTTCTTTGGGTTTATGTATGTCATACATTGTTTTTATTTCTCTTTTTGTCTTTTTAGTTGTTCTTACACTTTCCTCCAACTCTCTCTCTCCTGTTTTTTCCTTTCAACCTGTAGAACTCCCTTTAGTATTTCTTGAAGGGCAGGTTTCTTATTGGCATACTCTCTTAATTTCTGTTTATCTGTGCATATTTTGAACTCTCCAACATTTTTGAATGCCAGATTTGCTGGATAGAGAATTCTTGGCTGGAAGTTTTTTTCTTTTTGACTTTAACTATGTCATACCACTGTCTTCTTGCCTCCATGGTTTCAGATGAGCAATCAGCATTTAATCTTATTAAGCTTCCCTTGTATGTGATGGTTCTCTTTTCTGTAGCTGCTTTCAGTATTTTCTCTTTGTCCTGAGCATTGGACAATTTGACAAGTATATGTCTTGGAATAGGCCTGTTGGGATTTATACTGTTTTGGGTGTGCTGCGCCTCCTGGACATATACATCCATCTCCCTCAATAGGGTTGGGAAGTTTTCAGCCATTATTTCTCCCTACATTCCTTCTGTCCCCTTTCCCTTCTCTTCTCCCTTTGGGATGCCTACAATGCATATATTTGTGCCTTTTGTTTTGTCATTCAAATCCCTAAGTCCCAGCTGAATTTTTTCCATCTTTTTATCTATATGTTCTACTATCTGTTTGATTTCAGATTTAGTATCTTCCACATCACTCATTCTTTCCTCTGCCTGTTCAAATCTGCTGTTATGTGCTTCCAATGTATTTTTGATTTCTTGGATTGTGCCATTTATCATCATCATATCTGTTATCTTTTTATGTATGTTCTCCCAGTATCTTCTTAATATCCTTAATCTCTTCTTTCACTTCATTAAGTTGGTCCACGATATTTTTTTGGACAGCTTTGATTAATTGTTCAATGTTCTGCATCTCTTCCTGTTTTTTAGTTTGTTCATTGGCCTGGCCCATGTCTTCCTGTTTCTTAGTATGTCTTGTTTGTGCTTGTTTTTGTGTCTTATGAACCAGCATTCTTTCTCGAAGCCAGATATCAAAGGAGGGAAAACTGGAGGAAAAGACTTAGGGTAATGAAACTGCTTTAAGGTTAAGGGTACAGGGGAGTTAGAATGTTTGAGTTTAAATCCTAGGTCCACTGCTAATTCTGTAACTTTGGGCAAGCTACTTAACATGTTTTTTTGACTGTTTCCACATCTGCACAATCTGAATCATAATGCCATATTATTTAGTTTCTAGGCTGTTGTGGGGATTAGATGAGACATAACATGCAAAATGTTTAGAAAAGTGCCAGTATGCTGTTGGTGCTCCATAGATGTTATCTTTAATTATTGTTGCCTGCAGTCAGGAAGGAGAGGGGTTCAGGGCTGTGGAGCAAAAGACAGAGTTATCTCCATCCATTGTCCCAGCTGCGGATGTAGAATTGGAGCAGACCAAAAGGCCAGAAGTAACTGAGCATGCTTATTGCTGCCCTAAGTCTCATCGATTTTCTCAGGCTCAGCCTCTCTGCACAGCAGGAGTCAACAGAGCCGTGTTCTCTCCTCTTATGAGTCCTCTCTTAAACTTGCTGCCCAGCTAACAGATCAGAAAGTTGTTTTTTCACTTGTTTCCTATTTCCTGGCAACTGTTTGCCTGTGAATGAAGAGGCCTATGTAAAAGGAATTCCCATTTTTTATTTATGGTGGAGATATCTAACCATGCTTCCTTGTGGCCTGTCCCCTCCCTCCTAACCCTGCCTCCTCATGCCCAAGCCCTGGTACAGATTCATATTCCTGCAGATGCCTCAAAGGAATCGGGGATTTTCATGGTTTAGATTCAGGTGAGGAGAGGAATTCTAAATCATTGTTTAAAGCATATTAATCTTAAGAAGGGTAACTAAGGTCTTCTTGTATCAGGGAAAACCAAATTCATTTATTGTAACTATATGGCTTCATCATGATTACATTTTTAAATCATTAGTTTTAAAGAACTATTTCACTTTTAATTGTGGTTGGTAAATATATATTTTAGGAAGAAACAAATGCTTAATATTGGAAGAAATAGTGGGAAATATTCAGGTAAACATAAATTCATTTTATATAATCCTTATCTATAATTGAGAAGATTGAATTAAGAGCACATACAACCACCATTTATATAGACTTCATTGTAACTTTCGTTAGTTATCATTCTCCTTTTTAAAAGGTCTTAATTTTTCTAATCCATGAAATTCATTCCTTTCTCTGAATTCCCATAATTCTTAGAATCATTAATTCAATTAAACATTAATAAATGTCCCTTTAGTTCTGTTAAATGTAAAGAGTTGTAGATCTCTTACCTATCTATAGTCTCATATATCACACTTTCTCCATTGTTTTCATATTATTATTCCTCTAATTACTTAGAGGCTTTCCCCCCACCTCTTTATGTCTCACTCTCTTATATCAATATGGATAGCTACACATTGCATCCTTAAATCCACCTTTCCAATCTCTATCTCTATTCATTCCCATCACTTGGACTCTACCACCAGATAGTCACATTTTGGTTTGGCAGAGTGTTGGAGAAGAATCATGCCCCCACAAAAGGGTGTTCAAGCCCTAACACCCAGTCCTGTGAGAGTGAACACTTTTGTAAACAGGAACTTTGACTATGTTATTATTAGTTAAGGTGTGGACTCATTTGTGAATAGGATCTTTGAAGAGCCTATTTAGATGAACCAAATAGAATCAGGGAGGACCTTAATCCATATAAATAGAGTCCTTATAAGGAGAGTAAGTCTAGACAGATACACGGATGACTTTGCAGAAGAAGTAGTAGTTTACAAACTGCTTTTAAACAAATACTCTGAATTGCCTCCCACTCGTCTTAGTTGCTTCACCTTTTCTTCTAATCCTCTGTTCCTCCAATGTCAGCTCCAGCCACTCTCTCTGTTGGAAGTATAATCAGTGTCAGTATTACCATCACTTTCATCCATTGTCTTTGGCTTTTGAACAACCCTTTCTTAAAAACCACAGAGTAAATCAAACTCTCCCTTCTCTGAACTGCTATGCAGTCCTTTTAATCAGCACCACGTATTTCATAGCCAATTTAGCATAATGGCCTAATTTAGATTGCCAACCATAACATAGAAAAAATGGGTTTCTAATTTTTTGGTTAGTAATTCTCAAACTTCTTGAAAGAATGATCTCCTATTTGCCAGTTTCATTCCTTTCCAAATTCATTATAAAGCGATTTTAATCCTTACCATTAAGACCACTGTTTTCAAGGTCACTGAAGTTGACAAATCTATGGATTCCATCTCCTCAGCATTTGGCAATGTGGATCCTCTCTCCTTTTTTGAAATTTCTTTTACTATTTCTTCCAGAGCACCATGTTTTTTTCCCCCTGATTTTATCCCACCTAAGAATATCCCTGTTCTTTCTTAGACTCCAATTTTTTTGCATCTTCTTTGCCTACCCATTAAAAGTTAGAATACCCTCAGAGTTCTGTGCCAAGTTCTATCTATCTCTCACTGTGTCTTTCATTTTTCTCAGTATTCTTGCTTTCCTTTAGTGACCATATTCATCACCAAATCTTCAAGTGCTTACTTAATCCCCAAAGGAACCATCTGTTCAGTCAAGTAGTGCCCTTCTCCATATGCAACTTAAATCCTGGTAAACTCCAGTCAGAAGATCCCCCTGTCCTCTTACAAAAACACCCCTGGCCACAACTGGTGCTCATTAAGGATAGTGACGGGTCCTTATTCAAGCATGTAAACCTTGTGTCTGCTAATTAGTAAGTGTCCAATTAATGTTAACTTAAAGCAATCTGCTTATGTTTTATTTTATGAGCCTTCTCTATGAATATTTGCCTATAGACATGCAATAGCACAAGAATACAGCTGTCCTAATAACAAAACACTTGCCGTCCTCACCTTCAGCCTTGAAACAAAAAGTCTTCTAGAGCTTCTAAGCCCAAAATAATGTCTCTTTCCTAATCCTTTTACACTTCAAGCCCCATCCTCTGATGGCAGCGCCCCCTTGCCCTACATGAATGAGCAGCAGGCCCTGCCATCTCATCTCCACGGGATTGTACCCTCAAGTAATATCCTGTCTCTCACACTTTGGTATCACGTATCAGTGGCTATGTCACCAAACCTCTGTGGGAACATGCCTTGCTACAAGGGCCTCCGGAATCCAAGAGGCTGCCATGGTATGGAATAAGTCTCTGCCCTGGTGCTTCATACAACTGCTCTCCTCCTTTCCTGAAATTTCCCCCTCCTTCCTAAGATTATCATGCCAGATACTGCACCATGTGCATTAAACAGAGAGAAGAAGAAGAAAACATAATGCAGATCCTGCTTCTGACAAGTTCATAGTTTAGACAGACATGTAGAAGGACAGTAACCCTGCCTTAGGGGAGCCTATCAGAGGACCGAACACAAGGTCAAGATCACATGGCACAAGCATTTACAATCCAGGGTCTATATGTCCATACTCAAAGACTGCAAATCCTCAAAGCCATCAGCCTCACATTTGTGTCATTGTATGCAAAATTCCCAACCCAGTAAGGACAATGCATATTTACTGAGTTAATGAATGAGTGCATGCATGAAGGTGGAATAGCTGGCCTGCAGCAAGCCTGGGGAGCAGGTGCTGGTTTCCTGGATTCCTTTTGGCCCCTGTGCAGGGAGATCCTGGAGCCTCAGGGCTGGGAGTATGGAGAGAATCCTCCTCCTCCAGGCTGTGAAAGTGACTGCTCTGCATACACAGGCTGTGCCTTACAACCCAGGAGGACACCAAGCCCAGGAAAAAAGGGCCCCAGTCCTGGGCTCCTCAGCCTCAGCCTTGTAAGTGACAGCTCCTGCTTCCTCCAGTGAGCCAGGTGTGTGCATGGCCAAGGGGCCTCCAGGGGGATGGGACTGCATGGAGGGAGGGCAGTGGCGGTGGGGGGTGGAGTCCTGGGCTTGTCTTGACCTGGCTTGTCAGTAATATCCTCCTCCTGGATCCTGTTTTCAGATAATTCTCTGGCAAGGAGCAGGGGGATGGACAGTGCCCTAACTTAGACAGAGAAGAAAACAAAAATAACCGCAGGGTGGGCACTGTGTAAAGAAAGAGGAGAAATAAGAAAAGAGCAGCGGTAAACAAGGTTGAGGAGATGCTTGAATTGCTGAGATTTGGGACATCAGTATCTTTCCCTCCATCCTCTTCCAATACATGTTCTCGGGGAGGCCTTGTTCCCATTTCAGCCCAGGTAAGAGGATGGTCAGAATCTTTCATCAGAAAGCACACAAATGGAAGAAAGAGTTTTTAATCAAAGTCAATTTCCTTTTAAAACAGTTTCAAATTATTTATAGCTCTTGTTCCCAAAGCAGCTTGTCTCGGGGTGAGGATTCAGCAGAATCCCGGTAAGGGACAGGTCTGCTTGGCACTTGGGCACTGATTGCTGCTTTAAGGTCTCTGTAGGTTCACGGATTTCATCTGTACAATGTCCTGTCAGCAGAGCCAGCAGTAGTGCCAGCCACCTCCAAAGTGCCCCACCCCTAAATGCCCAACCAAATGTCCCCCCAAGTGCCCGCCCCAGTACCCAGCCCCTTGCCCACCTCCCTGCTGTGGCCCCATGTATGGGGGCTCCGGCTGCTGCTCGGGGGGCTGCTGCTGACCTGAGCCTGAGGACCTCAGAAGGGCAGCATTGGAGGAAACAAGGTGCTGAAGACTCGCCCCAGCCTGCTGCTCTCTTCCCTTCTTCCCTGTGCCCCGTGACCTGGAGTCTGAGTTGCTGGGGGTTCTTAATTAGGGCCGGGCCCCCCTCTTCTTTTGTCTTACAAAATAATAAAGCATTCTCTACCGAGCATTACACGCCCTTGCTTATTTCTGCCACGAGCATCTCACAGGCACGTGTCCTCAGCTACTTGGTCTGCCCTGTGGACTGAAGCCTGACTTAGGAGTGTGGATCTGGTGGTGGCTCCTGACTCCCGAGGTGCCCACAGAATGACCCCAGCCGCCCTTCTGCACACCAAGGGCTACTCGAGGCCTCGCTTGCTAGTTGAGGATATTCTCCTCTTCTGGGGACACTTAAATTTTCTCTTATTTTATATTTATTTCTATATTATACTTATAAAAACAATGATAATGTTTCTTTTAGGCACTATGAAGTGAAAAAGTCATAAGTTCTAGCATTGTTAGCAACAGTAAAAACCTGGAAGCATCCCAAACCTATCAAAGGCGAGAGGATGGGTCATTGTTACATATTCACCCAATGGACTGTGACCAACACTCAAAACGAATGAACTATAGCAACACACAACAATAAGTATGTAAGTGGGGGAAAAAATCTCCAGATTGTGAATACACCTTGATACCTTATTTACAATGTGAGAACAACAGCAAAACATTCTTTTTGGGTTGCAGTGAACAAAGTTCATGTTTATGTGGGAGGGTGTGGGAGGTGTGGGGAGTGGGGCATATGGGAATCCCTATATTTTTTGTGTAACATTTATGTCATCTAAGTATCTCTTTAAAAAAATTATTAAAAAAAAAAAAAAAAAAAGAAGAAGAAATGAAGCCAAGAAGCATATGACAACATGGATGAACCTGGAGGACATTTTGTTGATTGAAGCAAGACAGACACAAAAGGATAAATACAGTATGACTCTGCTATTATGAGCTAAATATATTATGTAAACTCATGGAGTTAATAATTAGAATATAGGTCACCAGAAAATAGAATGAGGATAGAGAATGGAAACCTGAAGATTAATCTGTGCAGAACTGGCGAAAAGGTTGTTTGTAAATCTTTGGAAATGTGTAGAAATGGTGAAAGGAAATCATATTGTTTGAAACTAGCAGAGCTGTTATATGGGTATGACTGGTTGAAAAGGAAAATCTAAGGTCATGTATATTACTAGAAGGAAAGCTAAAAACTGTAACATGGCATGGGACTGTATAACATAGTGAAACCTCATGTAAAATACAAATATGGGTGATACTGCATATATAAGATGTTTTTACAAAATATAAATACAAATATGCTAGAGAGAAGGAAAACAGAATAGCAGCTATGTACTGCAGTGGAAGCATAAAGAGACTGAGAGGTGATAAGTTTTTTTGTTTATTATTATTATTGGAATAATGAAAGTGCTCTAAAAATGATTGAAGTGATGAATGTACCATGGAAGTGATTATACCAAATGCCATTGATTGTACATTTTGGATGGATTTATGCTTTATTAATATATATCAATAAAATTGGTTTGTTTGAAAAAAAACTCTTTGAATAGGAATATAAGATATGAGTCAGAATTTGATTTAAAATAGTAAGTACTTTGTTAGAGCGGATTAAAGGGTTGGTTGGTGGGGAAGGGCAAGTGGTTAAAGGCAGATTATTTTCAAGATCCTAGGTATCTGGCAGGTGCAATTATATCCGCAAAGAACGGGATGAAGAAATGGCCTTTGAAGGCAGCTCTGGGGTGTCAGAGCTATGTGTGGAAACCTTATTAGACATCGGAAGCAGAGCTTCTGAAAAAATAGTCCAAGTGTAAAATAGCATCTCTGGATAATTGCAGCATAATACAATAATTTTGGCAGGAAAATTTGAAAAGAGGTACCAGTTTAAATGTGAATTGAAACTCTATATACTTACAGGAAGTTCATTTAACTTCCTAAGATTTTCTCAGAAGAAAATCAAAGGAGTTTTGTTGAATTTTAATTAGCTGTATTTATGCTGTTATTTGCATTATATCAGAAAAGCCAAATACTTAGGTTTACTTAGTCAAACAATGCAAACAATTTTATGTTACAATACTGCTACATAAAATATACTGTTAGGCAATATGATTTTACAGTGAATGCATGCATACCATCTCCTTAATAAAATAGAAACATATTATGCAAATTATATAAAGGGAGGGAAATAATTTGTACCAATATCCTAGCAAATGTAACTATTGTTTTGAACATTCAGTTTTACCCTGATCGTTCTGGCATCTAAGGTAGAGTGAAACAAATGATAATATCATTTTCCTGACCTGATTAAAAAAGTTAAAAAAAAAAAAAAAAATCCTAGGTATCATTTTGGTGGGTTCTCTGTTATTATCTTATTATATTAAAATCAATGAACAAATGAATGAATGAACAGCTGGATGTACCAGCTACCTAAATAAATTCAGAAGAACATGCAGGAAGCAATGATGAAAGTTCACCATGGTCCTTAAATTCTAATTACCCATGTCCTACACATTTAAGGTCCTGTTCTTCAAGAAGTGAATAATAAGCTGTATTCAACAGGGTTCTCTAGGGAAACAGACCTCGCAGGAGATATCTGTAAATATTATGAGATTTTATAAAATTGACTCACACAACCATGAGAACGCATGAATCCAAAGTCCACAGGGCAAGCTCAGTTGAAGGTCCTTGATGAGTTCCCCAGGAGAAGCTATCTGTCTGAGTAGAGATGGGAATTATTCCTTTTGACTGCTAAAATCATTTCTCTTTTTAGGCCTTCAGCTGATTGGATGATATGTCTCTCATTGTTGAAGGAAAATTCCTCAGTTGATTGTAGATGCAATCAGCCATAGATGCAATCAACACTGATTATTTAAGTCCATGAAATGTCCTCTCAGTATAATTTGGCCAGTGCTTGCTTGACCAAACAACAGGGCACCATTACCTGGCCAAGCTGAAACATGAACCTAAAAATCACAGTCCACCCCTTGGCAACTTGACAGCCATACACATCACCTTAAACCAAATTTAATGTCTAAATAAAAACAGTGACAGTTATAATTTTTTTTCTCTTAACAATACTCGAATGTCCTGTGCACAACCAGAAACGTGCTAAATCCCTCCTGAATAGGGTGAAAGTCCTTGGGTAATATTCACTCTTAAACTTGGCATCCTGTATCTTAAATACTACATGAAACTAATACAACATGAAACTAATACACCTTATGTCACATGATAAAGGGATAAGATAGAGAAGAAAACAAAGATGTTTGTTTTATGTACATATACAAACATACTCAACAAAACAAGGAAGAAATATTCATGACCACTGCAGCCCTTGGTTCTGTAATTGGTCATGTGGTCTTTGTTTGTCTGTATCACTACCTTCTTCCACTACCCAATCCATGCTCCCCTTACCTCAGCAAGCACCTGAGCTGGCGTGGTGATTTGCCTGGTGGAGTGACCCAAACCTTCATTCCTAAAGTGTCTGGGCCATTGTAAGTTGTGCCGGACTTGGGTTGTTGCAGTTTTCCATTGAATTTAAGGAAGAGTATGGTAGTACTAAGAGACACCTTAAGGTGCTGTAGCAGTTTGATATTGTTTATGAATTCCAAAAATAGATATTGGATTATGTTTGTGAACTGGTCTGTTCCTCTGGGCATATTAGATTGGATTGGATTCAGAGGTTTCACTTTTACTTGATTGAGTTGTGATTACGGCTTTGATTGGGCCAAGTTAGTGGGACCTCGAGTCCCTGCCTCCTTGGTGGATGCGGGCCCACAGTGAAAACTAAACAGCAGAGGCGTTAGTAGAGTTTTAATGTTGGAGACCCTGAGAAGTAAATAAACAGAGAAGCAGGTATGTGAGGAGGGAGAGAAGGCTCCATTAGACATGGCAGAGGCCCCAGGAAGAGAGATGAGTCGTTCACCTGATGGTTTATAGCTGACCTTATGGAAAGAACAGAGCAGCTGAGCCCAGAGAGAAACGAGCCCCGGGAGAGAGACATTTACCCCAGCCTACAGCTGATATTGGAAGAAGCTGGGACCATGGAGCCTTAAGAGGAAGAGGAAGCCTGAACCCTTGCAGGAGTCAGCAGCCATTTTGCTCCAACACGTGGCAACAGACTTTGGTGAGGGAAATAACTTATGCTTTATGGCCTGGTAATTGTAAGCTTCTACCCCAAATAAATACCCCTTATAAAAGCCATTTTTGGTATTTTGCATCGGCACCCTTTGGCTAACTAACACAGGTGCCAAATTGTATACTTCCATTGTGTAGTTGCAGTCCTATTTCCTTTTGATAATCAGGATCAATCACCCCAACCAGTGGAGTAATTTCCTTATTTACTGTTTTTTTTTTTTTTTTTGTTTGTTTGTTTTTAAAGATTTTATTTATTTATTCATTTATCCCCCCCCTTGCTGCTTGTGCTCGCTGGGTCAGCTAACCACGCCGTGCAGGCGGGCTTGCCTTCACCAGGAGGCCCCGGGAACCGAACCCGGGGCCTCCCACATGGTAAACGGGAGCCCTACTGATTGAGCCACAGCCGCCTCCCATCCTTATTTACTGTTGATTCAGAGGCATAAGGAGCCCAAAGTGGCCAGGTGGCAGGCTTAACTTCTAGTTCAGTGGAATCGTGTCTCCTGGTGGAAGTACTCCTCCTTTTGGAACTAAGACCTGTAGACCAGAAGAGATTTAGTTTGCAGGGACAAGAAGCAAAAATTTTCCTAGTGAATTACTAGGGGTAATAGTGAGTGGTGCCACTCCCATTTCCACCCCTTGATTCCTGGACCTGTGAATCCTGGCTATGGGAAAAACAGCACCATAGAGTGGGTGCTAGTTTAGAGAATATATAGCCTCCTAGAGAACAGTGCCCCAGCCCTGCCAGGTATTGCCACCTAGGTGGCAATGTAATTGAGTCTTCAAAGGGCCATTCCACCACTCTATCAATCCAGCTGCTTCAGGATGATAGGTATATGGTAAGACCAGTGAATTCCTTGAACATGTGCCCATTCCCCACATCTTTAGCTGTGAAGTGGGTTCCTTGATCATAGCAATGCTGTGTGGAATGCCATGATGGTGAATAAGGCATACTGTAAGTCCATAGATAGAGTTTTGGCAGAAGCATTGCATGCAGGGAAGGCAAATCCACATCGGAAGTATGTGTCTATTCTAGTTAGAACAAATCATTGCCCCTTTCCATCATGGAAGTGGTCCAATGTCGTCAGCCTGCCACCAGGTAGCAGGCTGATCAGCTTGGGGAAAGGTGCCACATAGAATGCTGAGTGTGGGTCCCTGCTGCTGGCAGATTGGGCACTCAACTTTGGCTGTAGCCAAGTCGGCCTTGGTGAGGGGAGGTCCATGTCGCTGAGCCCATGCATAACTTCCATCACTACCACCATGGTCACTTTTTCCATGAGCCCATTGGGCAATGGCAGGAGTGGCTGGGGAAAGAGCCTGACTGGTATCCACAGAATAGTTCATCTTATCCACTTGATTATTAAAATCTTCCTCTGCTGAAAACTCACATGGGACACAAATATCTTCATGTTTTTTGCCCACTCAGTAAGGTCTATCCACATAATGTTTTCCCAGACCTCTTTCTCACCAATTTTCTTATCACATTCCTTCCAAGACCATGACCATCCAGCCAAACCATTGGCGACAGTCCATGAATCAGTGTACAAACACACTTCCTGCCATTTCTCCTTTCAAGCAAAATGAACAACCAGATGCACTTCTCAAAGTACTGCCTAGTGGGAGGACTTGCCCTCACCACTGTCCTCCAGGGATGTCCAAGAAAGGGGCTGCAGTGCCGCAGCTGTCCACTTTCAGGTGGTACCTGCATATTCTGTAGAACCTTCTGTAAACCAAGCCCGAGTTTTCTCTTCCTCAGTCAACTGACTGTAAGGATCTTCCCAAGAGGCCATATCTGTGGGCTGGGGAAGAGAACATTATATGGCAGTAGTGGTGGGCATGGGCTTTTAGGCCACTTCCTCATGTAACTCACCTGTGTTTTCAGGATCTGCTCAAGTCCTATCATGTAAATACCACTTCCATTTTATGATGGAGTGCTGCTGTGCATTCCCATCTTTATGGTTTTGTGGGTCAAAACACCCAGCTCATGATAAGCAACCAGATTTCATGGTCACTTGGTGGTGCATGGTTAAGCCCACTAGAAGGCCAAAAGATGTTTATTAAAAGGAAAATAGTTATCTGCAGAGGATGACAGGGCTTTGCTCCAAAATCCTAAGGATCTGTGTTGTGATTTTCCTGTAGAGGCCTGCCAAAGGCTCCAGATGGCATCTGTATTTGTCATTGACACTTCCAGCGCCATTGGATCTGCTGGATCATATGGCCCAAGTGGCAGTGCAGCTTGCATAGCAGCCTGGACCTGTCATAAAGCCTCTTCTTGTTCTGGTTCCCACTTAAACCTAGAAGTCTTTTGGGTCACTCAGTAAATGGGCTGGAGTAGCAGGCCCAAATGAAGACTATGTTGTCTCCCAAATCCAAAGAGGCCAACTAGACATTTTGCCTCTTTTTTGGTCATGAGAGAGGAGCAGATGTATTAGCTTATCTTTCACTTTAGAAGTGATGTCTCGACATGGCCCATGCCACTGAAGACCTAGAAATTTCATCAAGGAGCCTCTCTTTTTGTTGGATTTTCTCCCATCCTCTGACACTCAAAGCCCTCATCATTAAGTCTAGAGTAGGTGCTACTTCTTGCTCACTAGGTCCAATCAACAAGATATCATCAATATAATGGACCAGTGTGACATCTTGTGGGAGGGAGAGATTATCAAGCTCTCTGCAGACAATATAATGACATAGGGCTGGAGAGTTGATATACCCCTGAGGTAGGTCCATGAAGGAATATTGCTGATCTTGCCAGCTGAAAGCAAACTGTTTCTGGTGGTCTTACTAACAGCAATTGAGAAAAAAGCATTTTCCAGATCAAGAGCTGCATACCAGGTACCAGGGGATTGGTTTGCTCAAGCAATGATACCACATCTGGAACAGCAGCTGCAGTTGGAGTCTCCACCTGGTTAAGTTGATGATAATCCACTGTCATCCTCCAAGATCCATTTGTTTTCTGCACAGGCCAAATAGGAGAGCTGAATGGGGATGTGGTGGGAATCACCACCCCTGTATCCTTCAAGTCCTTGATGGTGGCACTGATCTCTGCAATCCCTCCAGGAATCCAGTATTGCTTTTGATTTACTATTTTTCTTTCTTTCTTTTTTTTTTTTTTTTTAAGATTTTATTTATTTATTCATTTATCCCCCCCCTTGCTGCTTGTGCTCACTGGGTCAGCTAACCACGCGGTGCGGGCGGGCCTGCCTTCACCAGGAGGCCCCGGGAACCGAACCCGGGGCCTCCCATATGGTAAATGGGAGCCCTACTGATTGAGCCACAGCCGCTTCCCATGATTTACTATTTTTCTATATAGGGGCAGGTCTATTGGCTTCTACTTGGACTTTTCTACCATAATAGTTCTCACTCTACATGTCAGGGAAATCAATGTGCGGATTCTGCCAGTTGCTAAGCATGTTTATTCCAATTATGCAATCTGGAACAGGGAAAATAACCACAGACTGTGTCTAGGTACCCACTGGACCCACTGTGAGACAGACTTGAGCTAAAACTCCATTGATCACCTGACCTCCATAAGCCCCTACTCTGACTGGTGGACCACAGTGATGTTTTGGGTCTCCTGGAATTAATGTCACTTCTGAGCCAGTGTCTAATAATCCCCGAAATGTCTGATCATTTCCTTTTTTCACAATGCATGGTTACCCTGGTAAAAGGCCACAGGTTTCTTTGGGAAAGACTGAGAGGAAGAGTAACAGTATAAATTTTTATTTTTGGCAGTGTAACAAGGTCCTTCCCCAAGGGCGCTGGCTTTCCCCTTATCCAAGGGGCTCTGGGTCTGTAAACTGTCTCAAGTTTGGGAATTGATTAAGGTGCCATGACTCTCTGTTTATGTCATTCAAGTTAGAATTTTGTTTACTTGACCTAGAACTCTTCTGTTTATACAGATCAAGTAGAAATTTAGTAGACTGCCCACCTATTTTACTTCTAGGTATCCCATGCTCTATTAGCCAACACCATAGGGCTCTGCAACTCAGACTATTTTGGTTGCTGTTTTGAGTCTCTTGTTCATTGTGGTTGTCAGGCCTATCTTGCCTTTTGGCTTCTGCCAACCTGGGATCTTATCATCTCCACTGTGTTTAAGGATCAGTCAACAGCAGTTCCCACTGTAAGATCTGACCTACAGAGAAGACCAACCATAGAGCTCTTCAGGGATGTTTCACAAATTTATTCCTCACTGTCCTGGTGAAAGGCATGTCTTCTGGACATTCCAGGGGTGGGTGGGTAAGTCTTAAATGGTAAATCCATTCTAGCATTCCAATCTCTCTAAGCCTTTGGATCCCCTCATCTACAGTAAACCAGGGTAAAATCAGGCATCTCGACCTCAGGCATTGTAGGCCATTTTGTGATCGATGTTTCAGTCAGCCACCCGAACAAACTTTTACAGCCCTTTCTAACTCTTTGAGCTACAACATTGTATATAAAATCTCTGGTCAGTGAGCTCATGTCAATAAATTCAGGCTGAACCAACTTTATATTCCTTCCACCATTATCCCACACTCTTAATATACATTCTCACACATATTCCCCTGATTTCTGTCTATACACATTGGAAAACCCATGCAGTTATTTCAGAGTATAGTGTACTTCCTCATGGGTCATATTTTGTACCTCACCTTTGGGGGTTTATTGTGAGAAAAGAAGGGTAGTGGTGGGGGTGTAACAAGAGGATTAGAAGTGTCTTGCAAGCCAGTTACCTCAGAGCATTCCATTGCACTCTCATCTGATGAGCCAAGATTAAGCTCTTAAGGTGGAAGTTGGATGCTGCAAAGTCTCAGCAGAATTTAGGGTTTCAGTGTTCCCACTGCCATCATCATCAACCCATATATTTCCATCCCAATCCTCAGGATTCCACTCCTTTTCCAATTTAATGTCCTCACTTTAACAACAGACACCCTGCAAGGTTGAGATTTTAGTCCCCATTGTAACCCTGGTATTCATGCAATGAGATTCTAGGTCTGGTTTTCATAGAACTAAAATCTGTGGCTGCATGAAACAAGATTTTCTTTCAGGGTACCCATAGAAATTTCCACATCATTCATGTGGTGCTTAAGGTGCACATTTGAAGCCTTCAGTTCATTCCTTTCTTTTATAACTGTATTCACTGTATTTAGGAAAAACCAGCCAACATCATTGTACCTTTTAATCCCACATAGTGTCAAAAACACTCTCAGCCAGAGCCTTGCCTCTTATAAGCATGGAAAGTAGCCATATATATTATATATAATAGAGATATTTTGCATATCTCTATTGCCAGCTCATGCTATGGATTATCAGTGACCTCTTGATTATTAGAAAGAAAATAACTAGTGCCTTTGAATCTAATCAGAGTAGAAAGCTAGTTGCAAAAACCCCAGAACCAATTCAGAAATCCCATTTTTAATATTCTGTTTCTCAAGAACCACTCCTGGTTCTAGGAAACAGAACAGACAGGAGATATCTGCAAATATGATTGTAATTTTATGAGATTGCCTCACGTGACCACGGGGATGCATGAGTCCAAAGTCTGTAGGCAGACTACAAGCCAGGAACTCCAGTGAAGATCTTCAGTGAGTTCCCCAGAAGAAGCTGGCTGTTTGAGTAGAAATGGGAAATCTCCCTACTGACTGCTGAAATCACTTCTCCTTTCAAGGCCTTCAAATGATTGGATGATATGTCTCTCACTGTTGAAGGCAATCTCCTTAGTTAATTGTAGACATAATTAGCCAGAGATGCAATCAACTCACTGATGATTTAAATCCATGAAATATCCTCACAATACAATTTGGCCAGTGTTTGCTTGACCAAACAACTGGGCAACATTACCTGCCCAAGCTGACACATGATGAGCCTAACATTCACACAGTAAGAAAAAAGCCAGGTCCCTGTCAGCTCCATTGTACTCTCATTCTGCTCATGTATTCTGGGCAAACTCATCTATTCCCACCACATCAGTTGTCATTGTCAGTCTGATGGTTGAAGAACCTTCTCATGGAGGCTTCCAGTGCCCCCTGAATCTTAATGATCTCCTTTCATTTCCCCCAGTCTTACCACCTGCATTATTTTCTTTATGGACCTCATCACCGTCCAATAGTTTCCTATTTATTTAATTCTTTTTTGCTCATCTCTCCCTACTTGAGTGTAAACTCCAAGAGAATAGGGACCTTGTTATCTCTCTCCCTGCCACTCTTCAATGCCTAAATGGGGCATAATATGGTGGGTGTTCAAAAATATTTTTGACTACAGATAATATATGAGGTCCCTCTCTGTTATGGAGGTCCAGATTGATATATTAGACTGACTATGAATTTCGCTAATCAACTTTTCCATTATCATATTAAACTCAAAGTTCACAAAATGAAACTCATTACCCAGCCCTGCATTCAACAAATCTTTCCATTGTCCCCATCATTAACGTCAGCGTTGTCACCAGGATTAAGGGCCACTCTAATCAATGACCCTTCTTCTTTGAGCAAAGCACCCTTTACATACACAGCCCACAGTCTTCACTACCTTTCTGAATATTTAAAACTCTTGGAATCAATTCAAGCCATTGCACACTCAACTGGATACACCCTTAATGTTCTTAAAGTGTTTGTTTTGTGTAAGCCTTAAGAAATGGTGATTTTCTTATCACCTTCCATTCAAGTTCCATGTAAAGCTGTCTTTGGTTCTTGATTATTTCCCACTTTATAAAGTGTATTCACCAATGGAGAGATCAAATAATGATGTATGCGTTCCCTCTTCTCTGAGAACAGTCTCTTCAAGGTCACCACTGAAGTCTCAACCGCCAAGTGGAGTGGGCTCACTGAAACATTTGACAATGCTTAGCCTTAGAATTTTTCCTTTCTTTGAATGATAACACCCCCTTTTCTGTCTCTTTTCCCTCTTTTGGGCTAAAGCTGACCATTCCCATGCAGTGTTCCCTTTCCTTTGTTTCCATCAGTGATGGTCAGGCATCCCCAGTCCTCTCTGATCCTGATGACCTTGATGCTCTCCACCAGGCCCATACCATCAGCTAGGTACAAGATGCCATTGTCATAGAGAGGAGCCAGGTTGCCTTGGGGACATTAATGTCTTTATGTTTCTCTCCCATAGAGCAAAGCGCCCTCCCATATGCTCTCATAGCACTCAGCGTTTATATCTAACAGATAAGCCATGTGTTTAGTCATTTGCCTCCCATACTGGCCTGTGAAAACCTTAAATGGAGAGATACTCAGCCTTTTATTTCAACCTATTTCTAAGTAGAGAAAACAACTATCCATATAAAGTCCAATTGTCTTTACTTACATCTCTACCTATACTGATATTTCCATCTATTTCTAGTTTCAGATGTGTCAGTAAAGGCAATAATAGAATTTTTATATATACAAATATTCTCTACCCTCATACCTTGCCTTAAAGCAAAGTATAAAGGAACTTCCTGCAGCCCAAAGGCAGCATTTGCCACTCACCTATCTCCTGTCTCTTCTAAGCTCCCATAGCTCTTAGCAGTGGCTGCACCATGAACCTACTGTTCCTTATGCTGTATCTGGGCCTCTGCTGTTATTCCCTGGGCTTCCTTCTCTGGCTAGTGACCTGAGCTTTACACTCTTTTTTTTCTTATACACCCTCACACTCAATCTGAATTTCATTCCTTTAGATACATGCTCTCAGTTTATACTCTATTTTGAGGCACTGATTAATAATGGCATCCAAGGTTATATCACATTTGACCTAGCAGTGTGCCCTCCTTTAGTTGACTTTTTAAAAAAAGATTTATTTATTTATTTACTTTTTATCCACTTTAACAGCCCCCCCCCCCGTTTTTGCATCCATTCGTTTCCTGTTTCCTGCCCTCTCCTCTCATCCTTCTCCTCCTGTCTTCACTGGGATTAGATCCTGGGAACCTCCAATGTGGGAGAGAGGCGTTCTGCCACTTCAGTTCCTGGTTTTTCGGCATGTCTCGTCTTGGCTCTCCTCTGCGTCTTTCTCCTGTTAGGTTATCGTCTTGCTGTGTGGTTCGGTGGGGCCTGGGGGTTCACCCGCTTGTGGGGCTTGACGGTATGCCTGCTCACCTTCTATATTTTTCTTTATTTTACTGGGAGGTCCTGGGGATCGAACCCAGGTCCTTCCATATGGGAGACAGATCCCCAACCATTTGAGCCACATCTGCTCTCTTTAGTTGATTTCTGAAGTCCAAAGAATGGTACCCAAAACTCAAGTCTCTGCACACTTGTGCCTAAAACAGCATCTCACTAACTCTTTCATTGAGTCAGTCAATCATTGACTCAGTCATCCTTTAAGCCTTCCAATTCTGTGAATTCTTGATGGAAATACTGGGAAAATGGAGATGAATAGTTGAGAAAAAATTGTGCCCTCAAGGATTCTCAGTCTTAAAGAGCAGACAGACATGCAAATGGACATGACTGTGTCCTAAGATAAGACCTTTTAGGAGCTTATACATGGGTCATGGGGCCTTCTCATAAAACACAAAGCAAATTGTTTCACAGTACATTCTTTACATGTATGTCCTCAGGGTAACCTGGCTTCTCTTTATGATACTAGTATTTTGCAAAATTCCCAATCCATTAGGGACAATGCATATTTACTGAATTAATGAATGAGTGAATGCATGAAGGTGGAATGGCTGGCCCGCAGCAGGCTTGGGGAGCAAAGCTATAGGCAGGTTCTGGTTTCCTGGATTCCTCTTGGCCCCTGTGCAGCAAGATCCTGGAACTTTGGGGCTGGGAGTGTCGGGAGAGTCATCCTCATGCAGGTAGTAAAACTGACTGCTTTGCATACACAGGCTGTGCCTCAGAACCCGGGAGGATACTGGGCCCAGGATAAAAGGGCCCCAGTCCTGGGCTCCTCATCCTCAGTCTGCAAGTGACAGCAACTGCTTCTTCCAGTGAGCCAGGTGAGTGTGTGGTGAAGAAGGCCACCGGGGGATGGGAACGCATGGAGGGAGGCCAGAGGATGGAGCTAGCCACTGAGGTTGGGTGTGTGAGTGATGTTATGACCTATGACCTCTCAGTATCATCACCTTCTTCTTCCTTGGATGGAATATGTTGGATTTTGGATATGCCATATCTGCATCTGACAGCCTTGAGAGAAGGGGTCAGAAAATGGGTGGATTATCTTGTTTCCTTTCGGACAAGAAGTTTATGTAGGGTTGAGTTTGGTGTCTGTGTAGGGATATGGTCAGCACCTCGAACTGGATGCAAAGGACATTGAGGAGGGACAGCATTTATCAAGCTATATTTTCCTTGGCATCACCTTCTATATCCTTTTGCAGATCTTGGTTCATTAACCAGTTGGTTGTAGGTTATAGGTTTCTAAGAAACGTTCATGAAAGAAGATAATGAAAACGAACCCTGTGAGACCTGTGCACTGATTTCTTTTTTGTTTCCTTTAGGTTGACTGAAATTTCCCGAGATGTCCTACCAGCAAAATCAGCAGCAGTGCCAGCTGCCTGTCAAGTACCTTCCTAAGTACACCCCAAAGTACATTCCAAAGATTCCCCCAAAATGTTTTCCAAAGTACCCACCCCAGGGCCCAGCCCCATGCCCCCCTCCAGTCTCTTCCTGCTGTGGCCCCAGCTCTGGGTGCAGCTGCGGCTCTGGGTGCTGCTGCAGCTCTGGGGGCAGCTGCGGCTCTGGGGGCTGCGGCCCGAGCCACCACAGGCACCATCTCTTCCGCCGGCATCGGTACCAGGGCCCCGACTGCTGTGCACCCTCAGGGGGCTCTGGCTGCTGCCACGGCTGTGGGGGCTGCTGCTGACCTGGGTCCTGTCCCCAGAGGAACAGCATGGGAAGACCTAAGAAATCACGGACCTGCCTTTCTGAATTTTCCCTTCACCTCACATCTTTTCTTCTGCTTCCTTTAGAAAATGTTGAAATGAGTGCTTCTCTGTGCTCCTCATGAACTCTCAGTCTCTCTAACCCCATGCACCTGTGTGAAGCCCCTCAGACCCCAAATCCCACCTTGGGAAAAATTAAAGTTTCTTTTTCCAGCAACCCCACTTCTTGCTCTTCATTGTCTCCATACACTCCTATCACCTCTCCTGCCCCAATAGCGTGCATCAGTGTTGTTGCAGGCAGTGAGGTGAGACGCAGACTAAGCTTCCTGGGGAGTGCACGGCTATGTCCAGACAATGCCTTAGGACACAGTCCCAGAGCAGGTTCAGTGACCCCATCATTGAATCAGTCCCAGAGTTGGGGACCAGGAATGCTGCGCCCCTGCAGTGGTAGTGACTTCTGCTTACAAAGCTATATGCTCATTTAATGAATGCCCTTGATATTGACCACATTTTATTTTTTATAACATTTCTGATAAATAAGCAAAATAAACATAATCAACACAATTGAGGAGAGTACACAGGAGACCACTGAGCAGATCCACAGGGTATTACTCTTTCAATTATACCTAAAATGACACAGTCAGGCCTATATGATTTCATATTCCAAAAAATTTTGGCTTATTGTAAACTGTTTCTGAAGTGATTATTTTCCATTAGGTGAGCATCATGCGGTAATAAAAATGGCTATAATGTGAAGTAATAGTAACAATATAATGATGATAATGACAATAATTATCTCCATGAGGGCCTATTCAGGGTGTGACTCTTCACATAATTTTTATTCAACCTTTACAACAGTCTATGAGGTAGATATTGCTTACATTTTATATATGATGAAATCGACCAAGGCTCTGAGAGAGCAAGCATCCTGCTCCATGTGACAAGTTGGTTGGAGGGATAAACAGAGGCGTGTCTGGTCCCAAAGACCTTGCCATTTCGCAGGGCCGTGTAGTCTCCTAACCGCGCTCTTTATTTCTCGAGCTGAAATGGGATAACGTGTTGACTGTGCCTGATGGTGCCTAATGCTAGTAGAAATTCAACAATCCCTTTCCAGGGTTACCGCAAATCCTATCCACACCTGTCTCCTTGCTTCTGCTCCAACTACTCCATGCCCTCCCCACAGGACCAGCAGAGCCGGATTAGGCCACGTATCTGCCAAAAATAGTGGCCATCTATTTGGGGATGTAGACTCAAACTCTTAAAGCCATGTATGAACTGGTCCTTCCTTCCACTCCCACTCGTGGCTGCTTTCAGATCTATGAACATGTCACAGCCCCTCCTGTCCCATGATCTGTCCTTTCTCACATTCTGTTCCCTCAACCTGACATGCCCTTCACATTCGTTTGCTCTTCCTTGTCCTTTAGCTCTCTCTATAGTAAATGCTGAATGATTATCTGTTGAATGAATAAATGCATCGTTGGACGAATGGATGAATCAGCATCATTAGCCCCATCACCACATCCCTTCAACCTCTATCAGTCTCAAAATAGTTTTCTAACTACTGTAGCCACAAGGGACACAGACATACAAAAAAGAAATCGTTTTTTGTCCAAAATTCTGATTTAACTGAACATCCTATACTTTTATTTGCCAAATCTGGCAAACCTACCATAGACACTGCCTTTATGTGCCATGGGCCACCCGGTTTCCTGGTTGGAGGCTTACAGTCCTGTGCTGAGAAAGTGAAGTCCTGGGGAGAGCATTCCTCCCGATTCTTCTTCCTTTAGGTGCCTCCTTTCTATGCTTCTACTCTGTGCTTGCATATAATAAAGCTCGTACACTGTGCTACAATTGTCCGTTTTTCCTTGTTTCTTCCTTATTAGACTGTCAGCTCCTTGAAGACAGAGGCTGTGAGTAGTGCCCAGAGTGTTCTTTACGTGAATAGAGGACAGCCTGGCTCATGTCATTGAACCAATCTGGGCTCATTTATTTATACTTCGGATCACTGGAGAAACAACTGAGTTTGTTTTTTAGGATTAAATAAGATAAATATGCCTGGATACAATTTTTAAAAAGTAATGCTTACATAATTTGTTAAGCTGTGTCTTGTCTGTTGTTTTATTTATTGAAGTTGAAATAAATTCTACTTTACAAAAGAGGATGACTATTCTTAATCCAATTCTAGGAACCTGATAGGTGATCTATAAATACATGTTGACTGAACTGAATTTAATAAGGTCTACTTAATAAACCAAGATCTTATCAATTTAGCCTAGAGTCTGTAAGACAGTAACTATTAAAAGAGAAGTAATCATCCTACTTCCTTGAATCACAGATTGGCTTCCAGTGAACATGTCAGTCTGGGTGATGTGTATCTCCAAGATGTTTGGGAAGATGCTCAAATGAAGTTCAAACAGAAGCTGTTCCCCAAGGATACTGTAGAGGGCACCATGCATGGCAGGGGGTTTGGATTTTAAGGAGCTTGTGATTCTGATTCTCTGTTTCATGAATGTGATTTAGACTTCACTAAAATTTAGGGAGATATATATATATATATATCCCTAAATATATATATGTATATGTATGTGCATATGTATGTGTATGTCTATGTGCATGTGTATATATGTGTATGTATATCTCTCTAAATACGTATATATATATGTATGTGTATGTGCATGTGCACGTGCATGTGTATGTGTATATGTATGTGTATGTGTATATGTGTATATGTATGTGTATATTTATGTGTATATATGTGTATGTATATCTCTCTAAATATGTATATGTATATATGTGTATATATAGACAGTTATTTATACATATATACACATACACATATTTATATAATCTTCATTGAGACATAACTGATCTACATTTCACTCATTTAACGCATACAATTCAGTGGTTTTTAGTATATTCACAGAGCTTTGCAACCACCACCACAATCCAACTTTAGAACATTTTCATCATCATCAAAAGAAATCCCATGGCCATTAGCACTCACACTCCAGACCTCCCCATTTGCCCCAGTTCTCGGCAACTACTGCTCTACTTTTTGTCTCTGTAGATTTGCCAATCTGGCCATTTCATATAAATTGGAATCACATAGTATGTGGTATTTTGTGACTGGCTTCTTTGACTTATAAAATCTTCAATGTTTATCCATGTTGCAACATGCTTCACAGCATCATTCCTTTTTATTGCAAAATAATGTTCTATTTCATGACTAATAACACATTTTGTTTATCCACTCATAAGTCAGTGGACATTTGAAGTGTTTCCACTTTTATGGCTATTGTGAATAATGCTGCTAAGGGCATTTTCTTAAGTGGATGCATGCTTTCATTCTGTGTGATTGTATACCTAGGGGTGGGTCATATGACAATTCTATGTTTATCTTTTGGAGAAACTGCCAAACCGAGTCCACACTGTTTTACATTTCAACCAGCAATGTATTAAGGGTGCTGTCTTTTTGTAAGTTATTGGCCATTTGTATATCTTCTTTGAAGAAATGTCTGTTCAGATAATTTGCCCTTTAATTGGGCTGTAAGAGTTGTATGAGTTATTTATATATTCTAGATGAAAGTCCATTTTCAGATATATGAATTGCAAATACTTTCTCCTATTCACTTTTTAATGGTATCATTTGTAGCACAAAAGCTTTTAATTTTTATGAAGTCCAATTTACCTATTTTTTCTTTTGTTGCTTATGCCTTTGGTATTGTATCGAAGAAACCATTGCCTAACACAATATCACAGTTTTATTCCTACATTTTCTTCTAAGAGTTTAATAGTTTTAGTTTATGTTTAGATCTATTATACAGTTTGAATTTATTTTTGTGTATGATGTGAAGAATCACATATTTTAATCTTAATTTTATGTGTATATTCTTATGAACAATCTATATAATCCTAGTGCATACATTTCTCATCTTTCTATATACATATCTAATGGTGTCACTCTATCTTCACAGTTTTCTATTTATTTCTTTCATTGTTCTTCTCAATCCATACTTTCAGAGCTCTCTCTAGCTCTTTCTTATTATCTTGAATTTAATGTTAAGACCAGAAATAACTTCAGAATTTATCTAACAACCTGATTTTACAGATGAAGTAACTGAGGCCCAGATATCTTATGTGACTTGACTAGGGGCTACACATTTTTCAGTGTCTACTTTATTTTAATAAAAGAGTTTATAATGAATGAAGTAATTTTACAGTCCTAAGATAACCCTGAGTTTAAATTTAGGCAAAATACATATTTAATAAGTTATAAAGTCCCTAAACTGGAAGGTAATTTATCTTTGAAAACCACAGCAAACAAATAGTTCAAACATAGGAAGTTAAGCTATATCATTATATTCAATTGAATAAGTGAAATCCCATTTTTTTTCTAGCCAATTTATACCTACTGTGTCTTTCCTGGTATCCTATCAAGCAAGTAGCTCTTTAATTGCCTCCTGGGGCTCATCACTATTCACTAAGCTCTACAAAATCATTCAACAAGCACTTAAAGGCCCTTTCTAGACTCCTGGCCTTCTACTAGGCATGGTCTTCTGCCATCAATATGCTCATCTAGGAAAGAAGTGAGACACGGCAGAGAAGAAGTGCAGTGTTTGTAGGTCTTATGAAAGAACTTTTGGGGAACCCATAGGGACCTACTCCTCTTGGAGCGATGGGAAGAGTACAAGCACAAAAGACTGAAGAAACACTGATGTATAAGCTAAAGGTGATGGAAAATTAGTTTATGCTTGGCATATACAGGAGAATATACGTGGGTAGAGAGAAAAGAAGGAGAGGGTTTTCTAAGAAAAGAAAAGAATTCCAAGGAAAAGCAGATACATGGATCACCAGTCTGCACAAAGAACAATTGTGAGGAGTTGAATGTAGCTAAAGGCTGTTCAGTAGCCAAAGAGTGACTGGCATTTGGCCTGTCTTTGCTAATGAGCCCCTCTTGCTCTTGTCTAAAGTCTTGGATTTAGGCAGCACCCACTGAAGCTACGTTGGTGACATTCTATGGGTCTGAGAACCCGATTAAGCAGGACTCTACATTTGCTAACTGTGATGACTGTCTAAGAGTTTACCATGATCAAGAAACTCTCCCAAGCTTAGAATTTTATTGTTTAATTGAAATGAGTATTGCAAGATAGTAAGTCTTTCAGAAGCTCAAATTCTATGTACAAGCAGGAACACAACTTGCCGAGTAAACATGATGGAAACTGCCTTTCTAGCCTGCTAAGAAAACCTATGTATGTTTCTATCTAACTTAATCGAGGCAACATTATCAAATTTGCAAACTGTGAAAAAGAGTTAAAGTAGATATTTAATTCTACTTTGTGCTATTACATTTGTGCCCTTTTTCTACACATTCTCCAATTACGCATTTCCCAAATCCAGCCTCTCTCTTTGGGTTGCTCTGTCTCAGTTTCCTAGGGTGGCTGTATCAAAATCCCACAGACCAGGTGGCTTAAAACAACAGAAAGGTATCGTCCCACAGCTCAGGGGCGAGAAGGCTGACATCAAGGTGGTGGCAAGGTCATGCTTCCTCTGCTGTACGTGGAGGTAGCCTCTGCCTCCACCACATGGCTGTCTTCTCTGTCTGCATCCAAATTTCTTCTTTTTAAAAGGTCACTAGTCATATTAGATTAACCAGCCTCCTCCCTCATCCAGCTTGGCCTCATCCTAACTAATAACATCTTCAAAGATCCTATTTCCAAATTGGGTCACAGTCATAGGACTGGGGTTAGGAGCTGAACATATTTTTGGAGAACGCAATTCAATCCATAACCCCCTTCATCCTTTCTACATTTATTTAACACCCCATCTGGTGACAACCTGTGCTACTCTTGATTTATCTTTATCTTTACCACAGGTGACACATCTGATCTATTGAAGCTGGGCTTAGGGAGGAGTCCTCAGTGGTGTGCTGATACCAGGATAAAACCCTGACCTTGTCAAAGCTTGAGGCTGGAGGCTTCAAGACACTAAGAATCTATAAGGAAAGATGGGACAATACCTCAGATGACAAATATCACCTCCATTTCAGGAACGAGTCCAAGTACCTTAGGTTTCCTTGTTGCTCTGATATTCTCGAAGTCTATGATCCTGCTGAAGTCTAGAATGGTTTCTGGAGACTCCTTTGGAATGAGTGATGGGCTCCAGAACTAGAGTTCCCAAGTCACATTGACCTGGCCAGAGACTTCCCCATAAGTGAAGTTTTGTAGACAAGACTGGCATGTGTGCTGAACTGTAGGTTGTAAAGCACTTTCATACTCAATTTGATTTTATCTTCATGAGAACCTGGTGAAGTACATATTATCACCCCAATCTTCATATCAGAAACTAAATTCCAGAGAGCTAACCAGCTGATAAATCACTAAGTCTTTAGATCAGTTTTTTCACTTAATTCACATAATATTCCTATGATTCCTTCCTTTTCTCCTTCTCCTTTCCTTTCCCCCTCCTCCCCCTTGTGCTTCTTCTTACCTTTCTCCCTCCTTCTTTCCTTTATTCTCCTTCCTCATCTTATCCTTCTCCTTCCATTTTACAGATAAGGAATATCAGGCTCGTGGAGGTAAAATAGCTTTCAACCAGTTAGTAAGTAGGAGAGCTGAGATTCAATCCTAAATCTGTCTAAATCTAAAGTCTCTGTTTGCAAGGTTGGTGAGAATCTTGAATACCTAAAGGGCATGGAGGGTTATATAAATAAGTGAAATGACCCAGATAGAAGGATTATTTCCCTTTCCTTTTAGCTTCACTAAAGAAAAATGAAAGCACAGGTGCAATAATAGAAGGAAACGTATACTTTGCATTGCACTCTAGGTACAATAAAGAATGGTATAGAATTGTAGAGCAAAAAAGTATATGCCCTATCCAAGAGTGGCAGTTCTTGGTCAGTTTGATGGAAGGTATGCTCACCTATGTCAGATCTTGGATTTTAAGAGAAAAGCTGGATTCTGTAATCTTAAGCAAAATTTCCCTGTTTCTAAATATTAAAATTAATTAAAAATTTCTAAATCCTATGTAGGCAAAACAAAAAGTTCCGTTTGCCTGTTTCTGGCTCACAAGATGGCAATTTATTATTTCTGTCCTATACTGTGCTGTCTTCAAGGCATTGCTCCAAAGCATTAGCTGAGCACCTGCAGTGCAGCCATCAGTGAGCTCAGCTCAGGACCGGGACGTAGCAGTACTCAGTGGTCTGGCTATGCCCCGTGCTTAGAGTCAGCATTCACTATGAACGGATGTTGGATATTTTAAATATCATTATTGGCTGGAGGCTTTTCTATAAAATAAATGCCTTAATCCTCACAGCAACTCAGGAAAGAAGATTGAATTACCTTCATTTTGCAGATGAGTAAATTGATAACACAAATTGGTTTAGAAGGTCACACACCGTTAATTGCTTGACCTGGGGCTTTAGATGCTGGACTCTGACCCCAGGCTATCTTCACTTCATAGCATTGTTTTTGCCTTTGAGGCTATTTTAATTGCTTCAAGTTAGGGAATTTTCAAATATCTGTCCAGTAGAAAACTGGAATAGGGAGGAAGGTAAGGGGCATAGAATCATCTCTCAGGAGAGAAGATATCTTTGCCTCACCTTCTCCATCCCTACCATGAGGACTTTAGGGATGGAGAAGAAACGGATAGGATAAAGAAGGAGGAAGGAAACAAGAATCTGTTCCTGCATAGTCCAGAAGCTTTGACACTGAGGTGAGATACTCCCACACTCTGTAAGTGACTGCAAGGACAGGCATACAGGGAGGCAACCAGTTGCTGGAATGTCCAAGTGGGTGATGAGCCAGACAGATGCCAACTGGTTGTCTCATGGCCCAAGCCAGACCCATCACCCTTTATATAAGACAGCCCTCTGTCAGATGCTTCAGCCTGAATATCTGCTTACCTGTGAGGAGGGTGAGTCTAGGGGTTGGGTCCTGGGATTGGGGTGGGGTGATGCTCAGGGGCTGCCTAGATTCACAGGGGTTTAAGGAGGAGTTGGGAGCAGAGGAACACTGGTACATCAGCCTGAGAAGGAAAGTCTGGTGAAATTGTAGGGGACAAAGAAAAATATCTGTGACATTTGTGTTTAGAACTGGGGCTGTGTAGTCAGTGGACTTGTCCTTTGAAAATCCTACCCTCAAGCTGAGATACTATTTTTCTTTATCTGGATGTGCTCGCCCTGGAAGAAAGATGCATTCTAATTTGTACCCTGTGGGCTGAGTTCTATGTAGGAGGGTTACCTTCCCCTAGGGCATGTGTATATGGATATTCTCTATAAACGAAGAATGGAAGTCTTTGTCCTTCCTTAAAAGCAATTTCAACCCTTCAGCAGCTTATAGAGAAGTGTTTCGTTGGATGAGCCAATTATCAAATCATCCTCTCTTCTGTGCTGGTCAGTCTGCTGCCTGCACTTGAGCGGGTGGATTTGTGGAGAGCAGAGGAGTGGGCACCCCCCGTGTGCCTCCTTCCTGGCTATGTGAGGTGTTGGAGCTCATGCCTGCATCCATGAGACCATGTTTAAATCATTCCTGCTGCTCAGATCTCCAAGTGTGGCTGAATTCCAGCCTTGTGATGAAGAATTCCACACTTCCTGGTCACTTGGTCTCGGGTAACTCCACCCTGCCTCTCAGAGGTGTCCGGAGAAAATATTCCTGAAGCCAGCAGATTTTAGGTTGTAAATAGCAGCGACCTGCATGGGCAAGTTAGTTCTGAGATTTTCGAAGGCTGCTGTGTGAGTTAAGTGTGTGATTTTACATATGTCTATAGAGAGCCTGCTTAAATTAATTCACCTGAAAAAAAAAAAAGCTCAATATAGAAAAACCAATATTTTGTGTTGTGTACAAGGTGCCAAATAACTGACTGGATTCTTTGACCTTCCATGAACCCAGATGGCACCTGGGTGCAGGTTCCCAAGTGCACATTGTTACATATTTGCACATATATGCACTGCCAGTGCATGTATATGAGGAAATCCACACTCCAGTGGGCATGGAGTCCCCACTATGGGCTACAGCCTGGGGAGGGAGGTTTTACCTTCTACCTGCTGTAGGGCTCCCTGCCACTGGTTAGTTGCAGAGGAGGTATTGGGGATCCTCTTGTCATCAGCGCCCTCTGGTGCTAAACGTTGGTAGTGTCCAGTCCCGTAGGGAAACTTAGACACCTGCAGCCCTGTCTGTGCCTTTGAAACTGCCTCAGAAGTGCACAACTGGGTCCTTTGGCAGATCCAGACAATAGATAGTCACAATGGACCCAATGGTGACTAATGCTGGGTCTGGCTAACTTACAAAGGATTCCCTGCAGGGGGAGTGCAGAGCTTCACTATTTTAACTATATTTAATTGAGTGGAGGTTGAGAGCAGTGGGAGGAAAAGCAAAGGAAGAAACACGGAGGCTTCTCCTAGGTCCTGGTCCCTCCTCTCCAGCACCTTCTACCCTCCTGACCCTTCTCTCTACCTCAGGTCCCGCTCACTGCCTGCCTCAGGACCATGTGTGACCAGCAGCAGATTCCAGGTGGCCTGCCCCAGGGTGGTGTGAAGGGTTCCTTGCTCTGCACCTCCCAGGCCCCCCAAACCAAGAGGCAGATGGTGGTCCAAGCCCCTAGTGAAGTGCAGATTGTGGAGTGCCCTCCACCATGCCCAGCTCAAGTTTGCCAGGTGGCGTGCCAGCCCAAGACCACCCAGGTGAAGTGTCAGGCTCCCCACCAGGCTCAGCTTTCCTGTGTCCAGGGCCAGGCTCCAGGCCAGTCTGAGGTTTCCTACGTGCAGTGCGAGGCTCAGACCGGCTATGAAGAAGGGGCCCCAGTTTGTTACGTGGAATACCCAGTTCAGACCTATGTATCCATCCCAGCCCCTCAGCCTGTCCAGACTTATGTAGAATATCTCCCAGTGTACCAGACTGAGGGCAGATTCTCCACCCAGTGCCAGTATCAGGGCTCTTACGGTAGCTGCGCCCCCCAGTTCCCGCTGCGAACTTCCTACAGCAGCTGTGGCCCCCAGCCCCTGCCCCGGGCCTCGTTTAGCAGGTATGCACCCCAATGCCAGAGTCAGGGCTCCTACGGAAGCTTCCCTGTGCAGCGTCGGTCTCAGAGCGCCAGCAGATGTCTCCCTCGGCGTCAGCTGCAGCCTTCCTACCGCAGCTGCTCCCCTGCATGGCGACCCGAGCTCTACCAAGGCAGCCGCCTGCCATCAAGATTCTCTTCCAGTTCCTACAACCACTGTGACTACTGCACCCCACCCCGCTGCTCTGAGCCCATCTATGGCAGTGGCTGTTCTCAGGGTCCCCCTTCAAGATGCTCTCAGGGGTGTGGGCCCAGGCGCCGAGTAGAGATTTCCTCTCCCTGCTGCCCCAAGCAGGTTCCTCCACAGAAGTGTCCTGTTCGGATTCCTCCCATCGGACGCTGCTCCGAGAGCTGTGCCCCGGGATCTTCCTGCGGTACCTCTTACCCAGAGCTGAAGCCACGTAGAGAGCCATTCCCATTCCCAAGTTCAAGCTTGCGTCCACCACGGCGTCTTGACCAATGTCCAGAGCCGTCACTGCCGCGATATCCACTTCCTGCTCCACGTCCATGTCCACGCCCAGAACCATGCTCAGATCCAAGGCCACGTCCTCTACCACGTCGATTTTCAGAACCCTGCTTGTATCCGGTACCACGTCCAGCGCCACGTCCGGCACCATGTCCAGCACCACGTCCAGCTCCACGTCCTCGTCCAGTGCAGCGTGAGCTTCCAGCGCCATTTCCTCATCTGCAGCACCATGAGCGCCCAGGTCCTTGCTCACTTCCAGAGCCAATTCGCCTTCCAGCACCCTGCCCAAGTCCAGAGCCACGTGTGGCACCTCGTGGCTGTCCCAGTCCATGCTCAGGCCCAAATCCAATTCTATACACACGAGACATAGGATGTCATGAATCCAACCCATGCCACCTTGACACTGAAGCTCCCAGCTGTAACTAGGGGTGAGAATGTAGTGCTGGCTGTGGCCCCAGTGTTGCTTTTCCAGTTCCATGGGGTCTGGGTGGTTCTGGATACCAAGGAGATGCCTGTGCTGGAGTGAAAGCTAAGGCTTGTGCTGGGACAAAGGGTGCTTATTTTTAAAGGAAAGCTCACTGAGACATCTCTGCCTTCTGCTCAGAAAATGTTGCTCCTTTTTATTACAGCAGCCACAACTTCCTGATGTGTTCTTGTTTGCATCTCTCCAGCTCAAAGACATTCCGAGATTCCTTACTGCAAAAATGATGTCCAAACTTTGCATATCATCTCAGGATCCACATCTGGGTCTCAGATACCTCTCCAGCCTTACATTTGACTCCTCTCCTGTATACACCCTTAGTTCTAGCCAGACCAGTCTGACCGCTAGGACATATCTTGGGTGTCCCTCAAGACACACCTGAGGTGTCCCTGCCTCCAAACCTATGCTCATTCCTCTCCCTACTACCTGGACCACGTCTCTCTTACTTTCCACACCTAAAATCCATCCGCTTGCTGAATACCACAGGGATGCCTTTCTGAGTTGATTTCCTACAGCTCACTGAGGTGTTCACATCATCCGCTTGGCCACTGCTTTGCAACATCTCTTGAATCGTTATTTCACTTTTCAGGTGTGTCTCTCTTACCTGATCGACTAGATTATAAATTCCCATTTGGGCAAAGACAGTATATTCCTAAATTTCTGTGCCTCTCCTGGGCCACAGCTGCTCAACAAGGTTTGTGGGTTGTCAGCTTGAGCAATGTTCTGTCCTGGAGAGCAATTCCAGGACTTGGGACAGGATGAGGTGATGTAGCAATAAAAATGATGATGTATTCACAGCCAGAGTCCGAGTAATACCTGCTTTTTACTCCTCTCTTACTCTGGAATGAGTTTTCACTCTTACCGTTTTCCTTCTTGGTTTTCTTGTACCCATTGTCTGAGCTCTCATTAGCCTGGATTAGATGGGCTGCCTTGTGGGTTTTCTGTCTTTTCTCAGTGTGCCTGGCCCCTGCTGGGAAAGGATGGATGAAAAGTCAAGTCTGGGGAGAACGAGGAGTGGGAGAGCAGGCAGGATGACTCCTACACCCCAATCTAGGTGTAAAGGTCTTCAGGAATGAGTGCAGCAGGTCACCTATCTCTGCAGCCATAGTCAGAGCCACGGAATCTCTGTGGAGTCAGGGGAAGCGGGAAGGGAGCCTGAGGCAGCTCCCTGGGGATACTCTGCATAGTAAACACTCTTGTTTCATGAGTAAATTGTTTTACTCTTTTTCTTTGAGATAATGTAACAGGGAGCATCTGGGTCTAATTCTGCAATCTCTGATGGCTCCCAAAGCCCATTAGGCATGGGTGGTCTTGGCAGCATGAACCTGGAGCTTGGCAGGGGCAGCAGGGCCAGAGGTGTCCCTTCCTCACACTGCCTGCAGACCAGGATGAGCTGCTGCCCCCAGGGCTCTTTGTAGGGGTCCTTTCCCAGAGGAGATGGTGCCCTGAGGCACAGTGGTCTTTTGAGGAAAAGAGAAAGTCCTTTTAGGAGGAGCGCAGTAGCGGGCAGCTATGGCCTGGACCGCTGAAGGTCTGATCCAGTATCTACCTCCTCACAGATACAGGACCTGGCTCTGAGTATGACTTTACCCTCCCACCAGGTATCTAGTTCTGTAATGTCAGTGGGTGGAGAACCTACAGATCTAGTAAAACCCTGAGTTGTATAAAGAAAAAATGGAAGTCCTTTATGTGCAAGTTATCTATTTATTATTTATTTATTTGACAACTATTCATTGTTTACCTGATAGGCAGGCACTGATAAAAAGTGACAGACACAGCCCTTGTCCTCAGAGAGCTTACAGCCTCATACACTGGTTCTCAGAGTTTGGTCACTGGTCCATCCTCAGCAGCATCGTTTAGGAGCTTACAACAAACATCAGTTCTCAGCATCACCCAAGACCTACTAGAATCAGAAATTCTAGGAGTGGGGCCCAGCAAGCTTTGTTTTAATCAGCTGCTTCTGGTGCCCAGTTATGTTTGGTAACTACTGGTTTCGTGAAATGCCTTATGCAGGTAAAACCTAGACTATTGAGCACCTATGAAGCTTCAAGCTATATATTAAATTGCATATATTTACATACATGCATATATATATCTCCTTCTAATTTCCACAGCAGCATTATTATCCTGCCATTTGCATAGTTGGAAATATAAATACATAAGCACATAGGAATTAAATGACTTGCTAGACTTCACTCCCAACCCACACTTGTTTCAACTACACGTGATACCTTTGAGCAAAGTTCTTTGCCTCTTCCAGAGATCTTTCCCGTATTAACCAAGTCATTTTTTCAACACAATCTTGAAATTCCATCAATTACTGAACAGCTTATTTTCATCCACATTTTACTCTTCTCTTAAAAATCCAGGGTCCTCTAGGACTGTGTCTTCTCTGTGGCACATGCCTCCAAGGGGCCTGGTAGGGCCTGAATTGTCCCAACAAAGTGTCCTTAAGCTTTCATCACCCAGCATGTTGGGTGGGGGTGGGGAGGGTGGGGGGAGGAGAAGCCTAGAAGCCCTAGATGTGAGAGTCTCTTTAAGAGCTCTTCCCCATTCTCTGCAAATATACTTCTGCACAAGGATCCACTTTTCAGGTATGCGGCAGGGGGAACACCGACCTGGCTGTGAGAGAAGGGCTTTTACACCTATGAAGCTGCATCACCCCCAGGTTACTGGGATGAGCAATGCTCCATGCCTTGCGCTGCTCTCTTGGGATGGAATCTGGTCCCCAGGATAACCAGACCTAGATACGTAAAGGAATTGGATGATGTTAGAATTGAATGTCTTCTTGGTGAGCTGGGTTGGAGCTGAGCTGGGTGGCCTGGTGCTCTCCTCCAGACCAGGATTATGCAGGTGTCAGCCTCAGTGCTATCTCTGAAACCAGAGGAGCCCAGGGCTCTTCTCTCTTAGGGGAATAGTCTGAATTGGCCTTAGAGTCCCCCAAACATACTTCCTTCTGACAGGGAGCCCACCCTGAGCCTCCAGGCAGGTCCACAGCAAAGAAAGGGGCCCCCGTGGGTTGCATGTCTGCATGTCCTTTTGTGGGTTTTTTGTGTTTCTGTACGTGTGTACCTGTGTGTGTGTATTTCTGTCTGTGTGCTTTAAAACCTTGGGGCTTTTAAAATGCATTTGACAATTTGGGTTGTACCTCAGGAGCATGGTTTAGGCTATCCTACAATTCTTTGATATTATTGACTTTGGATGAAACTCCTTGGGCATCAATTATATCCCCCCCCCCCCCCATTTTACTGATGACTTGGTTCCCAGATTTCTGCCTTTCCCTTCCTTGTCATCCATTTGAGCAAAATTTAAAATGTTCACAGGGCCCAGGTTCTTCTGAGAGGTTCCTTCCAGACCAGGTAGGCTATTTATAATCCTCTGTGTGGCAGTCACTAAGCTAGGGTGGTGGTTCCCATGCCACGTGAAATTACCTGGGGTACTTGCTTAAAGACACACAATCTCAGGGTCCATCCCAGATCTACTTAATTTTAATTTCCAGAGATAGAATCCAGAATCTCCATTTGTATGAGTTACTAAAATTATCCTCACTAGCTGGAGGTAGGAGCCATTATTCAGTGATTGCAGGGTCTATGAGGATGCATAGCCTAATGGAGTTTGATCTATACCCTGAAGGGGAGTTGAAGCATGTATATATTACCACACATGGGTAGGATGAGGCCATGGTAATGGAAATGGAGCTGAGTGATAATTGTTTTTTGTTTGTTTTTGGTAAGAAGTATATCCTTCATATGGCATTTATATACAGCCTTGTAGTTATTACAAGTATATAATATACACATATATTGTGTATATAATATGTGTGTAATATATATATGAAACATATAGTTCAAATATATAATATTTAAAGCCCAACTTTGATGTCACAAATTGTTTTATTTATTGTTTATGTATTTTTCTATTTTTACAAACACTCCTTTACCCCTTCCCTCCACCTCCCAATAAACTGCAGTCTGCTTTCTATCTCTGCAAATTTTCTATTTCCAGTCATCTCTTATAAGTGAAATCATACAACATTTGTCCTTGTTTATTTCACAAAGCATAATATTTTCAGGGTTCTTCCATGTTGTAGCATGTTTCATAACTTCATTCTTTCTTTGGCCAAATAATATTCCATTGTGTGTATGAACCATATTTTGTTTACCCCTTCATTTGTTGATGGACACTTGGATTGTTTTTACCTTTTGGCTATTGTGAATAACACAATAACTAAAATGTTATCCAAACATTAATAGGGAAAATTCCACATCCAATAGTTTGTCCTACAGATGAGAATAGTCTTGGATGTATATACCAAGTAGTCATGCATAAGAAAATGGCTCAGTTGTATATAATGTAATAGATCGATGACAGTAGTACTCAAAATATAACCAGAGGACTTGTGGATACTTCGTTGCTGTATAAGAGAATAGCTTGGTGATAAACCATACTTGGTTCCTGGACATAGCATACTCCCGAATTCTGGCATGGTTGGACACCTCACAGGATCCACATACCTGTGACACAAGACTAATCAAGGAAGTGAGGGTGATGAATGATGACCCATGTGCTTCTCTGTCACCAGAGACCAACAGATATTTCTATGAAAGATGAAGCCTCAGAGTTTCCTCATGTGGAAGACTAAACTAAGAGTAGCTAGAGTCCTAGGAATAACCCCAGCTGTGTCAAACCCATCCATAATGCTTCTGACTACATCCTGTCAGAAGAGTGTTGAGCCAAACCAATTCCATCTCTCTATTCTCTAGCATTATATCCATAAGGCAGGAAACCACTTATCAACTTGCACCAACAAATCCATTCATTTAACAAATATTTATTAAAATTCTTCTCTGTGCCAGGAACCATGTTTGATCCTGGAAATAGACACTTTCCTGTGCACATAGAATTTGCGACAATTAATATGATGACAGCTTCAACATGACAAGCACAGGGTGCTATGGAAGCCCACAGGAGGGTTGCTTTAGTGGGCCAAAGAAAGTTTCCTAAAGGAGACAACTATTAATCAGAGCTATGAAAGGTAAGTGAGAGTTAGATAATGTATTGAGGAAAGAGGATAGTGTTCCAGATAGAGATAGTAACAGGTATAAAAGCCTAACTGATGTAATGACAGAGAGCCCAGGAGGGGTATTTCCTGGTTGGTTGAACATCTATCTTGGTTCTTAACACTTCTGTGGAAATTTTCCTGCTGGTCTCAGGACTCCATCCTTAGTCTTGCTTAATGAACTTTTTTTCCCCAACAATTTGGAGGGAGACTTAAGAAACCAACTTACATTTCAGGTGACTCCAAGTTATAAGAAATAATTGAAGGAAAGACTTCTGATTCAACATGGATTGGGCAATGGACTTAATCTGACAAGATAAAATATAATTACAAATGTAATGTGAACTTATGCTTTTAAGTTAAAAATCAGCTGCACTTAGATGAGTAGATGCATGTAAAACTATATATATGGGGGAAAACTTAGGGAATTGGTTGATTAAAATTTTGTTATGGTCCAAGGATGAGATTGTCTGTGGCAAATGGTGATGAACCATTGCTATTAATAACTATGTGTGATAGTGTTGCCTTGTTTGGCCCAGACAGCATGCACCAGTGGCCCTGTGTCCAGCTCAGGTCAAACTGGAGTGAGGCTAGAGGTTGATGGGCTACCATGTGTCAGCCACAGTGTGAGCTGAGCTCACAACACCTTGAAAAGTTTTTATTATTTGCTCCATCTAGAGAGGTTAAATAAATTCCCTTTCATCCATCTAAGGCTGTGTAGAACTAGAATCCAAGTCCAGGCTTATCTTGTTCTGAAGAAAAGTCTACCTCCCTGTTGAAAGAAGAGTAGCATTATGATTTTAAACAAGTAGCATGTTGCTGTCTTCTTCCATTATTTGAAGGGCTTTCATACAAAGGCGTTAACCTTTTTCATAAAACTCAAGTGATCAAGCCAATGGATTTATTCAAGTATTTACTGAAATTTGACTATGTGCCAGGTATTATTCTAGATGGTCTGTACAACAAACAAAGGTGTTAACATGCTAGTAGAGGAAAACAGATAATAAACAATGAACATGGTTTTAAAAAATTATATAATATAGTACACGATACAAAGTGTTTTGGTAATAAGAAAAAGTTTAGCAATGGAGATGATCTGGAAAAGTATTTCAAAGAGTAAAGGAGGAGAGAGGGTCTGAGCTTGGAGTGTGGGAAAAGGGGGCCCAGAGGAATTTGGAACTGTCAGCCAGAAAGCAACAATCCAAAGGGTGTGGGAAAAGTGTCACGAGACATAGGCTTAAGGCCCCATTACTCCACTCACTCGCTGAGAGGTCTTGCCTTTGACAAATAAACTCCCTGACACTCAGTTCCTCCATCTACCAAATGTGGTTAAAAAAATGCTCACCTTTCTGGGTCACTTTGAGGATGAAATGAAATAAGTTATTTTAAAACACTGTGTATTATAAAACTCTACAATCTATTTGACTTTCATGGTGAGATATTCACCCCTAAGGAAGACGTAGAGGAAGGAGGAGATAACTGGCCCTCGGGAAGGTGGGCCTCAAAGGCAAATCAAGTCTAGGATTGAATGGAGGCTTGATGAGCAGAATAGAGGCATATAAAGGGATAAATGTGGTCACCTGGAGCAAGTAGTGGTATAAGGCCTGCAATTAAGGCTTAATATTATGTGTTGCTTTGACATCTGGTGAAATCGGGAGGTCCTCCAAAGGCCTAACCCCAAGTTCCCCTCCCCCTTTGCTCCTACAGATAGCCCAACAACCCTCCTGTGATGGTGAAGTTCATGTGTTTTGATTCTGTTTCCATAGAGAACCCTGATTAATATACCTCTTTATCATATGGACCAGGTGCACATCCTGCTTATCTCTGAGTAGTGGATTTCTGTTCCCTGTTAGCCTGTGGAATTCTTCAAACAAGCCCTTGCATCCTCCCTTGGGAAGCAGGGACCATTCCATCTTCTTGATACTATGCAGCCTGTGTCCCACAGATCCTGGTTGTTCACTTTATTCCTGAGTGCAATTCCATGTGGCCCTGTGCAGTGTGTGATGTCTTTCTCCTTCAAGTTGTGAGAATATATGATTAGTAAACTTGTTATCAATCTCATCTGTCCAGTGTGATGCATTATGTGTTCCGCAATCCCCATAAACCAAGGGTGGGAATCCCTCATTCACTAATGGGTTAAATAGTAGGCCATTAAAATAAAAATCAGAGTAGGCTCTTCAGAGGAGGAGTGAAAGGCCATGAAATGGCAAAGAGGAGAGAGATGAGCAAGGGTTGGTGTTGGAAAAATGACTTAGTCAGAATTCTGAGTCTAGAAGGAGTAAAAGACTTAGGGGACAGATAACTCAAATACCAGGGTGAATGCTGGGCTAAAGGAAGGGGAGGTGAGCAGCTATCACTGATGGTCATCAGTGGATGGATGCCACTCAGCCAGTTGGCCTGTGACAGGTTCCTTGGGTCATTCAGAGGGAGAGGAAATACCCGGGCAGAGAGGCTCTGCAATCAATCAGAAATACTTTTTAAGCCTGAATCAGGATTGGGCCCTTAGTCACCAAAAGGCATCCTGATTTGACCTAGCCTGGTTAGAAAGGCTGGGTTGAGCAATCAATGAATTAATCAGTAATTTCCACAGCATCACATTAGCATTCTTCAAAGGTTTTGTTCAATCAGAAACCTGGGAACTGCTTGTGTTGAGTATAACCTTCCTCCAGCTAAAGCAGGTCTTCAGAATTTCAGCCCTGCTGACATTTTAGGATGCATAATTCTTTGTTGGTGGGGGCTGTTTTGTACTTTGTAGGATATCTAGCAGCATCCTTGTCCTCTACTCACTAGATGTCAGTAGCACCCACCCACCCCCAACTGTGATAACCAAACACATTTTCAGACTTTGCCATATGTCCTGGGGGTGGAGGTAGTGGGGCTAAATCACCTCCTCCCTTTTCTCATTGAGCTAAAGGTAAGAAACTCAGGCCTTGTCCCCAGGATACTCCCATTCTAATAGAGAATCATGTCCTCTACTTGCCTCTATACCAAACCAACTCTCAACCATGAAAAATAAAAAAGGCTCTGTAACGTAAGGCAGAAGTTCAGGCAAAAGCATATAAATAGGTACAGCCTTAGGAGTCTACAGAAGGGTCTTAGTTTTTCCATTAGGGAGGTAGATTATCTTGGCCATTTAGGGCTATTGTGAATAGATTCCATAGGACGATGATTATTTTCATTATTTGGTAAACCTGTCCAGTACCTCAGATTATGCCTTTTCCTTTCTAATTCTCCTGCTTGGTCTGCTAAGGAATGCCAGTGGCAACCAGAGAACATCGTAAGCAGGCATTTCCATTGTTTGAAAAATTGTAAAACAGAATTCTAACACAAAGAGAAGTGATTTGTACTGATGGCTCACTAATGGGATTAACAGGGAAAAGGAGGAAGAGGGAACAATGATCAAGGCTCTTGGCAGGCTCTCAATGAGTATGCCCACATTTTTGTTTTCTGCCCCCCCCCTACTGAATATGATGGAATAATTGGGAACAGATAATAGAATGCATTATGAATTAAGAATAGGTAGTGTGATTATGAGTTGGGAAAGTCTCTGAGGCTTGTTTAAACTCTTGAGACTTTGAGCAGACAGACTGGTACAGTAAGGCTTTCTTAGTCAAAATCATGATTCTTAGAGATAAGCTGATACTCCTGAAAAATGTTAAATTTCTATGTTCCTCTAGAGACAAAGCAGAGAAGTACTACAGACCACAATCCTTTGAAACTCTTGGTACAGGTGTGTTTTGAAATTCAGAACTTTTATTTATTTATTTATTTTTAAGGAGAATAATATGGTGAATATAGAATTGATTATTAAAGCTACAGGCATATTTCCGATTTGGCTCTGTCCAACCCAACACCATGAATTTCAAACCAAGGATTCTACCACATCTCGAGGAGTCCAGATCCATATTTCCTCCCTCCATGGTATTAGGGCTCCTATTCCCTCAGGGAGGGCATGAATACTACTGTAATAGAACATATGAATATTCACAGTAAGGTGAAGTGACTTTTCTCAAGATGAGTGCTGTCAATAATCAGACAAAAAAAAAAAAAAAAAACCCTCAGTTTTCAGAAGTTTTTGGATTTGGGAATTGCAAATAGGGCCTGTAGATCTGCAGTAACATTTGGAGGATTATTGACAATGGTATTTTCTTACCTCTATTTCCTACTGCTATTGCCCGGCTGCTCCAGGGTTTCCCACACAGTCCTCTTCCATATGAGGATCCAGCACTAATGTGATTTTCCTTCCCCTGCTAAATCAGCAAATCTACAAATAATAATAATAAAATTAAACTAAAGCCTTCAGTGGATTTCTAACGAACATTCAATGAAATCCCACAATCTGGATGCAGTCTTCTTTTTGGCATCATCTTGTGCCTCACTCTATTCTGCCTACATGTCACACATACCCTACATTCCTGTCACAGTGGGTGGACCATTCACTGTTTGCACGACAGCCTGTTTCCTCCTGCTCCGTACATTTTCTCACTCTGTTTCTTCTCCATAGACTGCCCTACTGCTTCAACCCACCATCTCTGCTGGTCTAGTTTCACCCACCATCTTTTAAAGCCTATGTTCTATCAGACCTTTCCAATAAAATCTTTCCCAGAGATCCTTTGTCAGAATTCCTATTTCATGTTTTCCAAAACTAATTTATATTCTCCCTCTAAACATGTAATACCATTTATTGGCTTTCTTTGTTTTTATTTTGCTTGGGATTTATGAACATTCTGGTCCAATGGTTTTCATGGACCAGAGCATATACATTCCATCTGGAAAACTTTTCACCATTATTTTCAAATATATTTCCTCCCCCATTCCATTATTTTTTCTCCTTTGAAGACACTAATACATGTATGTTAGACTCTTTGATATTATTTGACAGGTTACTGATAATCTGCTCATTTTGTTTCAATATTGTTTTTATTCTCTAGTTTAGTTTGGATAATTTCTTCAGGTTCAAGTCCACCAGTCCTTTCTTCTATAGTTCCCAATCTACTAAACAATTCAATGAAAATTTTAAGATTAAATTTAATTTTTAACATATTTAAGATTTTTGGATATTGTATTTTTATTTCTAGAATTTCTACTTGGTTTTTCTTTGGGCATTTTCATTTCTCTTCCAAAATATTCCCATTTTTTCACCTATTTTATCCATTTTTTTCTGTATTTAAAAACAAGCCATTACATTCATAATAGTTATTTTAAGTCTTTGTCTGCTAATTTGAAAAATCATGTCTTCTTGGGGCTATTCTATTAACAATTTTCTATTAATTATGGGGTACATTTTCCTACCTTTTTCCTTGTCTCATAATTTTTATTGTATCCTGCACATAGCATATATGATACAGGTGTAGACTGAGTAAAATATTGTTTTGTTTTGTATTGTCCAAAGATTGCAAGTCCTTTCTTCTGTTTGGAAGTCAGGGTGGGGGGCTGATCATTCAAGTTCCTCCTGCTTCCTCCTAGAACTCTGGGGTTGGGCTGAAGCTTTAAGTATATTGACTTTACCTGTGATTTCCCCAACTTCCACTCCCCCACTCTGCACCATTTTGTTCTTGTTAATAATTGAGCTGGGATAGATTGGCCTGTATATTATTTTCTAGTTCACCTTCGTATTCAACTTCAACATCACTGCTAAAATGTATAGGGCTATGCTACTAGCCCTGCCTCACTGGTTCTTTGTTAGCAAAATTTAGGAAATATACGGGCAAAGAGAATTTTTTGGCTAATCGTTGTTAGCCCATGCTGTTATATTAGGCTCAGCTGGTTTCTCCTGGTTCCTGCCAAGCCTCTCTATTTGTGGAAAGCGCACTCTTCCAGCTGCCCAGGCCTAAGACAGTGCCCCTATCCCCAAGTATTGAAACTGCCATGGACTTGTTTCTCCTTGGAAATCAGTTTGCCAAGGTTTCCTTATACCCCTGACTCCTAGCTGGCCACACAGAAAGTTGTAGTTTTTATTCTTTTTAGATTTTTCCTGTTCTTATCATAGGAGCAATGGTATTTTTCACCTTTCCACACCCTGACTAGAAAAGGAAGTCACTGATAATAATTCTTGGGAGGCTGGATATTATAGTGATGTAGAATCTGGGCCCTAAAGTTATTCTTTCGGCAATCAACCTCTGTGACTTTGCCTCATTTTCTGTGCCTCATTTACTTCATCTATAAAATGAAGAAAAGCCAGAGCCTTTA